>JAJHSJ010000002.1:41999318-42199318 GCA_021015155.1 Magnolia officinalis | reverse complement strand
AGGGATGGATGTTGACTAGATGACACTACACCTTTGGTATATTTTGAAATTGTACTTGTAATTATTAACCTGGTAACATTATCACACTCTGGAGACTCACCACGATTTATATATTTTATATATCTATCACAGTCTTTCGCTTGCAAATTTAACTGCCTCTGGAGTATGATATGCTGTTTTGGTATAATCCCATTCATGTTTCCATGCTCTCATCATAATCATCATTATCTTTGTTGCATAAGTGATGCGTTGGAACTCGGGAGATGAGCTTTGCTCGACCCCCGATTTTCAGGGCATTACAGTTTTGGTTATAGGTTTTGGTTTAGGTTTTGGTTAAGGTTTAGGTTTTTGGTTATAGGTAATAGTATATAGGTTATAGCTTTAGGGAATTGAGAATAGGTAAGGTAAGGTTTAGGTTTAGCAAATCGGGTCGGGTTCGGGATTGGGTTGGTTTTGGTTTGGGTTTTCAAGTTTAGGTTTAAGTTTAGGTTTGGGAGTTGTGATTAGGATTAGGTGTAGGTTTAGGTTTAAGGATTTGAGAAAACATTTTGGTTATAGGTTTAGGTTTAGGTTTTAGGCTTAGGTTTAGGTTGTAGGTTCAGGTTATAAGTGCAGGTTAGAGGTTTAGGTTTAGGTCAGGCTATAGGTTAAGGTTCAGTGAATTGAGAATAGGTTAAGGTTTAGGTTTGGGAAATCGAGTTCAGGTTTGAGATTGGGATCGGGTTTAGGTTTGGGTTTTCAAGTTTAATTTTAGGTTTAGGTTAGAGAGTTGAGATTAGGATTAGGTGTAGGTCTAGGTATAGGGATTTGAGAATACATTTAGGTTTTAGGTTTTAGGTTATAGGTTTAGGTGTAGGTTTAGGTTTTAGGTTTAGGTTAAGGTTAGGTAATACGTTATAAGTTTAGGTTATAGGTTATAGGTTAAGGTTTAGGTTATAGGTTTTGGTTTAGGTTTAGGTTAAGATTTAGGTTATAGGTTTAGGTTAAGGTTTAAGGAATTGAGAATAGGTTAAGGTTTAGGTTTAGGAAATCGGGTTCGGGTTCGGGATCGGGTTTAGGTTTGGTTTTCAAGTTTAGGTTTAGTTTTAGGGTTAGGTTAGGGAGTTAAGATTAGGATTAGGTGTAGGTTTAAGTTTAGGGATTTGAGAATACATTTAGGTTATAGGTTATAGGTTAAGGTTTAGGTTTTTGGTTTAGGTTAAGGTTAGGTTATAGGTTATAGGTTATGGTTTTAGGTCATAGGTTTTGGTTTTGGTTAATGTTATAGGTTTAGGTTTAGGTTTAGGTTATAAGCTATAGTTTTAGGGAATTGAGAATAGGTTAAGGTTAAGGTTTAGGAAATCCGGTTCAGGTTCGAGATCGGGTTTAGGTTTGGATTTTCAAGTTTAGGTTTAGGTTTAGGTTAGGCAGTTGAGATTAGGATTAGGTGTAGGTTTAGGTTTAGGGATTTGAAAATACATTTAGGTTTTAGGTTTAGGTTTAGGTTATAGGTTAAGGTTTAGGTTTAGGTTTAGGTTATAAGATATAGGTTTAGGCAATTGAGAATAGGTTAAGGTTTAGGTTTAGGTTATAAGCTATAGGTTTAGAGAATTGAGAATAGGTTAAGGTTTAAGTTTAGGAAATCGGGTTCAAATTCGGGATCGGGTTTAGGTTTGCGTTTTCAAGTTTTGGTTTAGGATTAGGGTAAGGAGTTGAGATTAGGATTAGGTGTAGGTTTAGGTTTAGGGATTTGAGAATACATTTAGGTTTTAGGTTTAGGTTTAGGTTATAGGTTAAGGTTTAGGTTTAGGTTTAGGTTATAAGCTATAAGTTTAGGGAATTGAGAATAGGTTAAGGTTTAGGTTTAGGAAATCGGGTTCGGGTTCGAGATCAGGTTTAGGTTTAGATTTTCAAGTTTAGGTTTAGGTTTAGGATAGAGAGTTGAGATTAGCATTAGGTGTAGGTTTAGGTTTAGGGATTGGAGAATACATTTGGTTTTAGGTTTAGGTTTAGGTTATAGGTTATAGGTTTAGGTTTAGGTTTAGGTTATAACCTATAGGTTTAGGGAATTGAGAATAGGTTAAGGTTTGGGTTTTGGAAATCGGGTTCAGGTTTGGGATCGGGTTTAGGTTTTGGTTTTCATGTTTAGGTTTAGGTTTAGGTAAGGGAGTTGAGATTAGGATTAGGTGTAGGTCTAGGTTCAGGGATTTGAGAATACATTTAGGTTTTAGGTTTAGGTTTAGGTTTTAGGTTATAAGTTTAGGTTTAGGTTTAGGTTTTATGTTTAGGTTAAGGTTAGGTAGTAGGTTATAAGTTTATGTTATAGGTTATAGGTCAAGGTTTTTGTAACATCCCAGATTTTTTACCTACCTGGAGTTAGATGTCCTTAGGCGATGGGTCAATCCTAACATCTGATTAACTTCTCAAACACTAAATTCAAAGGTCTTAAATCCTTTCTTCAAACCATTCTCTTAAAAACCTCACCTTCCCTTCACAAATCTCACCTTTCACTATCTTGTCCTTCAAACTCGTCTAAGTGCTTTCATATTAGACACAAATCTTAAAGTCTAGGTGATGCTGATCATTCCGTATAAAGATCGGAGTCCCACCTCGAGTAGATGTCACTCAGGATTAAATCCTTTAGAAATTGGACGAGGATTGACTAATGTTAAACTAGAGTTCATACAAAATCCGCTTGATCCACTTTAAATACGATCTGCAAGACCCAAAACTTGTAGAATCATTGACGCTAAGTTACCCTAAAATCTAGGATCATTCTCATTACCCGGCTGCTCTTGGGAGCATCACGAAACTCCATATCAGATCTGGACAGCCCATCGAAAGTCCGATTAACGCGAAGTTATAGAATTAGGACCGCCTTGCTGGGCTTGACAACCATCTCAGAAATCAAATCCAGATAGTGTCCCAGTGCTATTCGCTTGAGCCCGGAGCGAGGAGTGTGAGAAATGTGAAATTAATTAAAAATAAAATACAAATTTAAGTAATCGAGAACGTGTCGCATGCAGATATTTTTTTTAGCAACCAAACCGTCAGAATCAGGCCAGATTACACCCTCGGATCAGGGATATTTGCCACTACGTGTCAGTGTACTTGAAATCCCTGATCGAGATTTGCTGATCGTTGAACTGAAACTGGTCCGCCACGTGCGATCCGGAAACCCGACTGGAACGAAACCTCAGCTGAACCTAGATCCAGTGTTAGTAAGCTTAAGTTCGACCTTTGGCTCAAGAGGGGCTTCTAGAAGTGCTCCGTTGAGACGGAACAGGCTCGCTTTGGTTATAACCTAAGTATACCTTGACCTAGAGTCTATTTTGGAGAGTTTCTAACCTATATAAGGACCTTAAACCCTCTCTCATTCCTCCCATACAAATTTGAGAAAACCTAGGAGAGAGAAGAAAGAAAAGAGAGAGAAAGTGTGCGATCTGTCTTATGTATGTTCACCATGTTTGGACGCTACTGCTTGAACCTAGGGTACCAAACTTACCAGTGAAATATCGTTAACCATAGTACCACGATCCGCTAAGACTCATGAGCCGGGCATGGTGGTATGGGACACCGTGGTTGAGCTGCCGGCCTACGCTGGGGCCACGAGCCTCCCTGTAATGACCATTGAGCAACTAGACTCGTGAGCCAATTATGGTGGTATGAGACACTATATTTGAGCTATATGCCTACACTGCTTTGATGGGTGATGGGGGAGTGGTGTAACATTTCCATGTAATAGCCCTGGCAGCCCTGACCGTACCCGGTGTAGTGACCTCGAGCATACTCGGAATCTGCGGAGTGGCGACGAGCCTTCCCGTAGTAAAGAGAGTATAAACTAGGCCTGTATTGATAAGGTGATGGGGGAGTGGTGCAACGATTCCGTGTAACAGCCCTGACAGCCCTTGCAGCGACCTAGAACCACACTATCGTATGAGATTATCTAGGATTGACGACCTTAGAATGGATCATTGTGTGGGAATGATATAAGGAAGGTACCTTAGTTTCCCAATACTGTTGTATGAAAAGGACTAATAACAACTCGGTAATCATGCTCATCATCGCACTGCATGTACCTGGAAGATGTGGAGCACTGAGGGATGAAAGCATGCGGCGGACGTAAGATGGTGTCGCACAAGGGAGTATGTTGGCGAGGGCATGCATCATAACAGCATTTCATACTTGCATTAACAAAAGTACTTAAGATTGTTGATTGCACTGTTTTATCATTACTGCTTGACTATTTTGATAACATGTTAACCTATGCTCTATTGTTCCACTGAGTTGATCACTCACTCCCACGTTACGGGATGGTGTTCCGGACACCCACCATACTTTGTCTGATTGCAGATGGCGACGTTACTCCTGAGGCGGAGCCGGACTTTTGTAGTGATGAGGATGCTTTCTCGTATATACTGTTCTCTGGCAGCTTCATGTGAGTCGTGTCTTGATCGACGGGGTTACAGGGATGTTGACTAGATGACACTACACCTTTGGTATATTTTGAAATTGTACTTGTAATTAATTAACCTGGTAACATTATCACACTCTGGAGACTCACCACGGTTTATATATTTTATATATCTATCACAGTCTTCCGCTTGCAAATTTAACTGCCTCTGGAGTATGATATGCTATTTTGGTATAATCCCATTCATGTTTCCATGCTCTCATCATAATCATCATTATCTTTGTTGCATAAGTGATGCGTTGGAACTCGGGAGATGAGCTTTGCTCGACCCCCGATTTTCAGGGCATTACAGTTTTGGTTATAGGTTTTGGTTTTGGTTTAGGTTATAGGTTTAGGTTTTGGTTAAGGTTTAGGTTTCGGTTATAGGTTATAGTATATAGGTTATAGCTTTAGGGAATTGAGAATAGGTTAAGGTTAAGGTTTAGGTTTAGGAAATCGGGTTCGGGTTCGGGATTGGGTTTTGGTTTGGGTTTTCAAGTTTAGGTTTAAGTTTAGGTTAGGGAGTTGTGATTAGGATTAGGTGTAGGTTTAGGTTTAAGGATTTGAGAAAAATTTTGGTTTTAGGTTTAGGTTTAGGTTTTAGGCTTAGGTTTAGGTTGTAGGTTTAGGTTATATGTGCAGGTTAGAGGTTTAGGTTTAGGTCAGGCTATAGGTTAAGGTTTAGTGAATTGAGAATAGGTTAAGGTTTAGGTTTGGGAAATCGAGTTCAGGTTCGAGATTGGGATCGGGTTTAGGTTTGGGTTTTGAAGTTTAATTTTAGGTTTAGGTTAGGGAGTTGAGATTAGGATTAGGTGTAGGTCTAGGTTTAGGGATTTGAGAATACATTTAGGTTTAGGTTTAGGTTATAGGTTTAGGTTATAGGTTTAGGTTAAGGTTATGTAATACGTTATAAGTTTAGGTTATAGGTTATAGGTTAAGGTTTAGGTTATAGGTTTTGGTTTAGGTTTAGGTTAAGATTTAGGTTATAGGTTTAGGTTAAGGTTTAGGGAATTGAGAATAGGTTAAGGTTTAGGTTTAGGAAATCGGGTTCGGGTTTGAGATCGGGTTTAGGTTTGGTTTTCAAGTTTAGGTTTAGTTTTTGGGTTAGGTTAGGGAGTTAAGATTAGGATTAGGTGTAGGTTTAAGTTTAGGAATTTGAGAATACATTTAGGTTTTAGGTTATAGGTTAAGGTTTAGGTTTTTGGTTTAGGTTAAGGTTAGGTTATAGGTTATAGGTTATGGTTTTAGGTCATAGGTTTTGGTTTTGGTTAATGTTATAGGTTTAGGTTTAGGTTTAGGTTATAAGCTATAGTTTTAGGGAATTGAGAATAGGTTAAGGTTAAGGTTTAGGAAATCCGGTTTAGGTTCGAGATCGGGTTTAGGTTTGGGTTTTCAAGTTTAGGTTTAGGTTTAGGTTAGGCAGTTGAGATTAGGATTAGGTGTAGGTTTAGGTTTAGAGATTTGAAAATACAATTAGGTTTTAGGTTTAGGTTTAGGTTATAGGTTTAGGTTTAGGTTATAAGATATAGGTTTAGGCAATTGAGAATAGTTTAAGGTTTAGGTTTAGGTTATAAGCTATAGGTTTAGAGAATTGAGAATAGGTTAAGGTTTAAGTTTAGGAAATCGGGTTCAAATTCGGGATCGGGTTTAGGTTTGGGTTTTCATGTTTAGGTTTAGGTTTAGGGTAAGGAGTTGAGATTAGGATTAGGTATTGGTTTAGGTTTAGGGATTTGAGAATACATTTAGGTTTTAGGTTTAGGTTTAGGTCATAGGTTAAGGTTTAGGTTTAGGTTTAGGTTATAAGCTATAGGTTTAGGCAATTGCGAATAGGTTAAGGTTTAGGTTTAGGAAATCAGGTTCGGGTTCGGGTTCGGGATCGAGTTTAAGTTGGGGTTTTCAAGTTTATGTTTAGTTTTACGTTTAGGTTAGGGAGTTGAGATTAGGATTAGGTGTAGGTATAGGTTTAGGGATTTGAGAATACATTTAGGTTTTAGGTTTTAAGTTATAGGTTTAGGTTTAGGTTTAGGTTATAAGTGCCGGTTATAGGTTTAGGTTTAGGTTAGATTTTAGGGAATTGAGAATAGGTTAAGGTTTAGGAAATTGGGTTCAGGTTTAGGTTTGGGTTTTCAAGTTTAGGTGTAGGTATAGGTTAGGTAGTTGAGATTAGGATTAGGTGTAGGTCTAGGTTTAGGGATTTGAGAATACATTTAGGTTTTAGGTTTGGGTTTAGGTTTTAGGTTATAGGTTTAGGTTTAGGTTTAGGTTTTATGTTTAGGTTAATGTTAGGTAATAGGTTATAAGTTTAGGTTATAGGTTATAGGTTAAGGTTTAGATTATAGGTTTTGGTTTAGGTTTAGGTTAAGGTTTAGGTTAAGATTTAGGTTATAGGTTTAGGTTAAGGTGTAAGTGATAGTATATATGTTATAGCTTTAGGGAATTGAGAATAAGTTAAGGTTAAGGTTTAGGTTTAGGAAATCGAGTCGGGGTTCAGGATCTGGTTTAGGTTTGGATTTTCAAGTTTAGGTTTAAGTTTAGGTTAGGGAGTTGAGATTAGGATTAGGTGTAGGTTTAGGTTTAAGGATTTGAGAATACATTTTGGTTTTAGGTTTAGGCTTAGGTTTTTTGCTTCGGTTTAGGTTATTGGTTTAGGTTATAAGTGAAGTTATAGGTTTAGGTTTAGGTTTGGTTATGGGTTAAGATTTAAGGAATTGAGAATAGGTTAAGGTTTAGGTTTAGGAAATCGGGTTCAGGTTCGATATCGGGTTTAGGTTTCAGTTTTCAAGTTTAGGTTTAGGTTTAGGTTAGGGTGTTGAGATTTGGATTAGGTGTAGGTTTAGGTTTTGGAATTCGAGAATACATTTAGGTTTTAGGTTTTAGGTTTAGGTTAAGGTTAGGTTATAGGTTAGAAGTTTAGGTTCTAGGTTATAGGTTAAGGTTTTAGGTCATAGGTTTTGGTTTAGGTTAAGGTTATAGGTTTAGGTTTTGGTTTAGGTTAAGGTTTAGGTTTAGGTTATAAGTTATCGGTTTAAGGAATTGAGAATAGGTTAAAGTTTAGGTTTTGGAAATCTAGTTCGGGTTCGAGATCGGGTTTAGGTTTGGGTTTTCATGTTTAGGTTTAGGTTTAGGTTAGGGAGTTGAGATTAGGATTAGGTGTAAGTTTAGGTTTAGGGATTTGAGAATACATTTAGGTTTTAGGTTTAGGTTTAGGTTATAAGTTAAGGTTTAGGTTTTGTTTTAGTTTATTAGCCATAGGTTTAGGGAATTGAGAATAGGTTAAGGTTTAGGTTTAGGAAATTGGGTTCGGGTTCAGGATCGGGTTTAGGTTTGGGTTTTCAAGTTTAGGTTTAGGTTTAGGTTTGGGAGTTGAGATTAGGATTAGGTGTAGGTTTAGGTTTAGGGATTTGAGAATACATTTAGGTTTGAGATTTAGGTTTAGGTTTTAGGTTATAGGTTAAGGTTTAGGTTTTAGGTTCATGTTAAGGTTCGGTTATAGGTAATAAGTTTAGGTTATAGGTTATATGTTAAGGTTTTAGGTCATAGGTTTTGGTTTAGGTTAAAGTTATAGGTTTAGGTTTAGGTTTAGGTTAAGGTTTAGTTTTAGGTTATAAGATATAGGTCTAGGGAATTAAGAATAGGTTAAGGTTTGGGTTTAGGAAATCGGGTTCGGGTTGGGGATCAGGTTGTGGTTTGGGTTTTCAAGTTTAGGTTTAGGTTTAGGTTAGTGAGTTGAGATTAGGATTGGGTGTAGGTTTAGGTTTAGGGATTTGAGAATACATTTAGGTTTTAGGTTTAGGTTTAGGTTATAGGTTAAGGGTTTAGGTTTAGGTTTAGGTATTAAGCTATAGGTTTTGGGAATTGAGGATAAGTTAAGGTTTAGGTTTTGGAAATCGGGTTCAGGTTCGGGATCGGGTTTAGGTTTGGGTTTTTAGGTTTAGGTTTAGGTTTACGTTAGGGAGTTGTGATTAGGATTAAGTGTAGGTTCAGGTTTAGGGATTTGAGAATACATTTAGGTTTTAGGTTTAGGTTTAGGTTTTCGGTTTTAGGTTTTAGGTTTAAGTTTAGGTTAAGGTTTAGGTTTAGGTTTAGGTTTAGGTTATAAGCTATAGGTTTAGGGAATTGAGAATATGTTAAGGTTTAGGTTTAGGAAATCAGGTTCGGGATCGTGTTTAGGTTTGGGTTTTCATGTTTAGGTTTAGGTTTACGTTTGAGAGTTGGGATTAGGATTAGGTGTAGGTTTAGGTTTAGGGATTTGAGAATACATTTAGGTTTTAGGTTTAGGTTTAGGTTTTAGGTTATAGGTTAAGGTTTAGGTTTTAGGTTTAGGTTACGGTTAGGTTATAGGTTAAAAGTTTAGGTTATAGGTTATTGGTTAAGGTTTTAGGTCATAGGTTTTGGTTTAGGTTAAGTTTATAGGTTTAGGTTTAGGTTTAGGTTTTGATTATAAGCTATATGTATAGGGAATTGAGAATAGGTTAAGGTTTAGGCTTAAGAGATCGGGTTCGAGTTCGGGATCGGGTTTAGGTTTGGGTTTTCAAGTTTAGGTTTAGGTTTAGGTTAGGGAGTTGAGATTAGGATTAGGTGTAGGTTTAGGTTTAGGGATTTGAGAATTCATTTAGGTTTTAGGTTTAGGTTTAGATTATAGGTTAAGGTTTAGGTTTAGGTTATAAGCTATAGTTTTAGGGAATTGAGAATAGGTTAAGGTTTAGGTTTAGGAAATCGGGTTGAAGTTTGGGATCAGGTTTCGGTTTGGGTTTTCAAGTTTAGGTTTAGGTTTAGGTTAGGCAGTTGAAATTTGGATTAGGTGTAGGTTTAGGTTTAGGGATTTGAGAAAACATTTAGGTTTTAGATTTTAGGTTTTAGGTTTTAGGTTTAGGTTTAGGTTTAGGTTAAGGTTCAGGTTTCTGTTTAGGTTTAGGTTTAGGTTATAAGCTATAGGTTTAAGGAATTGAGAATAGGTTAAGGTTTAGGTTTAGGAAATCAGGTTCCGGATCAGGTTTATGTTTGGGTTTTCAAGTTTATGTTTAGGTTTAGGTTAGGAAGTTGAGATTAGGATTAGGTGTAGCTTTACGTTTACGGATTTGAGAATACATTTAGGTTTTAGGTTTAGGTTTAGGTTATAGGTTATAGGTTTAGGTTTAGGTTTAGGTTAAGGTTAAGGTTTAGGTTTAGGTTTAGATTTATTTAAAAGCTATAGGTTTAGGGAATTGAGAATAGGTTAAGGTTTAGGTTTAGAAAATCGGGTTCGGGTTCGGGATCAGGTTTAGGTTTAGTTTTGGGAGTTGAGATTAGGATTAGGTGTAGGTTTAGGTTTAGGGATTTGTGAATACATTTAGGTTTTAGGTTTAGTTTTAGGTTTTGGGTTTTAGGTTAAGGCTTAGGTTTTAGGTTTAGGTTAAGGTTAGGTTATGGGTTATAAGTTTAGGTGATAGGTTATAGGTTAGGTTTAGGTTTAGGTTAAGGTTATAGGTTTAGGTTTAGATTTAGGTTATAAGCTATAGGTTCAGGGAATTAAGAATAGGTTAAGGTTTAGGTTTAGGAAATCGGGTTCGGTTTCGGGTTTGGGATCGGGTTTAGGTTTTATTTTTCAAATTTATGTTTAGGTTAAGATTAGAGAGTTGAGATTAGGATTAGGTGTAGGTTTAGGTATAGGGATTTGAGAATAGGTTAGGTTGTAGGTTAAAGTTTAGGGAATTTAGTTTAGGTTATAGGTTATAGGTTTAGGTTAAGGTTTAGGTTGTAGTTATATGTTTTGGGATTTGAGAATAGGTTTAGGTTATAGGTTAAGGGTGTGGTCCCTGCAAATACAGATATAAACATGGACTGCTCCAATTGGCCAGGCCATTCCAACGTTGTCCGTAAGAAATGGATAGCTTCATCATGGTCATAACAGCGGTTCCCACCTTCCATGGACCCCCCGCTCAACATCTGGATAGCTCCGATGCACATCCAGATCTATTCCATTAATTTTGTGCAAATACATAAACACGGCCTGTCCAAATGGTCAGGCCCCTCCAATGTTGTCCATAGGAAATCGACAGCTTTATCATGGTCATAACAGCAGTTCCCACCTTCTAGGGACCCCCTCTCATCCGGATAGCTCCGACGCACATCTGGGTTTGCTCCATTAATTTTAAACAAATACCTAAACATGGCCTGTCCAAATGTCCATGCCCCTCCAATGGTCATAACAACGGTTCGCACCTTCCAGGGACCCCCGTTCAACATCCGGATAGCTCCGACACACATCCGGATACATAAATGGGTACAGTTTCAAAGAACATTATTAATAATGCTTCAAATGCATGTCTCCCTTAGAAAGTCCTTCAGTTGATCCTCATGAAAGTCCTGATCTGTAAGAACCTTAACATCAACAACCTGCATTCCATGATTGAATAAATAAGAAGATGCATCACCTTTACTTTCAAGTCAAACAAAAATGGGACAGAGAACCATGTAAGAAACACGAAGAAAAATGTGGATTTCTTTAAATATGATAGAGAGATTGGTCCAGGACTTGAACCACAAATTACTCTCATCAGGTTAGTTATCAGAATAACATTTCCAGAGAAGTTCCCTGCATTAAACACTTACCTATGTAATTCAATTGTCTTCAGTAAAATTAAATTACTATCATAAAAGAAATGCACGCCACGCATGCGAAATGTCATTTTCAAACCAAACTACACTCGCTATTTTCAAATCTCACGCGACCACTTCATTCCCCCACTATCTCCCTCGATTTCCCCACTCTCACCTCTCCGTCTCTATCTCTTGAAGAAAAAAAAGAAGAAGAAGATGAAAAAAAAAAACCTTTTATGTTTTTTCCATTCATCTTCCATTTTCTTCTTAATAAGAAAATCCATATTTACTAATATTCCCATTTTTCTATTTTTCAAAAGAATGAGTTTGGACTCCGAAAGCGTCAGCTCCAACACTCGTACTTTCAGCCCAAACCCTAACCAAGAAGGACTCCAAAATGATACTTGATACACATGTACTTAATGCTAATAATGTGGCATGTGTCAATACAAATTAAATTGACTACATGGTCGACCCGTTGTCATTGAGTTGTTGGCACTACTTTATTCAACTAAGGTGTTGTTTGGATGCCTGCAAATGGCTTAAGTTGTAAATGATTTACACAGCTTGTCCTGTTTGGCATTAAGCTGTAAATCATTTAAAACTATCATGTTTGGCATTAAACTGTAAATCATTTACAACGATCCTGTTTGGCTTTAAAATGTAAATAAATGATTTGTAGGAAATGATTGTTTGTTTGGATAATGGAGAGCTGATTTTTATCAGTTTTATAGCCATTTAGGCTGTAAATGGAGAGAGCCTGTAAATGAAATCTAAACTTTGTTACCTGTAAATGAGATGGGGATAAATGCTATAAATCATTTACAGACAAAAAAGGAGATCGATTTACCTGTAAATCATTTAGGGCCTGTTTGGATACGCGTATAGTATTGTATTGCGATGTAATACAATACAACGCAAATACTCCCGACATTGTACACTGTAGACATGAGTATTACATGTATTCTGTAGAATGTTTGGTATGGAGTGACCGTGGATATGTATTCAACGGTCGATCCGAATTCACTGTTTGTTTAAGGAATTGACTCCCTAGTGTGAAGGAACAGTTTGGCTACTCCCCCTGACACCAGCCATTGGCTGGTGGTCGGTGCTCTGTGGGGCACGCCATGATGGATGTGTGTCATCCATGCCGTCCATCTATTTTTATATATCAAATTATGATATGGTAGAAAAAAATGAAGTATATCTCAATCTCAAGTGGACCACATTACAGGAAATAGTGTTGAATGAATTTTGACCACTAAACACATTTTGGGGGCCGTAAAAGTTTATATCAAGCTGATATTTATTGTTTCCCTTATTCTGGGTCTTTATGACCAAGTCAACAGATTGGATGTCAAATAAACAGACAGTGGGCCTTAGCAGGATTGTAATTGTGAATATCCATTCATTAATTTTGTGTTGTGGTGTGGCCCATCTAAGATTTATATCCCTATCTTTTTTTGTATGTAGCCCAAAAGTGATCTGTAAAATTGGATGAACAGAATGGATCAAACAAGTACAATAGTGGGACCCACAGAGCACAGACCACCATACACGGGGCTGGTGTCAGGGGGAGTAGCCAATCCTTTCCCCTAGTGTGAAAAATCCGTAACAGAGCCATCATGGTGGGGCCCACAGAGCACCGACCACCGACTAATTTCCATTCGGTCCACAGAACATAGATAACCCAAAAACAAAAAAGATAAACCGAAGTCATCCAAAAAATAAAAACCTCAGTCATCCAAAACACTGTAATGTATTACATTTAAGACAAATACCTAATCACGTACTTCCATTAACTGAAAAAGTATTTACAACAAAAAAGAAAAAAAAATGAACGATCACCAAGTTAAACCCAAAAAGGCCATTTATAAGTCCGACCGATTATATGGTCAGCTTGCCCCACTCATCCAGCGGAGCAATTGTTCCACATTGTTATCATCAAAATGAGGAAACAAACCAAGATATGACTGTGTATATGAGCATCACTCCAATAATCACCTTCAAAATGGCATGCATAATCCCTCCTTCTGTATCACCCCCATTGTCTTCCGAGTTGAGCTCTTCAAGAAGGTGCATCCTAACATCATCAACAGGTCTTGAAGGCAACCAATGAAGCGATGCAGACTCAGTTTTGACTCTTCTGGTGACGCCTTTGGTCCTGAATTCTGACACCCTGTACGGAGTTACTGGATTGGTTGAAGATCCAACATTAGGCTGAGTGGCCTACAATCATTGAAGACGAATGTCCATCAGATATTTTTGAAAGGTCATATGCTATACAAAGCTGGTCATAGCCAGAAAATTCTCAGAATGTGAAATAGACCAATGCAGAAGAAATGTAAATCCATACCGTGAATTTCGTCCACTCTGTCATAGCTGCTGTGTACGATTTAAATGATTGGTGTCTGCACCCACTGTATCCCTCTACTTGTGCCCGAGCGAGCTCTCAATTCTCATAAATTCTAGGCACCCTGCCGACAAATACCACATAGTATTTCCCCATTTGTACCTATAAAAAACCCAATTACCGCCAGTTTGGATGTGCAATGACTGATGAAGCTGTGTTTCTCCAACTAGTATAGATCTGAAAACATCTCTCTTGAAAATTATGCAATGAATATTGGTAAATAAAAAGCCAAATTAATAATATATGTACAAAATGAACTTACTCTTTCTCACCTGATACTCACCCTTCAAACCCAAACTGACATATTAATACCCATCAGACGGATGGATTCACATATCCTGGTATTTGTGAAAAGAATATTATAGACCCTGCTTACTTGAATGAAGAATTATACAAGTTCCATTTTGATGATATGAAATCAGTCTTAAAAACCAACACTGATCAGATGCAGAAAAACAACATACAGATTTAAGATTATCTCAAACATAGCATTTGACTAATATAGAGGAATGGAAGATTGTAAGATCCAACATATCCACAACTGCAATTAGAACCTCTGTAATAAATCCAACATCTCCACAACTGCAAGTAGAACCTCTGTCATAGATCCAACATCTCCACAACTGCAAGCAGAACCTCTGTCATAGATCCAGACAGACTGAAATGGAGGTCATTACTATTGTGGACCTGCATACAGTGCCTAGTATATCATATGTACTCAACTGAACTGGAGTAACATCTATGCAAATGACAACTCACACACACACACACACACACACACACACACACTCACACACACACCACACACACCACCACAACACCACACACACAACACCACACACACACACACACACATATATATTATATAATATATATATATATATATCATCCAAAATTACAGATGGTGCAACCATCAGCTTCACCACAATCCAAAATTAACAACAAACCATAGTAATCTGTGCTCAAATGAGCACCCATCCAAACCCATTCTAGTATAACGTTTTTACAAAACAAACAAAAACACAGAGTAAGTTCATTTATTAGACTTCATCACTAAAGATTATCAAACGCAATTTCATTTATCAAACTGGGCCACTACGTTCGAGGAGTTTCTGTACCCACTCCTTTCTCCTCTCATGACTCATCTTTAAGAAATATCCAACGCTAACAACATCCACCTCCATCAACCTGGCAGCCCGTATTTGGTTCTCCGGGCTGAGACCATCAACTTCTTCAAGTATTTCCAACATTCTCTGCACTCTAGTCATTGTTTTGCCCTGAGACATTGTGATATTAAGGGACTTGACAGCTTCAGCCACTTCTCCCATTCCATCACCGATGACATCACTCGGCTTACCCCTTTTTTGTCGGGAATGTAATGTTGCGGTTGAGTTAGTACTTCTCAAGCTCCTAGAGGTCTCTACAGGTACTGTTCTACCATTGTTGAGCAGCTATGATCCATCGATGGCACAAAAGGCTGAACCACTGTCGTGGTCATCCCCAGAATCAGAGGAAAGCCGAACTGTCTCAGTCCCAATATCATCGGATTCAAAATCACTATTGAATTCATTTCTCGACCGACGACGACCAGACAATGGTGACGAATAAGCAGTGCTTGCAAATGAGCCATGGGTACAGTTGTTGCCGAACATTCTAGCCAGATCGAAGTATCTGTCGATATGTTTGCCACGGACTTTTTCGACGAACGGATGTGACTGTAAAACAGAGTTAATGTAGTCTCCTTAGCAACTTTTCAGCAATTTCCAATGATTAGATATAATAGAAAAATGTAAAAGCTATTACTTACCGAAATGTACCCATCCCATACTTCTTCAGTTGCTATCACCATTTTCGTATGACTGTCCCAAACCAAACCCAGAAGCGTTGAGCATGTCTTGAATTTCTCAATAAAATCTCTTCAATGTACGCAATCGATTTGAGATGTGTTTATTCTCTAAAAGAATACCACATTTAGTAGAGATTTCATTTATTGTGGCCCTGTACGCCTCAGGTTTGAAACCGATATCACTCTTTCTTCCTAGATTCACCTGTTCCACTAGTGCATTGTCCATATCATCCGTCCATTGAACCCAACGAAATATCCTACTACCTGTATTTTTCCTACTTTTGCTCGGCGTGGCATTTCTCTTACTTGGGCTACCAATTTGTTTACTCGGTGTTGCAGATGATTTTTTAAGGGAGCATGTCTCCCGTGCAGGGGAACCCGATTGAAATAGAGATCTTTTCCCCTTGTACGAACTCCGTAGGAAATTCATATTACCTACGCATTAGTAACAGTTAATGGGAATAGGAAAACATAATATTAAGAAACATTGCAGATATGTGTCCTCACAAAATGGAGAGATGATGATAGGATATTAAAAGTACCAGTTAAAACACTGACTAAGTACATATACCATAACATGCATGCATGATCCATCTTAACCTTAACCAGAAAATCAGCAACTACCCCAAACCAAAATAGATGATTATAGAAAAAAATTATGTTGTTACACAAAACAACAATATACATGTCCAGAAACTTAGAATTGTCAATGTTGCTGCCGGGTGCTTGGGAGACTGTCATTCCACATCCTATCTGCAATGTCATCCCTCTTTTTCACCCAGTTTTCCCTTACATTATCAGTCACGCAAGATAAAGCATGATCTTCTTCGGCTGCAGTCACATCCACAAGAGATGGCGACATTTCGTCATCACTGTCTGCAATATCCTCAACTGTCTCTGAAAATCCATCATCAACACACACACGAATGAAGTTGTGTATAACACAGCAAGCTATAACAATCTTTACTTGAGTTATAAACTTGAACTGTGGTGCTACACATAGTATAGGAAAATGGCCTTTCAAGAGACCAAAACAACGCTCTATGACATTTCGCAGCTGTGCATGACGATAATTAAAGAGTTCTTTCTTATTAGCAAGTTTTTGTCCTTTACGATACTCATTCAAATGATATCTAACACCTCGATAAGGTGTCATAAACCCAGGAGAATGCGCATATCCCGCATCAATGACATAGTATTTCCCTACGCAAACCAAGTTATGTATATTAAGGATCTAACAATTGCCATTGTCTTACTCTTTATATGAAATAACAATAATCTGTATTTACCATGAGGAACAAGGAAACAATCTGGTCGACGGGTTAACGCATTCTGTAAAACACGAGCATCAGAGGCTGAACCATCCCAACCGGTAAGCACATATACAAATTTCATATCGAACGTATAGGCTGCCATTACATTCTGAAACAGAAAACCTTTCCGATTTCGAAAGGTGGCGCTTACTACCTTGGCTAAATATGCGGGGATATGAGTCCCATCAAGTGCCCCAATACAATCCTACAAGAAATTTATTACAACTTTTAAGTTATTATTTACTGTTTAGCACACATTTCATTTAATTTATTTCTAAATTAAGAATTATTTTACCTGAAAGTACGGTGACCACATAGGATTATCGGATATCTCTTTCGGAGTATGTAAGCCAGGGAACTTCACATATTCAGGATACAGTCCAATTACAACGTCAAGAACTCTATGAAAATAATGACTGACTGTTTCACCAGACCTTGAAAAATGATGGCTAATGACACAATTTCACACATTATGGCTGATAGTGTGAAGAAACAACACCACCTATTCCTCCAAGCTACACCTCTTTGAATCAGAAAGTAAATTTCTATCTCTCATTGAAGAGCATAATTTGAAAAACTTATCCCGACTCATTCTCAGTTATGCTAGGCAGTCAGCATCACTTTTCCTAATGATTCCATTTATGAATATATTCCTCTCTATATTACCACGTCTAGGCGAAGCCTTTATACAGTAATGTCGATAATATTCGGCAGCTCCCATGACACACGCAAGCGCTGCAATCGCTGTTAATGCAGTTGCTACTTCGTTTTCATTCCATTCACTATCGGAGGACTTATCACAACTAGATTCACCACTATTAGACCCCATAAGACAGAAGGGTCTGTCACCTGTTATTCTTGTCAAGATTTTATATTTATTACTGCAAATGACAGTATGACATAATTAATACAGAATAGAATTCAGGTAGATAGAAGATTAGTTGATTTCAAAAATAAATTATTTTAAACATGTCAAGATATTACAGTCAAGTCTCAGATATTACACATGATACATGTCCAATGAACATCTCCAAATATGACTATATCGAACAATCATCTGAGTACAGAGTTGAAATGATAAATGTGCATTTATAAAATATAGCAACGCAAATGTGAAATTATTTGTTGGTCCTTCAGAGATATATCAAGCAAATGAACATCCCCAAATAATACATTGGATACAATCAATACAGAAAATTGCAGGAAGATGCATCCTATCAGGCATATGTGAAAACGAGATCCATGCAATTTAAATCATGAAAGAAAGAAGATAGAATGTTACCTTCGACAATGAAATACCCTCTAGATGTTATAGACGCAGCCAATCAAATTTTTAGAACTTAGATCTCCCTTCTCTTTTGAAATTTCGTGGCAGAATATAGAAGTCAGAAGTGTCTTTTATAGGCAACCAAGAAATGAAGTTAATTTCGGTCGGGGGAGTTCATCTCCTAACACACTCTATGACATGCACAAGTCATGTCGAAGGTGTCGGGAGGTAAATCCATCTCCGGATACTCTGCTGATACGTGGTTTACAAATAAAGATTTCGGTCTGCATGATATTTTCTCTTTTTAGGGTATAGGGGAGAACTGTCTCCACAGCCCTAATCGACTGCTTCAAGAACAAAAGGTGCATGAAGAGAATGTATATACAGAAGACCTAGAGTGGATGCAGCCAAAGAAAACAGTGATTGGACTTTGTTTGAGTATTGCAAACGATGGAAAATACAATACCTGGCCTTTCGCAGCCTGTGAAGATGATGAGTATACGGGAGAGGGCGGGCGATTTTTTCTCAGGAAGAAATAGCATAAAATTTCATTGCATCAACGATGAAGTGAACAACGAAGCAATATACATCCCGGCTAATGTCGAAGATTTGAACGGAGAAGCACGATCTCCTCTTTCGCAGAATAGCAAACGAACGTAGAAGAGGGATTTCACGTATACAGTTGCGCAATGGTCTCTCAAGACACCGTAGGAGCCACGGATTTTTTTCTTCAAAGTTGTCTCAGTGAAATGAAGTCGGTTGCACTGCCCGAGTTTGAGAGGATGTGCGAGTAGTGACGCGTGCCCGCTCGTTTCAGTTCGGAGACGTACTTAGGGTGGCGAGTGTATATCGGATTTCAAATCTGATTCAAACGGATGTTAATGTAATATTTTATATTAAGATAATACTGTACGTCCTAGGCCTGCGATCCAAACATGCCCTTATAAGCATCCAAACAAAACCAAAGACGCTTGAATTCAATATTAATCGTCCATTAAAAATGTCATATCCACCAATTTGATAGTCTGATAATCAAATAGCCTTGATATTTGGTTCATACCATATCTAAGTTAGTAGCTCTAATTTCGGCAGTTGAGTCTGACTGCCTTGTTTTAGGTTATAGGTTTAGGTTATAGGTTATAAGTGTAGGTTTGGGTTTAGGTTATAGGTTTAGGTTATAGATTTAGGTTTAGGTTAAGGTTTATGTTTAGGTTATAGGTTTTGGGATTTGAGTATAGGTTTAGGTTAAGGTTAGAAGTTTAGGTTAAGGTTATAAGTATAAGTTTAGGTTAGTGCCAATTGGATATTACATGAACATGATAGGTTGAGAGTAGCTTCGTGGACAATAAATTATGGTCTAATTGATTGGACTTGAAACCTTCTTAGAGAAAATAAATAAATAAAACTATAACATATTAATCACCACCAAACTTCATGACAAAATTGAAATTCCAAACACTTCAAATGGCATTCTTAAGAAGAATAATTAAATAGAATAAAGAAATAAAAACAGAACTTACAGTAGTCGCATACTCGCCAACTTCCCCAGTTCAAGTGGGAGTGAATTATTGAAGTTATTGTAGCTTATATTCCTGAAAATAAATGACTAATTATATTTAGTTATTTATCAATAGGTCACTATTGTTATTATGGTCTGTCCTACCTAATAAGTGTATGGACTAATTTTGGTACAGGTCTATCCTTATGATGGAGCCAACCTATTAGAAGGTTGGATGTCATGCAAATATCTAGGTTGCAAGTATTTCATTGGATGGATAGTAACGTATGGTACAAGTGGCTAAACTTAAAACCTTCTCAAAAAGAAGAATATAAAATATAAAACCAACACATATTAATTATTGCCAAATTCGGTGGCAAATTCAAAATTCCAGACACAACCTATGGCATTTTTTTAAAAAGTTAAGTTATTAAAATAAATAAATAATAAAGCCTATGGTATTTTTGAAGAAGAATAACTAATTGGATTTGAAAAAAAAAAAAAACTTACAGTTGTTATATACTTTCTAAATTCCCCAGTTGAGGTGGGAGCAAACCAATGAAATTGTTGAAGCTTATATCCCTTAAAAGAAATAAATAATTATACTTTGACATTCATCAATAGTCAAACATTGTTGTAATGGTATAGCCCACCTAATAAGAGGTTGGGGCTGATTCTTGTACAAGGGTATCCTCATGGCAAAGCCAACCAATTAGAAGGGTTGGTATCATCACAAACATGATAGGTTGGCAATAATTCAAGGGTTGGATAATAACTTATGGTCCAACAAGTTTTGAACTTAAAACCTTCTAAAATAGAAAAATAAATAAAACTATCCCATGTTAACCACTAACAACTTGGGTGGCAAATTCATAATTCCAAACACATCATATGGTATTTCTAAAGAAGAATACTTTAATAAATTTTTTTAAAATAAAAATAAACAGAACTTACAGTTGTTGCAGACTTGACAAATTCCCCACCTGTGGTGAGAGCCAATTAACAAAGTTATTGTGGCTTATATCCCTGAAAATAAATAAATAATTATATTTTGTTATTTATTAATGAATAAACATTGTTGCTAGTCTGACCCACCTAATGAGTAGATGGGACTGATTTTTATGTAAGACTATCCTCATTGTGGACCCAACCTATTGGAAGGTTGGATGTCGCACAAACATGCTCAGTTGGAAGTAACTCACTAGGTGGAAAATGACTAATGGTTCAACTAGTTGGACTAGAAACCTTGTTGAAAATAATAATTAAAAAAAAAATACCACATATTAATCACTGCCAAGTACGGTGGCAAATTCAAAATTCCAAATACATCACAATTGGGTCAGCTATTTGGACGGTTTGGATTGTCATAAAACTATGACATGTGTACAGCGGAAGAGTCACGCAGAGCGTAAGATTCTATCACTATTAAAGAAAAAAACCCAAATAAAAAATCTCACAATAAAAAACAAAAATTAGAATAAAAATCCAAATAAAAAATATTTAGAAAAGAAAATATCAAATAAAAAAGATAAAAAAAAAAGAGGTTAAAAGAGAAAATTAAAGAGAACCCATTTCAAATAAGGAAATAAGTGAAAAATCCATCATCTAAATTTAACTAAATAATAGAAATTAAGACAACCCATCAATGAAAACAAGAGGTTTGTACTAAAACCATTGTTGATATTGAAAATAGTCAGTTGTAGTCAGGGTTCAAATTATCATTTGAACACCATACAAATTTTTTTGCAACACATTACCAATACCAGCACAATTCAATTCTATCCACTGTAAATCTCATGTTTTTGATAGCCTACACTTGAAGTTTGAGCAGTAACAGTAACAGTAGCAGTAACAACTCCACCAGAGATTTTCGCGTAGTGCCCTTCTCTACATGTGCTATACCATAGGAATATAAATGAGAGGAATATAAATCTCAAGTGGACTATACCATAGAAAAACAATAGTGATTCGATATCCACCAGGCCGGGTGTACAAAATCCCCAATTTCAAAACCCCCAAATTCGAAATGTGATTAGGGTACCATAATCCCCAAATTCGAAGTGGTATTTGGGTACCCAAATCCCCAATTTCAAAACCACCAAATTCGATTTGGGATTAGGGTACCAAAATTCCCAAATTCAAAATGGGATTAGGGACCACCTTCAAAATGGGTTAGGGTCTTTACCTTTTGAGCTTTGAGGAAGAGAACGAGGTCATGTTTGAGTTGGAGCCCTAATCACGAGTCCACGCCGAAAATAGGGTTCCTGAGCTCTGAGGGGAGAGAGAGAGAGAGAGAGAGAGAGAGAGAGAGAGAGAGAGAGAGATGCTGAGCTCGTGAGGGAGATCGAAAGAGGGCGAGGGAGATGGAGAGGCTGAGTGCGAGAGAGAGATGGAGAGAGATTGAGAGATGGGTTTTCACGGGGAGGTTCGCTGCGAGCGGGAGAAAAGGGCGCGCGGGTTTCTGGTGGAAATCGGATTGCGTACTTAGTAATCTCTGTTGGGCCCACCGTGAACGTATCTATTCTATCCACGCCGTCCATCCATTTATCCATCTTATTTTAGAGGTTGAGATCAAAATTTAAGCATACCCAAAGATCAAGTGGACCATACCATAGGAAACAGTTGGAATAATGATCTCCACCGTTAAAACCTTTATAGGGCCCACAACGATGTTTATTTCTCATCCAACCTGTTCATAAGATCACACAAACATGGATGAAGATAAAACACAAATACAATCTTGATATAAAACTTCACTAGCCCCCAAATAATTTTCAATGGTAGATGTTCAATTAACACTCTTTCATGTGGTGTGGTCCACTTGAGGTTTGGATATGCTTCATTTTTATGCTCAAGCCATAAAATTTTCTAGTAAAATGGATGGATGGAGTGGATAAAATACATAAATTACGGTGGACTCCACAGAGTTTACTCAGTATGCAATCAACTTCCTTTCTGATGGAAGGGCGGCCCATTGAATGAGTCTCGAAATTTCAACCAATTTGTGAGAAAATACGATTTACGTCAGCTGTGGGACCCGTGGTCGATGTTGGCTTGGAAATCCAGTCTGTCCATTAAATGCGTGTCAAAATTTCAACCGAATATGGATGGTTTTGGTTTTGTGTGGAAGTAGCCCATTGAGTTTTTTAAACTGCCATCCGAATTGCGTTTGAAGGGCTGAAAACCAATCTTCACGATCTTGTGCAATTCTGCCACCTAGGCATGGGTTGTTGTCGTCCCATGGGACACATTGGACGGTTCAGATCATGAAAAGTGATGATGGGTGGGGCCCACTGTCAAAACCCAATAGTAAGCACGTCCGTCACTGGACGATTTTTGCCAGAAGGGAAATGTTTGGATGCTTTCTTCAAAAAATAGGTAGGGCTGACTTCTGATGATATTCTCGGGGATCCACTCCATTCATCATTTTCTCAGTAACGTGTAAGCCCATGGGTCAAAGTATGAAGTAGATCTGAACTCTATGTGGGCCACATTATCCACCTGTGATGAGGCACTACCCACCGTGGAAGCAACCCTCTGTTATCCTTTACGTGCATGCATATGGAATTTTGTTTATTTACAAATTTACCACTCTCCCTTTTAGAATAGTCTGTCGTTCGTTCCTCCCTATTGCACCATCCAAAAGAAGTGAAATTTGGCGAATATCCACCGTCTTTTGTGCTCTTTCCATTGGTTCAGTTTGGGTCTCGATCGCCCAAGGATGTCCAAGATGCTTTTTTAATGGTTATTGTCTAATCTTGCCCATCTGGTCACTTATACACTGATCCAAGGGATGAATTTTGACTTGAACTGTTAATTTATGGTCCTCAGGCCATATATATAGTTTCGAGCCAAATGGATGGTAGGAACCTTATGATCTTATGTATTGGATGACTTTCAGGCCTCTTTAACGTGAACGACTTGATTTCCTAGGATATCTTATGTGTAAATCCTTCGATCTTGGTCCCCTGAGGTCGGTCCCTTGCCTTTAATGTCATCAGAGTGTTAAATTCATGCTTTAAGCATCCTTTACAGTCCTACGCTTGTGAATACACCTTGCATCACAAACACGATTAAATAGGGCATTAAACAGTATCATGTTTGTAAAAACAAGTAATAACCGGGGTCCATTATGCAATATTCGACCCTCAATAGGGGGCCATATAAAGTTTTGCATCAATCTGATATTTTTTCCCTTCATCTGGGCCTATATGACCTAATCAACAGATTAGATGTCAAATAAAAAGTACAGTGGGCCTTAGGAGGGTTTTAATGGTGGATATCCAATCACTATTGTTTTCATGTGGTGTGGTCCACCTGAGATTTATATCCCTCTCATTTTTGGTATCAAGCCCTAATATGATTTGTAAAAATGGATCAACGGCATGGATGAAACACATACATCATGGTGGGACCCATAGAGCACCAACCAACATCCACCAAGTTTTGTGGGCCCCACTATGATGTATTTGTTATATCCACACCGTCCATCCATTTTGACATATCATTTTATGTCATGAACCAAAGAATGAGGCAGATAAAAATCTGTAGTGGACCCCACCACAGAAATCTTAGGTGCACCACACCACATGAAATCAATAGTAATTGGATATCCATCATTAAAATCCTCCTAAGGCTTACTGTACTATTTATTTGACATCCAATATGTTGATTAGGTCATACAGGGCTAGATGAAGACAAAAAACAAAAATCAGCTTGATCCAAAACTTTTATGGCCCCAAAATGGTATGGCATCCAATATTATATTGTTTATATTTTTTTAGATATCTTCACATAGTTTTAGATGGTAATCAACACCTGAGTTTCATATACGGATGATTTTTGAGATATCTCATAAGATAAAGGGGAGACATCAAATGCACGGTGTTGATGTTCGACACGCATCATGATGGGCCCATTTTACATGTCTGGTCCATTCACTCTATTTTACTGATCATTACCCTCAATTTGGCTAGTTACCTGCCTCGATCATACTACATATGAGAAAGATATTGGGCAAACATGATTGATCAACAATTTGAGTGAATTTTTATTTAAACATCTGAAGTTTTTTACTCTTCATGTCCGGACTGATTAGATTGTCCAAAAACAGTTAAAGGTTGTTCATAATATCAAAAATATATAAATGAATAGAAAACACAAACATCAGCTTGATCCAAAACTCTTATGGCCTCCAAGAAATTTTAAGTGGTAGAGGTTCAATCACACTATTTCTTGTGGTGTGGTCCACTTGAGCTTTGGATATGCTTCCTTTTTATTCTTTATACCTCAAATTATCTGTTAACATGGATGAATGGAGTGGATAAAATAAATAAATAACGGTGAACCCCATAGAGTTTACTCTGGTAAAGGTAACGAGTAACTCACTTAAATGTAATGGAGAAAGGTTTCCTTAAAACATTCATTATCATATATTGGGCCTGCCTAAATGTGATTCACACGTCCAACCCACTCATTATGTGTGTCCCACTTGGATGAGGGGTGAGACCAAGTTTCAACCGCATCCAAAACTCATGTGGGCCCCACCAAGTGCTTTTATATGTTTTTAAGATGTCTTCACATAGTTTTAAATGGTATGGCCCACTTGAGTTTCGTTTACCGATGAGTTTTGAGATATCTCATAACCTAAAGGGGATACATCAAATCCATGGTGTTGATGTTCGACACATCATGATGGGGCCCACAAAACTTACTAACATCAATTCTTAATTTCTCACGAGGTCAGTAAGTTGGGTCGCAATTTTAACTAGAATATTTGGCCCATTTTACATGTCAAGTCCATTCACTCTATTTTACTGATCAATACTCTCAATTTGACTAGTTACCCGCCTCAATCAGGCTACATATGAGAAAGATATTGGGCATACAAGATTGATCAACAATTTCAGTGAAATTTGATTTAAACATCTGAAGTTATTTACTCTTCAATTTGAACTGATTAGATTGTCCAAAAACGATTAAAGGTTCAATTAGTTAATGTGGCTAATAATTTACTAATTTTATTTTTCACAAATAAATTTAACATTTTTCCTTTCAAAATGTGTGTATATATATATATATATATATATATATTTACTCTTTTAACTAAATATCATTTTTATTATAAATAAATATAACAATTTTTTTTTCACAAAATTTAGTTTCTTTTTTAAAATATATATTTTTTTACAATTTGTCAATTTTTTCACAAATTGTTTTAATTTTTTAAATTTTCTTTTTCAAAATATCAATTTATTAATCTCACTTTTGTTATCTAACTTTTCAATTTTTCTTGTCAAAATACAAAATTTAGTTTTCCTTTTTAAAAAATATATATTTTTTTACAATTTGTCAATTTTTTCACAATTTTGTTTTATTTTTTAAATTTTCTTTTTCAAAATATCATTTTTTTATCATTGTTTTTTTTCAAAATTATTGATAGTTTTTTTTTTCTTCAAAATTTAAATTTTTCTTAAACATTATAAATTATTTTTCTAACTTCTCAACTATATATATATATATATTTTTTAATTCATAAATTTTTTAAGCTTGTTAATTTTTTACAGTCATTGAAAGCATTAGGGACGGTTTAGGACCGTCTCTAATAGAGACGGTCATTGATAGTCTCTAATAGAGACGGTCTGTGACAGTCTCTAATAGAGACGGTCTTTGACAGGGCTATGAGACGGCTAAGGACCGTCTCTAATAGAGACGGTCTTTGATAGTCTCATATTATAAGTAAAAGACGGCCAATGACCGTCTCTAATACAGACGGCCAATGACCGTCTTAGATGACCGCATATAAGACAGTTAAAGACCGTCTCTAATAGAGACGGTCTTTGATAGTCTAATATTATTAGTAAAAGACGACCAATGACGATCTCAGATGACTGCATATAGGACAGTTAAAGACCGTCTCTAATGCAGATGGTCTTCGACCGTCTCAAAAGACCGCATATAGGACGGTCAACGACCGTCTTAAATGATTTATGGACATTGAACATTTTAAGACAATACTAAGGATGGTCAAGAGCCATCTAAAATTTTAGAGACGGTTTACAACCGTCTCTAAAGCGTCTTTAAACCAAGGAATTTTAGAGAGTCCACAACCGTCTCAAAATCCATCCTTTTTTTTTTTTTTTCCAATTTTCACACAGTGAAAGTAGCTTGTCCTACCCCAAATCATATATGGTACGTCTAATAGCTCATTTCGTTTTGTGAGATATGTTCGTTTTACGTTCTGATGGTCCGATCATCTCTGTCTCCGATCAGGCCTTTTCTTGTCCATCTTGGCTATGAAATTGTCGGAAACCCACTCTACATTAGTGCCCTCCACTTCAAAAGAACACATCCTCAAGTTCTCGTCCTGCTTCGGTTCATGAAATTCGGTCAGGTCCCTGACATTAAAGGTACACGAGATCTCTATGACATCCGGAAGATCAACAACATACGCGTTGTCATTGATCTTTCGGATGATTGGTACCGGTCCAATCTTCTTGTTCTTCAATTTGGTGTAAGTCCTGATTGGAAATCTTTCCTTACGTAGATGAACTATAACTTGATCACCCACATCAAAAACCTTTTGTACTGGTGCTTGTTGGCTTGCTCTTTGTACTTGTCGTTTCAGGTGTGTAATTTGACTTCGACCTCCGCATGAATACCCGTGATCTTGTCCGCCATATATTCCACTGCAATACTCATGCCTGGGAGCTTGGGCAAAGGGACCAAGTCAAGTGTGTTGCGAGCACTCAGCCGTAATTAACCTGGAATGGGGACTTCCCTATCGAGCGGTTCACAATCTTGTTGAATGCAAACTTCATTTAAGACAAGGCTAAATCCCACTGCTTTAGCTTTTCTCCTAAATATATAGAAGGAGGTTTCCCAATGTGCGATTCATAACTTCAGTTTGCCCGTCGGTCTGTGGGTGGTAGGCACTGCTAAACTAAAGTTGTTTACCGAATCGGTTCTATAAAGTCTATTAGAAGTGGCTATTGACCTCTCTGAAGAATGAATTCACCACGTGTAGTCTTGAGGACCCCATGTAGCCGCATGACCTCTCTGAAGAATGAATTCACCACGTGCATTGGGTCGAGAGTCTTCTTACATGGGATGAAGTGTGTCATCTTCGAGAAACGATCTACCACCACGAACACTGAATCCATGTCACGCTGTGTTCGTGGGAGACACAACACGAAGTCTATTGATAGGTCCTCCCAAGGGCCGCCAGGTATAGGTAATGGGGTGTAGAGTCCCATATTTTAAGACTACCCCTTAGAGATCCGTCAAATATGACAACGCTGCATAGCTCTTCTCACGTCACATACTAATCGTGGCCAATGATACCATTTTTCAACAAGAGCCTGCACCTTCTCCCATCCAAGGTGTTCACTAAGGCCACCCCCATGTATTTCTTGGATGATTTGCTCCCTCAGCAAGCTTTTGGGGATGCACAACTTATTTCTTTTGAAAAGGGACTCGTCTTGCATATGGAGGTAACTAGGGTGACCTTCTTGACATCTAACCCATACATCCTAAAGACGTCGTCGTCGGCATATATGTCCTTAAGGCTCTTGAACCCAACAACCTCATTGCTCATAGTTACTAACAAAGTTGCATAGTGGCTAAGTACATCAACCACTTTGTTTTGTTATCCAAACTTATGTTTCAACAAAAACGTGAACTCTTGTAAAAACGAAATCCTTCTAACATGCACATGATTCATTTTAGCTTGACTATTAATGAATTCAAGAGCATGATGGTCTATGTAAATAATGAATTTGCTTTGAATTAAGTAATGTCGCCAATGATGCAATACCTGGACCACTGAATACAATCCGAGCTTATAGGTTGACCACTTCTTGCATGCATCACTAAGCTTTTCATTGTAGAAGGCTACCGACCTACCTTCTTAAGATAAAACTCTCTGAATTCTGGCATATGAGGCATTACATTCGACTTTAAATAGTTTGTCGAAGTTTGGAAGTACAAAAACTGGGGTTGTGGAGAACTTGTGCTTAATTTCAGCGAAACTCCTATCGGCTTTGTTAGTCCACTAAAACTGCCACTTCTTCATGCAAGCTGTGATTAGTGACATGATGGTACTAAAATTCTTCACGAACCGACGATCAAATCTCGTCGGTTGTGAAAACTTCGTACCTTGTGAATGTTTGTGGGAACTGGCCATTCATTGATTGCCTTCACCTTTTCCTCATCCACCCGAATGCCCGTGGATGTCACAACAAAGCCTAAAAACAACAGGCTATAGTTATGAAGTTGCAATTTTTTAATTTGAGATACAATTTATTTGCAGTGAGCACTTGAAGGACCTTCTTGAGGTGTTTCATATGGTTTGCTTCATCCAGACTATATATCAAAATATCATCGAAATAAACCACAACAAACCGCCCAATAAATAGTTCAGAACTTGGTTCATCAACCTCATGAATATGCTAGACGCGTTTGAAAGACCGAAGGACATGACCATCTGTTCGTACAACCCTTCCTTCGTCTTAAAAGTTGTCTTCCACTGAATACCCGACAGTATTCGAATTTGATAGTAACCGCTCCTTACATCTAATTTAGAGAATAACTTTTAGCCCTCAAGCATGTCCAACATATTGTCCAGCTGTGGTATGAGAAACCTATAATTTATGTGATTTTGTTGATGGCCCAACTATCGACACACATGCGTTAACTCCCATCTTTCTTAGAAGTTAATAGAATTGGAATGGCGTATGGCCTCATGTTTTCTCGAATAAGACCCTTACGAATTAGTTCCTTCACTTACCCTCGCAGAATTTCACACTCCTTTGGACTCATCCGATAGAGAGGATGATTAGGTAAACTGGACCTAGGGACAAGTCGATATGATGTTAGATATCTCGCATGGGAGGCAATCTGTAAGGCCCGTATCCTAGACCGTACTATTCTGTAGGCTTCTGCGGTCCTCCCGGTCGAATTTTAGTAACCAGCGACATGTAATCGGCGTTTGCGCGTGACCCTAAGTCATATCCTGTATATTTATGTCGACTCGACTCGAAACTTGTATCCTAGTAACCGCGTCGTCACCGCGGCTCCAACATCTCGTCTCACTTGCCGATGCAATACCTAGGCCAGGAAATGTGGGCTCGCATTTATTTCAAGGAAAATGCTGCGCAAGAGAATCTTTACCAAATGTCCTATCAATCCCATCAATCAAAGTACACAGCCTATCAAGTCAAGTACTCTATCCCATTCCCAAGTACACAACCCATCCCCAAAGTTAACTCTCTCTCTCTCTCTCTCTCTCTCTCTCTCTCTCCACCCATCACCCATCACTCCACCCATCACCCATCACTCCTCTCCCTCATTTCTCACTCTTTCCAGGTAACTTCTAAGAGAGAGCGAACGTCCAAGCATCCTAAGGGAAAAAGGAGAAACTAGGTGCGGCCCACTCCCTACCACCCAATCTTCCCATCCAACCATCAAAACTTCATCATTAACCATCAAAGAGAGAGCCAAGGAGTTTGGCATTCCAAGGAGCCAAGAAGATCCAATGGTGGGTGTTCATAGCGCTAGATTTTGGTTTTTGATTTTGGGTCCACTCGATTTTTGGGGCACATCTTAATGTATGCATTGTAATTGCTAGAGGAGCGGCGAAGCTCCTCTTCTACATGCCGTCTCTCTCTCTCTCTCTCTCTCTTGATATGTGGCCCACCTGATGATACATGTATTTTTATCCATGTCGTCCACTGAGTGGGTCCACCTGGCAGTCCATTTGGGCAGACCTGATTGAAGGAAAACATAAATATTAGCTTTATTCAAAGCTATGGTGGGCCACACGTGTGGACCCACCTTGATGAATGGGTGTCATCCTCACCGTCCAGCTGTTGGACGGTGGGACTCCACCATACTACAATGTATGGTTTTTATCAGTGTCGTCTACATGGGACCCATGATGTATGTGTTCTTCCAATCGTTCATCTGCAGCGGTGCAGATCAGCAGCACCATGATGCATGTGATTGATCCACACTGACCAGCCTCCTGGATGGTGTGACCCACCTCAATGCAACATATATATATAATATAAATATATATTATTATAATATTATGGTGGGCCCCACGTGGGACCCACCTCCAGTAGAAGCGGATCAGCTGGTGTATCTCACCTAGCTATTTAGCTGCTGATTGACGTCAGCAAGGTGCGTGGGCCTCCATCATGAGGTACGTGTTATATCGCAACCATCCAAGTGGGACCACCTGATGATGTGTTGTACATCCAGGTCCATCCCATCCTGGCTGTCCAGATCATGGGCCAACCATGATATATGTGCTTCATCCACACCTTCCAGATGACTGGACAGTGGAAACCCACCATGAAGTATGTGTTATATCTGCACAGTCCATCCGTGCAGGACCCACCTTAATGTATTTTATCCCACCGTCTACCTATTCAGCTGTTGCACCTCATGTTAGCAAGCTCGGTGGGTTGACGTCAGCAAATTCTATGGGGCTCACACATGATATACGTATTTTATCCATGTTGCCTAGCAGCATGGGCTCCACGGACATGTGGACTCCACTGTGATGCATGAATCGTGGGACCCACCTCTGGTGTATTTGTCATCCAGACCATCCATCTGTTGGACCTCAACAACATATAGTTGTTGGAATGACGTCAACAAGTTCTGTGGGTCCCACATGATGTTTGTACTTCATCCCAGTCGTCCTCCGTTTGTGGGATGTGGGGTCCTGATGTAAGTGTTTTATTACCACCATCCAACAATGGACAGTGGGATCCACACCATTATATATATGTTTCATCCCTGCCATCCATTTGGTGGGTCCCACCTTGATTGTATGAGTTATATCCCCACCGTCCATCTCTGGATGGTGCTGTGGGATGCACCGTGATATATGTATTGTATCCTCCACGCCGTCCAGTCCGCTGGACATTCACCCCCCCCCCCTTGATATATGTGTTGTACATCCATGCTGATCATCTGGTGGACCCATTTGGAGGTGCAGGCCCACCTACTATATGTGTAGGGCCACCTTGATGTATATTCATGCTACCCATCTATTTTGTTGGGCCATGAGTTGCCCCATCAGGCCCACTATAAGTATGATGAGGCCCATCTAATGAGACCCTATGTGATGGGGCCCATTGTGATGTGCATACAGCCCATGAGTGAGGCCTGATGTATTGTATATGAGGCCCATATGATGAGGCTTGATGTGTTGTATATGAAGCCCGTGGGGTGTGGCCCATGGTGGTGTATATGAGGACCATTGTGATGTGTAATAGGCCCATATGATGAGGCCCGATGTGTTGTATATGAAGTCATGCAATGCATCCCATTGATGTATATGAGGCCCGATGTGATGTATATGAAGTCATGCAATGCAGCCCATTGATATGAGGCCCATGTGATGCGGCCCACTCGATGTATGAGACCCTTGTGTAAGGCTGATTGAGATTTTATGTGGCCCATTATGTTGTGTATGAGGTACTTGTACGAGGCTATGGGCCCACTATACGTTATGTTTTATGTGGGCCACTCCTTGGGAGCAATGTTGGTTAAATGTCCACATTGATGGGCAATGATGGTTAAATGTCCACATTGTGACCTTCCCTTAGGCCTTGTTAGGCCCAATCTCATCATTCTCTAAGTGGGTTGACCCAAATCATTTGGCCCCATGGATGTTTCATGGTCCATCATCGTTGTAGACGGATGGCTCCGTGCTATCAGATTTGATATATTCACGGCCGAGGGTAGATCTTTATATTATGTTTTAGATCTGTTGTTCATCTATGGAAACCCGCCTTGCATGTAGGCCGATTATCGGTGCCGGTTATCGATACCGTTTATGAGTATGTGACAGCATAACATCATGATACATGCCCATACGCATCATCCATATGTTTGTTATGAGATGTAGTTAACCATTGCATATGCCATAGGGCGGATTATTATGGGACTCCCTAATAGGAGTTGCCCACATGAGCTCATGGTACGCGCAGACTTGACGTATGACTGGATGGTATGACTCATGCATCTCACATTTTGTGATATGACCACCGTACACCCTAGCGACATCAGGGCCGTGACCTCCACAGGCATGTCGTGGATGTCCAGATGGGACACCAAAAATATTTGGTTTTAGCATACGGGCGTCATAGATGTCCCTAGGTGAAAATTCCTAAACCTCTGTAGTCAAGAGATGCCCCAACGTCTAGACCGAGTGGATATACATGAGCTCATGAGGGATGTATACCAATAGGCCCCATCTCCCACTGTGTCATGGTCGGTTGGGAGGGGGTGTGAGCTTACTCACCTGAGTGAGGGGGCAATATCTAGGTTGAGTTTGACCAGCATGAGGAATGGGTTTGCTATCGACAAGTCAGGCCCAATATTGGCAGGCGGATAGTGAGGCCTCTTCCACTTATCCAATTGTGCGCTCAGATAGGGGTGACAAGCTGGCGTTGAGTGTACTAGACCCCGGTGATGATCACAGAGATGTACGGTACTAATATGTGGACTTATTGGGCAAGAGTTACATACTCAACATTTTACTCATTCATTCATTCATTCACTATCCACCCGGGCTGGTGGTGTGCAACTAATTGTTATATGTACCTTCGCTATGGCCAGGATTTCAGTTGGGGCGTGCAACCAACCTGATATCAGGAGTCTACCACATTGAGTCTGACTATCCAAATTTAGGTATGAGACTGGTTTGGATAGAAGTCCTTTATGATGGACCCCATAGCTTGCGATACTACGTACTATTGTCCTGACTTCACACTCCAGCTTGGTCATTCCATTTGCACTGCATATTGCTCTACCTCATATGGCATTTTCGGTTGCTATGTTTCTGCATTTATATGGCTTAGATGGTATTCGTGGATTCATCAAGATTTGCATATTGTATTGGTTCCTCAGTATATGATATTGAATTATTATGTTTGCGCATAACGTGGATAAAGCTGATGATATTTATGGAGTTACCGGCATGTTTCTGCATTGTTCTGATGTTGCATACTTGGCACTTACCTTGCGCACACACTTACACCACCCTCTAAGCTTTTTATAAGCTTATGCACTATACATGCGTGCAGGTGGCATTAGGTTGTAGCAGCGTTGAGCTTGGAGCGTGCAACTGTCTTCTGGAGCTTTGATTTTCGATATATGTATTTCCCTTTCAGCACTGTATTCAAAAGTTTATATTAGTGGATGTGATGATGATGTTGCCTTTATGATTTGGGTAAACTCGTGGTTATGCTTCTTACGAGATAAATGTACGTTGAAAAATTCTCCTTGTAGGATCCCAGGGTCAGAATATGGCGTATGAGTACCGGGAACTGAGAATGGGGTACTACGGAGGTTGTCGGCACCAGATTCTGTGATCGGAAATTTTTGAGCCCAGTTTCTGAGTTTGGGGCGTGACACAATCTATCGGAAAGGTCATCAGGCCAAATTTCTTTGAATTCATACGACAAGCGTTTTAGTCTTTCAGGGATGATGGTAGGCTCGAGTTCCTCCACCTTTACAATTAATGCATAGGCATGTCCTATGTCCTTGGACTCCTCCATAAAGTCCTGTATGATTAAGAGATCATCCCTGGATCTATAGGGTCTAATATTGTTTTCTACCCATCATTGACGAAAATATACACTTTATCTCGCCCTTATGAATGGCATCATGATCGGATTGTCATGGTCGACTGAGTAGTATGTGACAAGCCTCTATGCCAATTACATCGTATACTACTTTTTCTTTATAATATTTATCAATCGACAAAAATATAGTGCACTATTCAGTTACCTTCGTTTCACTAACCTTGGATGACGATGTCTTTAATTGGAACTTTTCTACCATGACCTTTAAGACGATGTTATCGTTGCTCCCACTGTCAATTATCACATTATAAACTTTTCGCTTTACCGTATAACTAGTTTAGAAGATGTTATGTCATTGTGGGTATACTTCTTTCCTTGACGCATATAGTAGTCGCCTCATGACAAACGACTTGCTATGATCCTGCTGAACCAAACCTGTCTCATCCGCATCGCTGTAGAGTGTTCTAGTTCCTCAACACTTGGCTCTTTATTGGCATTTTTAGCATTACCACCATTAATGGCGAGGTTCGTCATCTTTCGCTGGGGACAAGTATTTGATAGGTGACCTGGTTGGCCACAACTATAGTAATTGTCGAGTCTTGGCGAGCATAGGAGTTTGGGATACTGCTCAGACTAGCAATAGTCAATACCCCCTATTGGGGCCTAGCTTGCCCAGTTCCTTAATCTCGGTTCATGGGTGCAGGAGGTTGAGTGTGCACTCCTATAAGCTCTTTCCCTCTAGGCTATATAGCTCCTCGAGACGGACCTACCGCAATGACCCTGGCGGTAGGATAGTTCTGTATGTTGGGGCGTTCAAGTTGTGCTTCAACTTGAGTAACCAATTTGATTGCATCATTCATCATGAAAATGGGTTGCATCTGGACTCGATCTTAGATCGCCATACGTAATCCACCCTTAAATTGTGCGACTTGTTGCGATTCAGTCTCAACCAAATCGTTACATGCCACCAAGCGGTAAAATTCATCTACATAATCTCTCACCGACCGACAACCCTGCGGATAATTTTGGTATTGTTGGAATAACACCTGATCGTACTCACTAGGAAGGAATCATGTGCCTAGAAGTTGCTTCATCCGCACACCCCCTACCACATCCTATCGTTGCTGCTACGCCGACAACTACGTCCCTACCGTTGACCCCACCTATTGCGACCCCCTTGCCACCACTGCAACAAAACTGTCATTTCCCGACAGTCAAAACTTCCGGTAAAGACCCAAAAACTGCCGATAAAAGTTTTACCGGAGGTTAGGAAAGCGTCAGTAATGGATTTACCAGTGGCCAGCATCCTTTACCAGCATTTGTGAAGGCCACCACTATATCGTAAGTTTTACTAGCGGTCATGGAAGCACTGGTAAAGGTGTTTCGAAGCATTGATAAATGTATTTCAAAGCGCCGGTAAAGGTGTTTTGAAGCGCCGATAAAGGTATTTGAAAGCACCGGTAAAGATTTGCTAAAGTGCCGGTATATGTGATGGCCACTGTTTATATTTGATAAAAACTTACATTCTTTTTTTACACGTAAAAAAGTTTGTACATATTCACATGCAAAACACAGGCATAAATTGTTGCTCACACTATCCAAAAGCCTCCTGTGCCCAGATCCAGATCCTCTTCGGTATAGATTTCACCTAAAGAAATCCTGACCCAACTCGATCCAGCTTATATTAAGTTGGATCCAACCAACATATTCATAGTTTGGTTTGGGGCTGATATCTAGACCCAATAAAATTAGGCAGGACGGGTCTAGAACATTCCTTGACCTGGCCAACCCATTTGCACCCTATCAAGCACCCTATCATTCAGTGTGGTCAATTAAATATTTCAATACGGCAGCATGTGAGAGGAAGTCTACAAGAAAACCAAGCCTAGAAGAACCCAACCATAAAACAAGAAAAATAAATAAATAAAATCAAGACCATATCGGGTCATCAATTGCCAGTGCGATGCTTTCGCCGCACGTTTGAATTGGCACACATGCGAAAGATCTGATCTATCCATCAATCAGGGCACGTACCCAAAATCAGGCCGGTCCACTCATAGACAGCTAGAGAAAAAATAAGAGCATTTTTATATTCAACTTAGGTATGTTGCTTGCCTGATTAGTGACCCAGCCAGATTAATGGACTCGATCTTGCACAATCCAAATGTTGATTGGAGGACACCAACGAAGAAATTTGTGGTGAAAGCCAGCTTTCTGTATGCGAGTGGATCACCAGAAGGATCTACTACTTTCTGAAGCATGGAAGACAACAGCTGCGAAACTACTGCAACCGGACCGATGGTTATCTCCCTCGAACTCCCCATAGCAACATAAATCAGCGGCGGGAGAACGCTGATATCTAATTTGAGCAAACACCCGCAACTCACAATCAGAGAAACTAACAAAACAAGCTCAAAGAAAAACATCAATAAAACAAGGAATTAAAAAGATTCATCTGCACATACCACTAGAAATTAAAATCAGGACTATAGAAACTAAAATCTTAATCCTGAAAAAACTCAATTCAGCAATCATTTAGCATTTATTTGAAACGAAAGTTCCATTTGGTTAATATAATACCATATTCCTAATAGAAACTGGAGGCAATCCAATTTAAAAATGGATTCATATAATACCTCTTCATAATCTCCTTCTCTGTCATCTGGCCATATTCCTAATTTTCTAAGATTGGTAAACTATTCCAACAACCCTCCATCCATTAGCCAGCTTTTACTTTTGATAGAGTCTGGAGGTTACTAATCCGGTCAACCATTGATGACCTTATATCACTTCCCAATAGGAGCCCTTCACTAGAAAATCGTGCTTGCTACTTTGATATTACCATAAGATACTACAAACAGAGTTTGTAAATTGGGAAGATTGCTTACGGACGGTGGGAGCTTTTTAAACCTATCTCGACACACCTGGAGCATGTTTATATGTGGTATTGAATTAAATTTCATTTGGAATATAACCAAATTATTATTTCCTTGGTTAGCATTATTAATTCCAATGATGTTACTTTTTAAGATTGGTAATCCAAATTATATGGCTAGAAGATAGAAAATTAGGAATATGGCTAATATCACCATATGTCATAATGAACAAATAGTTCATCTTGCTTTTGCCTGAATTTAATGGAAGGAGAAGATGGTATGGAGAGGAAGTCACTGAATTGAAGTGAAGGTGATCAGATGGTCATAATTAAAGATATCAGAACCATACATTGGCTTTCCATTTGCAGTCGAAGGTGAATTTCTTTTCCTTCCGTAATTCATTTTATTTGTTTGTTTATTTTTTGAATTGTTTAAATGACATCCTAAGATTATTCTAAGAAATGGTTTAAAACAGGGATTGGACTTGGGCAGTGGATCCATCCAACTGCCAGTCCATCTGGTCAGACCCAACTCTATTTCATTTTAGCATGAAAATCCACTCAATCTAAAATCATAAAAATAGAAAAAGAAAAACAAGTATTCCATTCTTAGCATAGTGGAACTATCTGATTTTCAAGTCCTGTGCATGAGCTTTGACTGATATAGTTCTTTTTTGGGAATTTGACTGTACTAGCCTCGAAGTTTGGGCAAATTACCTAGAAAGCTACGACATTCCATATATCCTAAGAGTGACATTCTAACAAGCTATCGAAAGTTACTTGGACCAAAATGCCCTTATCCTTGTTTCAATAGTTGCACGGTTTTATAGGGAATAAGAAGTTACGTCGTATTTAATGCCAATAAAGTGATGTGTACGGAACCTTTTTTTGCTCATGGGAAAGGACTAAACTTGTGGGGCCTATATTGATGTATGTGTATAATCCATGCCGTCCATCCTTTTTACCGTGTCATTTTAGGGTTAGGGCCCAAATATTTGCTTGATCCAGAGCTCGTGTGGGTCACATAATTGAAAATAATGGTGACAATGGAACCACTGTTGAAACTTTCCAAGCTCACTAAGATGTTTGTTAGAAGTGGACATTACCCAAGTCAAGACTTTTGGGCCCACGCCGAGCTGACTGACAAGGTGGACAGAACGGATCTCCCCATTGTTGGCCCTATGCTATTGTACCAATGTCTATCATTTCATTTGTTAGTAAAGGAAGTGAACATGTAACAACCGCGACCCATATAACATGGGAACCACGACCTATATAACATTATAACTATGACCCATGACATCCACGAACCATATAATATGAGAACCACGACCCATAAAACATGAGAACCACGACCCATGACAAATACGACCATTACTACATTAAAACCACGACCCTTACCACATTACAACCACAACCCAAGTATGGGTCATGGTTGCCATGTTATATGGGTCGTGGTTGTCATGAGGAAAGGGTCGTAGTTGTCACGAGGTAAGGGTCATGGTTGTCAAGCTATGCGGGTTATAGTCTTCATTTTATAGGCCTTTGCAAGGACCATCTAGTGGGGCCTATATTGATGTATGTGAATAATCTATGTCGCCCATCCTTTTTGTAGTATCAATTTAGGGCTAGGACCCAAATATCAGCCTAATCCTGAGCTCGTGAGGGCTGAAATATCAATGGTGGGTGTCATTGTCACCATTATTTTCTATTATGTGGCCCACACGAGCTCCGGATCAGGTTGATATTTAGGTCCTATCCCTAAAATGACACGATAAAAAGGATGGGCGGGATGGATTATTCACATACATCAATGTAGGCCCCACTAGATGGTCCTTGCAAAGGCCTATAAAATGAAGACTATAACCTGCATAGCATGATAATCACGACCCTTACCTCGTGACAACCATGACCCTTTCCTCATGGCAACCCCGACCCGTATAACATGACAACCACGACCCATACCTGGGTCATGGTTATAATGTGGTAAGGGTCGTGGTTGTATTATAGTAAGGATCGTAGTTGTCATGGGTCATGGTTTTCATGTTATATGGGTCGTGGTTTTCATGTTATATGGGTCGTGGACAACCACGACCCATATAACATGAGAACCACGACCCATGACAACTACGACCCTTACTACATTACAACCACGACCCTTACCACATTACAACCTGACCTAGGTATGGGTCGTGGTTGCCATGTTATATGGGTTGTGGTTTTCATGAGGAAAGGGTCATGGTTGTCATGTGGTAAGGGTCGTGGTTGTCATGCTATGCGGGTTACAGTATTCATTTTATAGGCCTTTGCAAGGACCATCTAGTGGGGCCTACATTGATGTATGTGAATAATATATGCCGCCCATCCTTTTTATCGTGTCATTTTAGGGTTAGGACCCAAATATCAGCCTAATTCAGAGCTCGTGAGGGCTGAAATATCATTAGTGGGTGTCATTGTCACCATTATTTTCTATTATGTGGCCCACACGAGCTCTGAGGGCTGAAATAATCTATGTCGCCCATCCTTTTTATCGTGTCATTTTAGGGTTAGGACCCAAATATCAGCCTAATCCAGAGTTCGTGAGCGCTGAAATATCAACAGTGGGTGTCATTGTCACCATTACTTTCTATTATGTGGCCCACACAAGCTCTGGATCAGGTTGATATTTGGAACCTAGCCATAAAATGACACGATAAAATGGATGGGCGGCATAGATTATTCACATACATCAATGTAGGCCCCACTAGATGGTCCTTGCAAAGGCCTATAAAATGAAGAATATCACCCACATAGCATGACAACCATGACCCTTACCTCATGATAACCACGATCCTTTCCTCAGGAAAACCACGAGCCATATAACATGGCAACCACGACTCATACCTAGGTCATGGTTGTAATGTGATAAGGGTCGTGGTTGTAATGTAGTAAGGGTCGTAGTTGTCATGGGTCATGGTTATCATGTTATATGGGTTGTGGTTCTCATCTTATATGGTTTGTGGTTGTCAGGGGTCGTAGTTATACTTTTATATGGGTCATGGTTCCCATGTTATATGGGTCGCAGTTGTTACATATTCTTTTCCTTTACTACTAAATGAAAGGATAGCCATTGGTACAATAGCCTCAGGCTAACAATGGGGAGATCCGTTCCGTCCACCTTGTTGGGCCAGCTTAGCGTGGGCCCAACAAGTCCTGACTTGGGTAATGTCTAGTTCTAACAAACATCACATTGAGCTTGGAAAGTTTCAATTGTGGGTTCCATTGTCACCATTATTTTCTATTGTGTGACCCGCACGAGCTCTGGATCAAGATAATATTTGGGCCCTAACCCTAAAATGACATAGCAAAAAGGATGGATGGCATGAATTATACACATACATCAATATGAGCCCCATGAGTTAGGTCCTTGCTTACGCGCAAAAAAGGGTTCCATACACATCACTTTATTGGCATTAAATACGACGTAACTTCTCATTCCCTAGAAAACCGTGCAACTACTTAAACAAGGATAAGGGCATTTTGGTCCAAGTAATTTTCGGGAGCTTGTCAGAAGGTCATTCTTAGGATATATGGAATGTCATAACTTTCTAGGTAATTTTTCCAAAATTCGAGGCTAGTACAATCAAATTCCCTTATTTTTTTCTTTTTTCTTTTTAACAATTTGTTCCTGCTCAACTGACTGGGTGTTATAGTGATACGGTCTCTTCGCCGGCCAGTTCCAGTTCAAGACCAATCCGATCATACAGCCAAGAGTTGGGTCTGGGCTTTGGAATTTTTTTTAAGATCACCAAAAGAAGGTAAATGAAACAACAGATAACATAACATAGGCTATTTGGTTTTATCTCTAACTAAACCAATCAAACTATCACCTACGAGAATTTCATATAATCAATCAATGAAAATCATTACTTCTAATAAACAGCAACTAAAACATGGATGTCAAAAACTAACATGAATCCTCTAGAAATAAATAACTGCAGATTCTAACAGAAATTCTATTATTTAGCTTGGAGTTCTGTTTTTCATGAAAATATTAAAAAGTTAGTGTTAAATGATAAGAGTTGTCTCTAATAGCTTTTAAAATCTAGTGTTTTGAAAGAAACCAATATCCACAAATTTCTCCAAAAGCTCGAAAATGAAATACACCTTGAAAGTCTAGCGTTTTGAAATAAAACAATATCTATAATTTCTTTGAAAAGCATGAAAATCGAAAACAATTTGCATCACTATTTTTTTTTTCTCCACAAATAGGGGAAAGTAGATATATGGAGGTCTTCTTTTGTTTTAGATCTGAATAAACGCTCATCTGAATAAACATCTCCCTGACCTGTAGATCTCTTTCTTTTACAAAACTTAAGAATCTAATTCCACAAACTGGATTCTTGAGAATTTCATTCTATTAGTCACATTTAGCAACTTGGAATTGGTATTGGAGGGCAGTGTAGCTTTGTTAATAGAGCTTGGATGTGTAGATATAATCGCATATACATGTATATGTGTGCTTTACATGTGTGTTGGGCACGTTCATGTGTGTGTGGTGAAATTCAGAAAACGAAGAGAAGAGACAGGGTCCAAACCAAAGAGAAGTCATCGAGGCAGGTATTTGGCATGTATTCATAGATGAGCAGTTTCTCTCCTATGTTGGAGTTTCACAATGAATGCAACTTCATTCTTGAATTCCTCCCGACCTTGCCTTAAACTTGTTGAATGCCTTCTAACTTCTTTTTCCTTCCCATCAAATGGTATCATAGAGAAGTGCCATTACCTTATATGCAGGGCCAAATCCACCTTCTCAAAGCTTATTTTCAATAGAGAAGTTATTCGTAGCAGATTGAATTGTAGATGAGTCAATTAGTGCAAATTCCTGTGTTTGCTTACCATCCATGCTTGAATCCATGAATTCTGAACCGATCAGAAGCCCCAAATACTCTAATAATGCATAGTGCCCTCTCTTTCACTGATTTAAAAATACAAAAATGTAATTTTAGTCCTTGACATTTTCATGGGCCCTTTGGTTCTATGATTAGATGATCCAGACAATTCATATGACTATTCCTACACGCAAATAAAATTAAAAAATATATCCTTGCATCAGTTAAAACTAATCAATTTCATTAAAAAAAATAAAACAAAACAAGTGGATCAATTGACAATCAAATCCACTAGGTTTATCTCCAACTCAACCGTTCTCTTATTTTCCTTTTTTTTTTTTTTTTTTTTTTGGTATGGTTCAATTAAGCCTATTTTTGTTTAGGAGAAGTTTGGAATCAGGACAAACAAAGTCACTGGGCAGAATTCAAAGTGGATCACCGATTATTTTTTTTTCACCTTGAGAATGATGGATCACAGTTTTGCTAAGGCACCTTGCAATTCTCATAAGTAGCTTTGACAATCTCCTTATTCAACAATCTTGAATTAACTTTCTCTAAGAACTTCAAGTACAGCTCATGAAAATTTGGCTCAATGCTTGCTCTGTCAAATATAATGTCCCAGTAAAGTAAAGATCAATTGATGAAGCTAAAGGTTATTCATAAGATTTTTCTCACCTTTTCATCACCAAATATTATTAATAATAAATAAAATCCTGTCATGTATCTCTGATGCAGGTTCCTGCATGAATTATAAAACAAACTCAAAACTTTTAAAATACAATCGAGATAATACATGAGTAATCAAATAACATAGAGTAAGCACAAAACACAGAGACATGACTTTTGTCAATGCCAAAAAGAACTGTTTGCCAACTTGCTAATTGCTATAAAAGAATTCAACGAAGAACGTACAAAAGTGAAAATCGAAAAAAAAAATAAAAATAAATCAGGGAATAGAAATTTGAGAAATCTTAATATGGAAACAAGATATTCAAACAATCAGTGCTACCAAATGTGAAATTGTAAAATATGTTACCAACCAGAAGGCAATAAAAGAATATGCAAGTTTGCAGTTTTGCAAGAGGCACCACAACTATTGAATACGATTACCGTTACATTTAATCAACATAAATGAAATGCTTATTTACAATTTAAATGCATTCCAGCAAGGTGAACACCCATGGACTTAATTCAAGAATAGAACAACAAAAAGAATAGACACAGGAAGTTTAACATCTTAAACCAAATGAAACACCCAAAAGCACTGTTGAGAACCAACCATATAGCACAATGGTTGAGGTCAGGTAGAGTTCGCATAAGATTTTTGTAAGTTGATATGTTTAACCTGACTCTAATCTAGAAAGGCCATCGACACTGAGGACCTTCATATCAATGGTCTAGACAAGTTTCATTAACCACATCCAGAAATTCGGTTTAGGGAATATGAAAATCAACTTTTGCTGATATGGTTGGGTAAGGTTTGGGTTAACAACTGAATTGTTCAAGCCAGGTACAGGTTAACCCAAACAGAGTTGCAGCCTTGCAAAATACAAAGAATTACTTGGGTGAGATACCTCTATTGGAGCATCCCTTCTCCTAGCAGCATCAACTAGTGTTTCAATATTCAGAGCAACTCCAAAACCTGTGCTATATATATGAGTGATGCCTAGGTATACCTACATTAAGTAGCACTCCAACCGAAATTATGAGCAAAATACGCATTCAGATCAATTAAAGGAGAAAAGAAGAATGAATAAGGGAGGTGGCCATCCATAACTATAAGTCAACTTCAGTCATTAAAAATTGCACAACAGTACTTTGAGATGTTATTCCATGAGATGAGCACAGAAAGCCAAGAGTGGACGACACAATAGCTGAGCCACTGGTAGGATGTTGATGGCAATAAGAATATTTCAGGCATAGGTCTACAAAATCATTATATAAATTATAAAGATTAGGAGTTAGGACATGTCTATCAGAGCCCATAATTTCAGTAAACAATAGTTTTCATAGAACTAGAATCAACTGAAATTTAAAATAAAAAGAGAAAAATATGTGTACATCTGTGTGTATCTAAGACGATAACTCACATAAATTTCTTTGAATTCATATCTACTTGACAAGTTTTGCAGGTCTTCAAGCTCATGCAAATAAGAGTGCCTAGTCAAGTCAAGAAGCTCTAGTTCGTGGACACTTGTAAGCCATGTATGCAATTTCTAAGAGCATGCATATCATCGATCACTCTACTTGTGTATCAAAGTTTTTGTCATTATTCTAAGTGTGTTTTCAAATTGCATTGCTAAATGATGAAAATATCCAAACTATGGTTATCAATTTTGATCCACATAATTAATGGTCAAAATGCATCGGAAAATTGTAGCACTCGCTATTTTCGATCGGTGCATATCCTTGTTACAAAAGTTGGCCCCACTTTTTAACCATGGTTGACAACTTGTTCGAGTTGAATCAGACTCGGTTATCTGATCTAGTTTGACGTTATAAGTCAGCAGTGAAAATGGGCCAAACTCAACCCGACATGGATGAGTCATTTGAACAGATAATGAATAATACAATTCTAAATTTTCTTTTCTAAGAGATCTCATTTGGACAAACAAAGACCTTTATGGAGATCTTCGATTGAAAGTTTTACTCTAAAACCATGTATTAAAAAAAAAAAAAAAAAAAAAACCATTCATGTACCATTGAGCCATTAGAAAATTTAGATCTTCGCTTAAGCTCCCCTTTGTTGCCATGAACAGGGAACTGCGGATGGTGATGTTCTCTATAGACATTGCTAAACATTTTTAGAAGTATTTCTACTAATATTAGTGTTTGAGGTACTATACAATCCAAAATGAGAGAATAAGATATCGAACCCTTCTTTTTTTGCAACGAACGAGGAGCACCGCAAGCAAAGCTTACCTAACCTTTGTTTTTTGTTTTTTTTAAAATTTTTTTTTTTCCAAATGCTAGCTGGATAAGCATAAATAATGCGTAGCTTAGTTTGCATATATTGTTCTCCACATTGAATAAAGAGAACCTAAAACATGGACATGCAAAGGCTCACAAATATATCAACTTCGCCTCTCTTCCAGTAAGTTGTTGTTAGCTTTAAATGGTAGATTGACTAATAACTGTCTACAATCAGCTACCCTACAAGCATCAGCCACATTTTTCTAAGCATTTCCCTTTTGAAAGTATATGATATTATTTTCATAGGCAAAACTGGTAACTGAACTTTTTTCATAAAAAGTTGGATTGCAGCATACAATTGATTGTAGGTTATAAGTGCTTATATTTAAAGCACACTTAGTGTTGTCAAATTTCATAGTTCCAGATGGATCACAAGCGCTCTCCAATATTCTTCGGCAACTCATGAAGATCACTTGAAGACAGGCTAAACATTTCAAGCCTTGAAGACATCACATGGTTAAAGACTGAAGCACTCTGTATATGTCAACCATCACATGGTATAAACCTTAAAATGACCCTAGGTTAGGTATTTTTAAATTATGGCCATTAATATAATGTATATAATTTAAAATTCTGAAGTTCGGCCAGCCTAACCATATTCTGTTAACCCAACAAAATTCGGGCAAGTTTACAGCAATGATCAGATTTTCCATGGCAAGTTCAGCCAACACGACTCTGGGTTCGTCCGGTTGAACTTGACATTCGCATAACCCAAGTTTTGTTCGGTCAAGTTTTCAGTTATACAACTTTTTAGATTTCAGGAAAATTCGGCCAACCAAACCCTCTATTCTGCCAGCCAAATTTTGGATCAAGCCAGCGAAAAATTTGATTTCTCTTATCCAGCGAAATCCGAGAGTTGTTGGATCGTAATATTTGAAATATGGCCAGCCCAACCAAAAATCATGCTAACCGAATTTCCAAATCCTTTCGATATAAATAGAGGCCTTCTCTCATTCATTTTAACAATGAAAATTGGTGAATAACCTTCTCGAACTCCAAGAGAAATTTGGGCCCTCTTCAAGCTAGTTGTGCAGTAATTCTAATCTTTGTTTAGAATTTTTATTCTCTTTCTCAAGTTAGTTTTTAAATCATATTTAAGAGAGTTATTCATACTCTACTTGGGATTCAAAGAATTGAATTTGCATTATTAGGGTTTTGTTTTATTGAAAATACTTTAGATCCCTTTATTCTTTCGTTCTGAATATATACTGCTACATCAATTCCCAAGAAATAAGATCACTGCAATCAAGCTTTGGTTATATCTTTGAATTGGCATTTCTAGATAATTATCATGTAATTACTTTCGTTTCATTTGGGTTTTTCTGAGATTGCTCGAAAATTTTAGTAGGTCGTTTTATAGTGAGCCCGTGAAAATCACAAGAACTATATCAGGTTGTTAAGGTGATCTAGTGAAAACCTTCAAATAGTGAAACCAAAATTAACTAATATTTAAGGTATACAAATGCTAATAAGATAGAGTACAAGTATTAAAGCATGTTCTAATAGTATTTTATCTATTTTAATATAACATATCAAAGTCCTTTATAACTAATCCCAGCCAAGTAATCTCTCTCTGTTCCTTAAATGATGGCCATACTTATAAGAGATAATATGCCAAAAGCTATTGCCTATAGGGCTGGCTATACTAAATTAGAGACAACTTACATATTTTGAAATTAAAGAAGATAGAATTACCTAGTGTTCTTAAGGTGAATCAATAAATTTTGTCATAGATTATTCCACTACTCCAGCTTGGTCTTGCGTTATTGACACTTGTTGGTATGGTCCGACTGCCAAAATTAATACTTATATATATGTGTGTGTATCTATCTATCTATCTATCTATATATATATATATATATATATATATATATATATATATATATAGTGAAAAATGTAATATTTTGCACAGTTCCACTATTATGTTATCTTGTCGAATCGATAACGGATAGTCGGTTAAAAACACTTCATGCTCACAAAAACATTTAGGCAAAATGTATTTGTTTGTATGCATGCAGTACAAACACAAAAAGTGCAACAACTTTTAAGTCCTAGAAACTCCAACATCAGTGAGCATTTCTTGCAACAGCCATAACTGATTTTGCAATTCCTACGCATAGGGCAATGATCTATTACTGTTAATTAAGCTTCTAGAGAACATTACAGTTATAATACATAGGTTAATACATTCCTATGAATGTATCCCAGATAGTATAAAAATAAAGTAGAGGCAGAGTTGAAAATATTAGTCAGTGCATAGAATTTTACATTCGAAAGAGTTAAAGAGGAGTGCTTCTTGTCGATGCACTTCTACGGGGGACAAACAAAAGGGAACTCACGTGTATTAGTGTAATATAAGTGTATGAGATCTATTCCATTCATCTGGGTGAGTGTTCTCATGTAAAATATGGTCATTCCATCTCCCAAAAATCCATTTTTCAATACAAGTGTGGCTCACCTAATGAATGGATTGTCCTGATCTAGGTGAAGGCACATTCATCATAAGGCCACTGTGATGAAGGGCTTGGATCACCAGCATGTGTTTCAACTTTTTGTGATACATTTATATTGGGTGTCTGCACATTCATCGTCAAGGCACATTTAGTCCTCACATTATGATGACCAGGTGCGAGATTACAAATTGCTTGGAAAATCATGGACGATCCCTTAAAAAGGAGAGCTAGTGATGTCCTAGGAGGGGAGGGGGAGGGTGAATGGGACAATGCCGAATAATCAAAATAGATGCGAAATATGTAAAGATTACAAAAATCTTAATCACTCGAGTATTGAAACCTTGATTCCAAATAATTCGTAGGACAACCTTCGCCTAAAATATTAGGCAAGACATTCTTATTTCATGAATGTCTTTAAAATCAATCTTTCAAACTAGCAAGAGAATATAAAAAGATTACAACATTCACCACAAGAATGAAATAACAAAAAACATCCAATCGGCGATGTTCAACCTTGACCTGCTGGCACGTGAGACAACGGGAGACATATTCTGCCATATGAGCCTTCATATTGTCCCACCAATACGACCTCTTCAGGTCCTGATGCATCTTCGTACTACCAGGATGTATCACAAGCTTTGATCTGTGGGCAACCTCGAGAATCTCCTATCTCAAGTCATGAATGTCTGGGATGTATAGGCGGCCACGGTATCGGAGGCCCCCATCTGTGCCAACTCTCCACTCATAGTCCTCGTTGTCGCTAGTCAGCTTTCTAAGCTCAATCAACCGCTCATCGTCTTTCTGGGTTTCAATAATCCTGTCGTCAATAAGTGGCCGCACACAAATGTGCGCGACACTTTCAAATGGCTCCTCTACGGTGAGTTTCTGCTTGAAGTCCCGCACAAACTCTACCATATCCCACTTTGCCATCATTACGGAGATGCAAATACTATAGCCTTCGTGCAGCTCAACAGGTCTGCCACAAGGTTGGCCTTGCCAGGATGATAGGAAACCTCGAACTTAAAGTCCTTCAAGGTTTTCATTCATCGGCGTTGCCTCATATTCAAGTCCCGCTGAGTCAAGGTTGGCCTTCCGTGTCAACTGAGACAACGGTCTGGCTATCTTCGAGAAATCTCGAATGAATCATCGATAGTAACCAGCAAGTCCTAGAAAACTCCTCATCTCAGTAACCGAACCAGGCTGCTTCCAGTCCTGAACTGCAGCTACCTTAGCAAGGTCCACCGCTATTCCTTCCTTGCACACCACATGTCCCAGAAACTTAACTTATTCTTTCCAGAAGTCGCACTTCTTGTACTGTGCGAACAACTAGTTCTTCCTCAGAGTGTCTAAGACTATTTGTAGGTGTTCCTCGTGTTCTTCCCGACTCACAGAGTTTATTAGGATGTCATAGATAAACACGATGACAAATCGGTATAAAAATGTCCAAAATACCTGGTTCATCAAGTCCATGAACACGGTCGGTGCGTTCGTAAGACCGAACAACATCACGAGGAACTCGTAATGCCCAAAACTGGTAATGAAGGCCGTCTTCTGTACGTCTTTATCCCTGACGTGCAACTGATGATACCCTGACTGTAGATCAATCTTCGAGAAGTATCGCGCCCCTTTCAACTGATCGAACAGATCATCTATCCTGGGTAAAGGATACTTGTTCTTCACAGTTAATTGGTTCAGCCGGCGGTAATCAATACATAATCGTAGCGACCCATCTTTTTTCTTGACAAACAACATAGGTGCTCCCTAAGGAGACACACTGGGTCGTATAAAGCCCTTCTCTACCAGCTCATCAATCTGTTTCCTTGGTTCCTCCATCTCACATGGAGGCATCTGATACATAGGTAATGAAACGGGGGTCTCACCAGGCACAAGATCAATAGCAAAATAAATCTCGCGCCAAGGAAGTAATCCAGGGATCTTCCTGAACACATCCTCAAATTCCCGAACTACTGTCATGTTCCCTAATGTCGGCCCATTAACATGCTCTAGTAAAGTAGTGTAACAACCAACTCAACATGACCAACTAACCTGTACTGGAAAGGTAAAGACCGTACCATCAGGTCCGTTGGCTGTCACGACCCGATTATCGCAATCAATCTCTGCCTTCATCTCGGTGAGTCAGTCCATACCGAGGATAATGTCGCAGTGCCATAGTGGGGCGACAATGAGGTCGACGTATATTGTCCTGCTACCCAAGTCTACTGAACAACCCTCACACGTTCGTGTGACATCCGAAATAGTCCCAGTAGCAGTAGCGAGTCTCACTCCCTTCGTGGTAGTAGTATGCATAGCTAGACGCTTAACTGCCGCACATGAAATGATGGTAGTGGACCCAGTGTCCACTAATAAGAAGACAGGAGTACCTTAGACATGTATAATGACCTCGAAGGCCATAGGTGTTGAAGGTGCTGTCTCTGGCTCTTCTGCTGTAAATGCATGAGCGCGTGCCTGCTGAGGTCAGTTGGGCTGAGGCACCATAGGTCGCTGAGGCGGCCTAAATCGAGGTGCAGGGGGTCGGAATGATGGATGTGCAGGGGCGGAGCCGATATAGTCTGAGGGCGAGTGCGGTCGATCCTCTACGGCGACGAGAACCCACTGTCTCTCATACGTGCGAAATAGCTCTCTGCTGGGTGGCCTGGCCTCCCACAATAAGTGCATGTCATGCCCGGGCGCCTCATAGGGACTAATAGTGCTGCAATCCTGGGAGGAGAGTCGGTACGGGGCCTCTTACCGAAGAAAGGCCTACTCGGCATATCTGGTCGTGGTCTAATAACCATAGGCCCATGAGAACGTGTCAACCGATCCCCGTCCTGCTCTGCCCGCATAGACATGTGTACTAGCTCACCATAGGAGAGTATGTTAGCACAACACATCTTCGAGCGAATATCAGGGCTCAGTCCCTCGAAAAAGTGCCAAATCCGCATCTGTGAGTCGGCAAGTATCGTAGAAACATATCGGCCCAACTCCGTGAATCGATGCTCATACTCTGTCACTGTCATGCCTCCCTGTCTGAGGGGCAAAAATTTATTTTCCTTCTTGTGTCGGTACGTCTGGGGGTAGTACTTCTCATGAAAGAAAAACTCAAAAGCTGCCCATGTCCATATATAGCCAACTGCAACTGTCCACAGAACACTATCCCACCACAAGCTAGCCTTCTTTTCAAACATAAAGGTGGCCAACTCGACCTATTCTTGCTCGGTATAATGTAGCATCCTTAGCATCTTGGAGATGCGGTCGAGCTAATATTCGGCCTCCTCGGGTCCGTGAGAACCCGTAAAGGTAGGAGGCCTCAAGCGCTGGAATCGCTCGAGGAGACCACTCATACCTAGATTCCCCGTAGGGTATGCAGAAGGAGTAGGGGGAGAAACACCCTCATCCTGAGTAGAAGGCCCTACAGTCTCAGTAGGACGTACAGATGGTGAAGGTGGAGTTGCACTTCCACCCTGAGCTAGGGCCCCTGCAATAGTGGCCAAAAGCTACTGTTGTTGTTGCTGATGGTGCACTTGTTGCTGCTGGTGCATCATCATCAATAATTGCTCTAACTTATCCACAGGTGGGGTTGACTGCAGCACATGTTGAGTCGAAGAAGAAACATGGTTCTGCTCACTAACCGGTGGTGTGTAAGGTGGCAGCCCAACTGCAGGGCCCATCGAAGGCTGAGACTCAGGTATAGTCTCACAAAGAGGGCCCACACTGGGGTCCGTATGACCATTACATCGGGGAGGTACTGGATCCATCGAATCAGTAAGTGCGAGGCGTGTCGTGCTCTGCGTGACCTTCCGTGGCATACCCTATATGACATATGGTGCAACCCAGGTTAGATTCAGCATACACACAAACTTATTACGGAGCATTCATACACAAATTAAACCAACTTCATGTATTTCATTCACCAAAATTTGTCATAATACATGGAATGCAGAGTTACATGAACCATGACAGAAGATGCATGTGAGCTACTACAACCAAAATATCAAACACTGAAAACATTAGACTACTACTACACTACTAGGTCCAGCAACACGAACATAAACGTAACCTAAAGCAGTAACCAAAACAGGTTGCAAGACAACGACAGGGATGACTAGGCATCCGAGTCTGGCGACGGAGGAGGAGCGCTCTTATCCTGCAGGCAACATAGGATGGCCTTCAAGGTACGGGACACTTTACTGAATTTCAGTTTCATGAAGGCTTCGTTCGCCTCAAGCTTTTGTCTTGCTTCAACTCGGTCCTCCTGGATCTCCTGCCTCAAGGCAGCTTAACCCTCCTCAAGTTGAGCCAAACGGGCATCCGTAGTAGCCCGTTCACCGCCACGCCCCTGGGTGGTAGGAGGAAAGCTCTCATCAGTGTCCCGATCCTCCTCCTCTTCTTCTTGTTATTCCTCTATCTCATCACCACTTCTTTCCTCTCTCTCTTCATCTAGATCAATACTTTCCTCCCCCTCACTATCGGATTCCTCCCCATACTCGTTTAGTCGGGCTTGGCGTTGTCGAGGGGCGATCCCTATGTTGTTAAGCGTAGCATCGCTTGTGATCTGGATGGGCGCAATATCATCCATGTTAAGTCTATAGCCCACCTCTCGAGCAATCTTACATACCAGATAGCCGAACGGGAGTGAGACGTCATTTCTGACAGATCGAGCAGTCTGGATTATCTGGAGTAGGGTGAACGTAGGCAGGCACAACTTATCCCCATGTCCAACCCTGTACAGGAAGTCTACCATCGAACGAGTGCATTCAGTGCGGTTGCCCCACCGTGGATACACATTATACGTGAAAATGTAGTGAAGCAAATGGAAATCATCTGTTAATCTCGTCGATGGGAGGCAATTGCCTCGTGTCCAGGGAGCCAGTCGACCACAAAGGTATTGCGTGTGGCGATCTCGTTCTCTCACACTCTAAAAAAAATCCTCATTGGCGTGTACTTCACCACGTGGAATTCCCATAACCAAGGACACTAAGTCCACGTTGATAGTGTAATTCTGCCTTGCAATGGAAACAGTGAACTTTAGAGGTTCTAGCGATGGGTCTCGGATATGGACGTAGAAAGCACGAACCGTATTCTCACATGCGTGAGACTTACCTTCGAACATGGGACCCCACTCAACATCCATCAAGCGCTCCATAATCGGGTGTATCCCAAACAACCTCTCATCTAAGTGAGCTTCAAGGATAACCCTGCGGTCACAAAACTGACGGTATTCGAAGCCTATCGATAGCGCTCTCTCTATTGGGATTTGGGGATCGAGGTCCCACTTTGACCTGTGCTCACGGGCGGTGTTTATGCTAGCTTCGGTGCCGCCCTCCTCCTTGGACGGGTTGGGCGACTAGGCCCGGCTTCCTCCGTAGGAGCCCACTTCTTTCCCATGAGAGAAAGAAAGGTGGAATGGAGAGGATGGCTGTCACGAGTTCGAAAAGGGCCATTGGAGTGGGATGAGGTGTGGGATTAAGGTAGATTGTTGAGTTGTGAGAGGTTGAGCCACAAAAATAGGATTTGTGTACTCAAATCGTAGAAAACGAATGGGATAGAAGAGGGGGTTTGCTAAAAACGGTGGAGGGGTGTGTGATGTGAAGGGAAATGGATTTTTTGAGAAATGGAGGGAAGATTTGAAAGAGAAATTTGGGATTTTTGAGAGGGAGAAAGGCTTGGAGGAGTAGTAAATGAAGGAGGGGGGGGGGGGGGCAAATGGGATATAAATGGGGGTCACCACGTGATTTGGTGGGCCCCACATTGTTTGAGAGGTCTGCTCGACAAGTCCGGACAGACCGGACAGCGGTGCCGCCGGGGTAGGGCAGTGGCCACCTCCCTCCCAGGGTGCCAATGATACCCCGGGTCCACGGTGTGACCCCCCGGATTGCATCCTTTGGCCCTCGACTCTGTTTCGAGTCGTTTCGGGTCCAAACTACTGTACATTCATGTTTTTCCAGTTATTTGAAGTTGGAATGGGTAACTTGTCATCTAAACTCGTCAACAGGCAATCTATAAGTGACCCGAGATCACCTCAAGTGATCACGAATGTGTATAAAAACGATCTCAGCGATCATTTTCGGTGAATTTCGCCAATTGGCGAAACTCGGAAACCTACACTTGTTTCTACATGTTCTCGCACCCCTTAAGTGGAAAATGTGTCAGCGTACATCGTGGAATCATAACCCATGTTCAGTTTAATCCAAATCATTCTCTGATACCAACTTTTAACGCCCTGAAAATCAGGGGTCGAGTAGCAACTCAACTCCCAAGTTCCAAAACATCACTTATGCAACATATATGCTTATGATTCAATGTTGTCTGTGTTAGTGCATTAATCATGAGTGGGATTATACCAAAACAGTAATTCATACTCCAGATCAAGTTGTAAAATGTAAGTGGAAGACTGAAAGACATAAATACACGTTTATAAGTCAAAGGTCACGAACGGTCTCCAGAGTATGAATACATCACTGAGTCATCATATACATGTAATAGTCTCAAAAATAAAAATGTCAAAATAGTACAACTATACTGATAATCCCTATAGCCCCATCAATCCGGATAGCTTAAGTGAAGCCACCGGAGAACTGCATATAAGATAACTCATCCTGATCATCGTAGTAGTCAAGTTCCGCCTCAAGGGTCACGCCGTCATCTGAAATCATGATTGATTCTGGTTGGTGTTTAAAACACCGTCCCGTAACGTGGGAGTGAGTGATCAACTCAGTGGAATCACAGAGCAAAGGTTAACATGTTATCAATTCAATTAAGCAGTAAAGCACACATCCCTAAGTACTCTTGTTAATGCAAAAATGGTATGAATGTATGATGCATGCCCTCGCCTACGCTCCCTCAGCGACTTCATCTCACGTTCGTGCATGAACAACACTGCCTCAGTGCTTGACCTGCTACGCCTGAACGCACGCGTAATGCAGTGCATGCATATGATTACCAAGTTCTTATTAGTCATTTTCATACAGCAGGTTTGGAAAACTAAGATACCTCCCTTATATCATTTCCCAACTGATGATCCATTATAAGGTCGTCATTCCTAGTAATATCATACGATGTTGCGGTTCGAGGTCACTACAAAGGGCTCGTCGCCAAATTAGTACAGGCATAGTTTGTACTCTAGATGCTACGGAAGGGTTGTCGCCCCCACATAGACTCAGAGTATGCTCGAGGTCACTACAAAGGGCTCGTCACCAATCAGTGTAGGCTGACAGCTCGAATACAGTGTCCCATACCACCGTATTTAGCTCACGAGTCTGGCTTGCTCACTGGTTACTACGGGGAGCCTCGTCACCCCAGCGCAGGCCTACAGCTCGACCACGGTGTCCCATACCACCATTTCTGGCTCATGAGTCTTAGCGGATCGAGGTACCATTGTTAACGGGATTCCACTAGTGAGTTTGGTACCTTAGGTTTAAGCAGTAGCGTCCATACATGGTGAATATATATCAGCACATCGGGTTATTTGATGGGCTCGACTACCACGAGCGTACCCAAAGTTGATCGACATGAAGTGCATAAGCTCTCCGTGTGGCCTAACCATTGCCGACAACTTTAGTACGACTCGGGTTCGTCAAACACGTCCTACATGGCGAATGAATCTCAGCCACAACTTCAAGCCCGTTACCGATTACCTGGACTATAACATAGCCCCAATCACATTCAATCCTTCACCAGAAAACATGTAGAGTAGTCAAAGCAGAATTAACAAAGCAATTCAAACATGTTAACAAGCATGTTATAAAGCATAATGTAAGTAGGAAATACAAACACATACATTTCATAAGTAAGCGATTAAACTAAACAACTTGCATGGAGGAAATCATACACATCTCTAAGGTAGTTGAGAATCCTATCTCAACACCTACCCTAAGCACTATCATCTAAATACTTACTCATATAAGCATTTTCACAAACACTTAGAATACACTTATTAACATACATAACGCATATTGGCCAAAACATGTATTAGGGCGAATTCTTTCGCCGAGTAAGTATTACACATATACCCAGCATATACACACAGTAATTAATCATGGCAAACACACTTTTATATTTTGTACGTATACGGTATTTTCTACAACTATACCGAATACGCTAAACACCACAATTTGCATACATAACTGAATCACAAAACGAACATCACATTTTTCATGTGAAATAACACCCACATCAGGAATCTATCATTATCTAACATTGAAAGCTTTGAAAACCATAACCTATACGTCTATAGTCCACACCTTATGTCGTAGAAGTGAGTAACAGACTCAGTTTAAACACCAAGTCTTTATCAACGGTAGACCAACAACCTACGGCATGAAATAGGTTAGATATTTCATCACTTACACTATTTGAATCTCTAAAACTGATTAGGGTTAGGATTTCTTACCTGAAAATAGAATCAGAATCGCCGGAAAGGCGATACAGTAGTGATGGATAGGCCCGTAGAATATCAGGATAGAGCAACAGGAATCTCCTCCCACTTCTCTCACACTTTCTCTCTCTTTACTCTCTTCTCTCTCCTAGGGTTTACTCAAATTCGTATGGAGTGAATGAGAGAGGGTTTGAGGTCCTTATATAGGCATAAAATTGTCGGAAATAGGCCCAGGGCTAAGGTATACTTAGGTTATAACCAAAACCAGCCTGTTTCGACTCAACGGAGCATTTTTGGAGCCCCCCTTGAGCCAAAGGTCGGACTTAAGCTCCCTGACTATGGATCTAGGTCGAGTTAAGTTTTCATTCCAGTCGGGTTCCCAGATCACATGTGGTGGACCAGTTTCAGTTCAACGGTCACCGGAACTCGATCAGGGTTACAAGTACACTGCCATGTGTATGAAATTTCTCCTGATCCGAGGGTGTATTTGGATCATATTCTGACGGTCTGATTGCTCATATCAGGCCCGCAAGCAACAAGTCTCAGATTACTTAAATTAGAATTAATTTCTAAAGAAAACCACGTTTTCTCACACACTTCACTCCGGGCTCAAGCGAATAGCCCCGGGACACTATCTGGATTTGATTTCCGAGATGGTTGTCAAGCCTAACCAGGCGGTCCTAATTATATAACTTCGTATGATTCGGACTTTCGACGTGCGGTCTGGATCCGCTACGGAGTTTCAATGTGCTCCCGAGAGCAACTAGGTAATGAGATTGATCTTAGATTTCAGGGTAACCTAGCGTCAATGATTCTACAAGTTTTGGGTCTTGCAGATTGTATTTAAAGTGGATCAAGCAGATATCGTAGCTAATCTAGTTTAACACTTAGTTACTTTTGTCTAATTCCTAAAGGATTTGATCATGAGTGATTTCTGCCTGAGGTGGTACTCGGGTCTTTGTACCAAATTTTTCGAGACGTTACATATTTCAAAGTTAAGTCTCTCTCATTTTTCAAATGCCGATGAATCGATCCTGTCCTCGATGGAATCAGAGTTTGAAATCTGATGACATCGACCATGGTCTCGATTCATCGACCAATTGGCAAGAAGTTTCAAAAGCGTATGACATCGATCTGAGTCATTGAGCAAACCATCGATGCTATCGAGAGTATACGCTCGATGATATCGAACTCTGTCATAAATGTGACCGTTTTATATCCGTTGCAGCTTTTTGTCTATATATAGAGGACTTGTCTTTTGTTGTTGTAAGAGAGAAAAGAGAGAGCTTTTGTGTGTTTCAACTTACATCTTATACCCTAAGCCCTTTCTCTCAAGGGAGTTCATCCTCCAATCCACCCTCATAATTGATATTCAATAGAGTGGATTGGGGAATGAACTTCTGCATTCAAGGATCCTTCAACTACTACCTTAATGGCAAATCATTAAGCTGGGATGCCTTGAATGCATAAGATTGGAACTACTCTACCTTCCTTATAGGAAAACCTTTATAGAATAGGATTCCATCTTAACCTTGACCCAACCCTAAGCCTAGTCTTGATATATCTTTTGTGTTGTGGATCAAGGAAGCAGAAGACTCTTCGTCAACAAGGAGGAGGAGATCTTTAGCATTGTGCTTAACGGGACTCATCAACTTATCTGTAAGTATCTAGAGTCCAAGAGGACATTTGCGATCATTCCTTTCTAGGATTGGGTCTTAAGTGGTTCTCACCCTTTGAAGTCCTCAAGGAGGCCTCCGGTGGGAGTGTACGTGGTGGGTGCGTTGTGTGGACCCTTGTTCTGTGGAGAGCATCAACATCTGGTTAGGAGTGAACCAGTAAAACTCCAGGGTTAGAGGTGAACCGAGTAGAAACCTCCGTGTAAAGGTTGAAGGTGAACTTGATTTAAAACCTTAGGTTGGAGGTGAACCCTGGGAAACCTCCTTAGTGAAATCCGGTACACTCAAGGGTTGAGTGCTGCAACCGGGAGTGGAGTAGACTTATCGTCGAACCACTATAAAATTAATGTGTTTGTGATATACTTTTCTATATGTGTGATTCATGACAATGCATTCATATTCATATATCTGATCACATCTCACACACATACACAATCACATCCAACATAGACCAAGTTGCATATTGTTATATCTTGATTAGTTTGTGATTGGATCCTCTACCTGGCTTGGAAGCTAGTAGAGTTACATTTGAGTAATCCTGAAAATTGCATACATGATAGGATTAGAGTGATAGGATTTTTAATATAACTCATAAATCTTTAAAAAGTCCTATTCATCCCCCTCTAGGAGATATTGGTATATTTCGACTTCAACTCAAGTGGTCTTCACCGCTATTTCACCCACCATAGTACTTAATTTCCATCCAATCTGTTTATAAGGTCACAAAGACCTAGATTTAGAGGAAAAACAAATATCATATTGGTTCAAGGCTTCTGTGATCCCAAAAAGGGGATTTCAATGGTAGACTATCAACTCCATTGTTTTTGTAGTGTGGTCCACTTGATAACTGGATCTGTCTTTTTTTTTTTTTCTTCCCAAGGCTTGATGCAAGCTAGCCAAATGGATAGACGGCTTAGATGTATGACGTACATTAGCAGTGGGTGTCACCCGTCCAATGTACTGGATGGTGTGGCAAAGCACATACATCATGGTGGTCTTCACATGGCACCGTCCAGATGGACGGTGCAGATACATAATACATCAATCAAGGTGGGGCCCACCCCACACGTACTACACGTGTGGGTGGGTCCCACCAGAATAGATTTGCCAATTATCTTTCCACTCCCAAGAGTGGTGATAGACTTAACTTACTCTATTTAATTTGAAGAGCATAGGTCACTAATTTCATATTGCAGTTTTGCATTTGGTAGAGGTTGGGCTAGAAGAGTCTCTTTCTCTCCAATCGTTAAGTGTGACTCAATCCATTGAATGACCTTGGTAAGCTCTTGAAAGGCTTTGTAATGTGCCTTGATTGAAAAGTTCTCAAATTTGGATATGTTTTAAATCTGGATCCTCTTGAGGCCTCTTTCGATTTAAGAGTTGAGTAAGGACCTCTTGTTGGTTAGCCGTTTGTCCATTCCTCCAACTGAAATTTGGATGTTTCCTCTAACTAGACTTTTATGTCTTCGATGTGGGTCCATTGAAATGTCTTTGGTAGTTGTTCTCGACATTTGATTGCTCATTCAATATCTCTTGAAAAGCAGGAATTGTTGGACAATTTTCAACTATATGTATATTACAAGCACAAATACCGCAAATAACTTCCATAACCTTATTAGGTTTGACAGGTTCCTCCTTCTTAAGTTCCATGACCTCGATTTTTCTTGTGAGATTGACCACTCTTGCATTTATATCATCTTCCCCTTTTAAAACATAAATTCCTCCCCTTTCCTTTGATTGAGTAAGCTTAGAAGTGGTGGTTCTTGAGGAGGTATCCTGTGATTATGCATTTTCAGCAAATTATCAAAACAATCCCATGCATCATCGACTTCCTTATTCATGAATTCCCCATTACACATCATCTCCAAAAATTGATGCATGGGTGAAGTTAACCCTTCATAGAAAAATCTTGTTACTCGCCATGTTTCATTTCCATGTTATGGACATGACTTTATGAGATGCTTATATTGCTCCTAACATTAAAAGAATGTCTCATCCTCTTTTTGCACAAAATTCATGATTGCTTTTCTTAATGTATTCATTATATGATAAGGGAAGAACTTTTTAAGGAACTCCCTTGTCATCTCAACCCATGTGCCAATGAACCGTGATCTTAAGGAATGTAACTATGACTTTGCCTTTTCTTTTAAAGAGAAAGAGAACAATTTCAGTCTTACTGTGTCCTCAGACACATTTAGAAAGTGTAATGTAGATATTATCTCATTAAACTCTTTCATATGCAAGTATGGACTTTCAGATTCTAATCCATGAAACTTAGGAAGGAGTTGAATCACCCCCGGTTTAACATTCGTAGTTCTCGTAAATGCTTATACTCAAGCACAATCAAATTTGTTAAACTTCATAGTCCTGAAAGGATCACAAGCTCAAATATAGATACTCTTCGACAACTCATGAAGATATGTTATTGACTCGATCAAGCGGCTCAAGGAAGACTCAACATCTCAAGGCATGAAAATACATGGTTCGAAGATCGAAATACTTCGGATGAGTCAACCATCAGGTGGTATAGTCTTAGATTGACCTTAGGTTAAGTGTATTTTTTCATAGTGTCTTAATGATCATCTATTATGTTAAAATACACTCAAGTTAGGCCAACCCAACATCTGGTTCGGCCAGCCTAACTGCCTTTGTCTAACCCTATGTAATTCGGGCAAGTTTACAGATTGAACAAGATTTTCCACTACAATGTTCGGCCAGCCCGACCTGAGGTTCAGCCAGCCGAACATGACCGACTGCCCAGCGCGAATATGTTCGATCAAGTTTCCAGTAATGCAAGATTTCTTATTTCAGATAAATTGGGCCAGTCGAACCCTATGTCGGCTAGCCGAACTAGAGGTTTGACTAACCGAATCTAGGCTTGGCCCACCGAATTTTCAATTCTTTTAGGTGTAAATAGAAGCCTTCTCTCATTCATACAACGGAAATTAGCGAGAAAATCCTTCTATTCAAGAGAGAAAGTCAGTCTCATCTTAAGCTTTTGAGTGGTAATTCTAATCTTATGTTTAAGATTATTTTATTCTCTTTCTTAAATTGCTTTAACTATATTTTAATAGAGTGATACAAACTCCACTTGGGATCTAAAGAATAGAATTTGCAGCACCTAGGGTTTTTGTTTTATTGAATACTCAATAGATCCCTATATTCTTTTGGGTTGAGCTCATACACGGTTTCATTAATATCCCAAGAAGAAGATCGCTGCAACTAAGCTATAGTAACATCTTCGACTTACTAATCGAAGATATGTATTGTATTTACTTTATTTCATTTTAGGTTTTTCTAAGATAGCCCGAAAATCTCAACGAGTTCGTTTGTGGTGATCCCGTGAAAATCACAAAGTGGGTTTTGTTGTGATAACCTATGAAAATCACAAGAACTGTATTAGGTTGTTATGGTGACCCTGGGAAAACCTTGAAATAGTGAAAGCCAAAATTGTGAGAGTAGTAATTTTAGGAGTGGAGTAAGTGTAGGTTTAAGAACCGAATCACTATAATTCCTCTGTGCATTGTAGTGAATGTTTTTATTATTTATATGCTTGTCTTGTGATTAATTTTCTCTTTCTAAGTTTGAAATTTTGATTTTAAAGACATCATGAAATAAGGTAGTCCTGCTAAAACCTTTTAGGTGAAGGTTGTCCTACGAACTATTTGATATCAAGAATTCTATACTCTAAGAAATTCAATATTATTGTTTTATTATTCCGCGTTATATCGAAATATTTGGCATAATCCTATTCACCCTCCGTAGGACATTTATAGCTCGTCCGTTCTAATGGTATTAGAGCGAGGTTGCTCTTTTTCGGATTAACATCCTAGAGCTAGATCCAGAGCTATTGAAATGTCAAATTTCGATAGTCTATACATTTTTAGGCCACCTTTTTAGGCCACCTCCCTTTGATGGCTCAAACTACTCTTATTAGAAAGCAAGGATGACGATTTTCCTCAACTCCATTGATGAAAGTGTGTGACAAGCCACCATGACCCAATGAATCCTCCAATGATGAGAGTAGTGGCTGAAATGGAACCACGTCCATGAAAGAAATCACTTATACTTTTTGGACCACAGTTCAGAAAAGTGAAAGTAGTTTTAATGTAAAAGCCCTTAATGCTATTACTTGTACTCTATCACCAGATGAATTTAAAAGAATCATTTCTTGTGATACAACAAAATAAGCTTGGGATATTCTCGAAGTGACACATGGAAGGACGAACATTGTCAAAAAGTCTAAGATTCAAATCCTCACAATAAAGTTTGAGGAAAAACCATATGGAAGAAAATGAATCATTCATGGTTTTCTATACTTAATTAAATGACATTGTTAACTCTATGTGGGGTCTTGGGGAAAAAGTCCTGAAAGAAAAGTGTGCAAAAAAAATAATACGATCACTTCCTGACAGGTTCCATTATAAAGTCACTACGATTTAATAATTGAGGGCTACCGATGCTATGAAGGTAGATGAATTAGTTGGATCTCTACAAACCTATGAGATTAATTTTAAAGCTCCTAAGAACAAGTCCATAGCCCTTAAATCTTCTAAATATAAATCTAAATCCAAACTCTCAGATTCTGAAAATGATGAGAATGAATATGATATGTCTATGTTGGCTAAAAAGTTTTATAAAAATTTTTAGAATAAAAACAGATTGGATTTTTAAAAACATTTTGACAAAAGAAAAGGAAACTCAAAGTTTGGAAATCAAAATTTAAAGACACTGTTCTAAATATGGGCATGTAGCTTCAAAATATCCTAAGAATGATAATTCCAGAAGAAGAGGTATGATTTCCACTAGGGATGAATCATCAGAATCTGAATCCAATTCAAAAACTGACGAATCAAACCAAGAAACTAAGAAAGAACAGAAGGCATTCATTACCATAGCTAGAATCACTTCCTCAGATGATTGTGAAATTTCTGACTACGAAACTTTTAAAAGCTATTTCGAAAATGAAGATGATCTTCAAATTTCTTATGATGCCCTATACAAAGGGAGTTGTAAGATTGCAGCCAAATTGAAAATTCAAAAAGAAAATTTTACTGATTTGAAATTAGAACTTCAAAAATCCGTTATGGAAAAATCATATTTTTCTGATTGTTTTGAGAAAACCAAACTAGATTTAAATATGAAAATTTCTGAAATTCAAAATCTCAAAAATAAAAATGAGAATTTAAAATTAGAAGTTGCTTCTCTTAAAACTTCAAAAGAGACTTTGATATACACCCAAGGTGACTAGAGACTTGAAAAGTTATTAACTGCATCTCATCGAAGTATTGACAAATTTGGTATGGGATATATCAAGAATGGTATAGAAAAATAAAAAACTTCTACTGCCATATTTGTAAAAGGTGAATCTTCAAAATCTATAGTAAAAACTATAAAAGAAGAAAATACGAATAAAAAACCTTTTCAAAAAACTTCTAATAAAAAAAACTAAGGCCATCTATCATAAATATCAAAGGAAAAAATAATAATACTCATCTAACAGATAAGATAATGGACTTACTTAAAAACCTCTTGAAATCCAACTCTAGAAATAAAAGATTAAGTAGAAATAAGAAGAACTCTTACTCCCAAGCACAACGTATAGTAAGAGATCCTCCTAAACCCAAATTCATATTGAAATGGGTTCCGAAAGTTAAGTGTCTTGTTATCCACACAACTTTCAAAGAAAGTAGCCATTCAAGATGGTACCTGGATAGTGGATATTCTAGACATATGATATGTGATAAGGAGATACTCTCAGACATCAATCAAATCGATGGCGGCTCAATAACATTTGGAGATGGTACCAACTACAAAATCATCAGAAGAGGTAATGTAAAACTTCCTAACCTACCTATTTTTAAAAATGTTTTATATATTGAAGGTTTGAAACATAAGTTGTTGAGCATATCTCAAATCTGTTATAATAATCACAGTGTTAAATTTTCTGATCATGGATGTGAGATAACTAGTAACCACGGCCATAAAATATTAAATGGTTGAAGAACCTCTGAAAATTGCTATATCATTAATGAATCTTGTTCTTCAAATCACTCTTACAAGATGATCCAAACAACTGAAATTAAATTATGGCATCAACTTCTTGGACATGTAAACTATAGAGACTTATACAAATTAAGCAAGAGAGATCATCTTCGAGGCTTACCCAAACTAAAAAAAATTAGAGAAGAAATTGTATGGTGCTTGCTAAATAGGTAAACAAATAAGGAGTTGCCAAAAAAAGGTGAACTACTTAGCCACAACTAGAACTCTTGAACTACTCCATATGGACTTAGTTGGACCAACTCGAACGGAGAGTAGAGGCGGTAAGAAATACTTTCTAGTTATAGTTGATGATTACACTAGATACTCTTGGGTAACCTTCTCAAGAGAAAAGTCGAATGCTTTTGACGAATTAAAAAAGGTTATTTAAATGCATCCAAACTGAAAAAGAACTATCTGTGAAAAGAATAAGAAGTGATCATGGCACTGAATTTAAAAATAGTAATGACAATGAAATATTACATGAATAATTTGCTCCAAAAACCCCTCAGTAAAATGATGTTGCTTGGAGGAAAAATAGAGTTCTACAAGAAATGGGAAGTGTTATGATTAACAGTAAAAAAAATTAGCAAAAAACTTATGGGCCGAAGCTGTTAATACTACTTGCTATATAATTAATCGAGTTTATATAAGAGAAGGTAAAAATAAAATAGCTTATGAACTCTGATTTAATAAAAAAACCTTCGGTGAAATATTTTTGTCCTTTTGGAAGAAAATGCTTCATTTTATTGGATCGGGAACATCTGGGAAAATTTTTAGCAAAAAGTGATGAGGGTATATTTTTAGGGTATGCTCTAAAAGCAGTGCATATCGTGTCTTGAATATAAGGACCGGAGTAATATAGGAATCTATAAATGTTGTTACTGATAATCAAACCGTCACTCCCGATTATGATCATGATCATCAAATTACTATTGTCAATCAATCTGAACCATCATCAAAATCAGATTCAACTAAGAATAGATTAGTCAAGGATCATCCTACTAATTAAATACTCGGTAACCCTCAAACTAGTGTTTAAACCAAAAGACAATTGGAAAACATCTGTAATCATGTGTGCTTCACTTCTTAGATAGAACTGACTAATGTAAATGAAGTCGTTGCTGATGAAAAATGTATTTTGGCTATGCAAGATGAACTAAGTTAATTTGCCAGAAATGATGCATGGTATCTAGTTCCTAGACCTTCTGACAAACATGTGATTGGAACTAAATGGATCTTTAAAAATAAATCTGATGAATTTGACAATATTATAAGAAACAAATCTTGATTCGTTGATCAAGGATATGCTCAAATGGAAGGAGTTGACTATGATGAGACCTTTTCTCCAATTACTCAACTTAAATCCATCAGATTGTTTATTTCCATCGCACGTCATAAAATTTTTAAAATATTCCAAATGGATGTTAAAAGTCCCTTCTTGAACGATGACTTAAATGAAGAAGTTTATGTAGAACAACCTAAAGGTTTTGAAGATTCGAAACCTCCTAATAATGTATACCATCTTAAAAAGCCTCTGTATGGCTTAAAACAAGCTCTAAGAGCATGGTATGAAAAATTAACTAAATGGAAAGTGTTGATAAAACCTTATTTATCAAAAGATATAATAAAGACATATTGATTGTTTAAATATATGTAGATGATATTATCTATGGATCCACAAGTACTAACCTTTCTTATAAGTTTGCAGATTCCATGAAATCGGAATCTGAGATGAGTATGGTTGGTGAGCTGAACTATTTCCTTGGTCTCCAAGTGAAACAACTTAAGGACGGGATATTCATATTTTAAACCATGTATGGGATGAATCTCATAAAGAAATTTGGGTTAGAAAATGGTAAAAACTTTCAAACATCCATGGCTACAACCCTCAAGTTGTCTAAATATGATTCAGATAAAAGTGTTGACCCGCGTCTTTACCATAGCATGATTGGTAGTCTATTATACTTATCTGTCAGCAGACCTGATATTTCTTTCAGCATAGGCGTATGTGCTAGATATCAATCTAATTCTAAGAATCTCATTTGTTTGTGATTAAAAGAATAATTAGGTATGTTGCCAGCGCGATAAATTTGGGGTTACGGTATCCTCATGATAAATCTTTACTGATTGCTGGATATACAGATGTTGATTAGGCAGGTAATGTCAATGATAGAAAATCCACAGGTGGTGGATACTTCTACATTAGAAATTGTCTTGTCTCTTTATAACATCCCGAATTTTTATGGACAGAGTTTGTCTCGTTCCCGAGAAACTGGGTGTTAATAATGTATAAATTGGATGCTTTAAAAATCACACCTTATTATTATTATTATTATTTTCATTTAGATCACATCTAGCTATATTCAATGAAGGTAACATTTACGAGAATAAAATTGACTGTATTTATTATTTCATCAGAGTAAAAGAATTCAACAAATGATCAAATGCCCTTTCAATGGGAGCTTATTACATTATCGAGTTTGCAATAGAAATATAAAACTAAATTATGAAACTATCTTCTTATTTTTTCAGTATAACTTTCATAGGGAGATGGTCCTCTAGGTCTTCAATCCGTACATCACCTGCATTATCTATATGATTGGAGAGGGTCAATACCCTACCCATAGTGATGGTTATCCTTTAAGATTAACAATAGTTCAAGAGATTCATAAAAGTAATGTAAGGGTTCTGATACGTCTCGTACTCCACTACTATAAGGGGTATCAGCATGCACAAACAACCTACATGAGATGCATGCCTAACAAAGTGTGTGCGGCTCATCATACATAGTGATCATCATAATGTAAAATATAATACACAAAAAACCTAAATTGCCGTGCATTCTCACACTATGGAGATTCACCAGCATGTTCAATGCTACTGTGGATTTATGTGAACATTTAAAGGCAGCATAATACTTGAGTCAGATGAATTACGTGACACGATTTGTTCATAGAGCGACTATTTGTGACATCTAATCCTGGAACTTATGTAACATGCATTGTGAATTACTTACATCGATTTGTGCACCACTACCCAAAACCCATGAAATTACGCATTGACCAAGAGGGTCTCTACCTAGAGCGCATTACGTCCATGATATAATATTTGAATCATTAGTTGTGATACCTTCAACACATCACTTGTATAAAAGAGAATGTAAACTGAATTATGGGAGTTCTGGAATATCAAGACACATGCCCAAGCCGTAATGGTAAATAACACAAGACTAGTAAAGTAAGTAAGAGAGTAGCAATGGTTAACTCAATAAAGAGGAGAGTGGCAAGGGCTAACTCGAAAATAATGAGAGTGACAATGGCCAACTCAGTAAAGAATAGAGTATCAAGGCCTAACTCAACAAATTGGTAAAGGCAAGTGCAAGGCTTATATCCATTGCCCCATATAAATTCAAAAAGATCTCATATAATTAAAGTCATATGATAATTGATAAAATTTTAGACAATTAATGGTGGTAAAATTATACGATTGCAGGGAGAGAATCATAGCAACATAAAAACAAGTAAACGATAAGATAATTCATATCAACTTAAATCAGAGTAAGCTTAAAGGAAAAACCCTCACCTCGGTGGTGATGTCGTCCTTGACTCAAGTTACATGTTCACGTGCGTATGATCAGGTTCTACTTATACTCACCTGGTTTAAATTGATTAAGTTAAACATCATACTAGAATAGGGAAAAGAGATGATCTAAACTATTCCTTAAATGGGTTTACAGGTTGTCTAAATTGGTAGGCCTTCTACTTATGTGTTTTAGGCCCTTCTTATCATCGACTCAACTTGGCTTTTAGTATAAATGGATTTGTAAGTGCTTGGCTTTCTTGCTCCTTTGTTTGTCAAATTTTTTGGTGCCAAAAAACACAATTTGTGTCTTGTGTTGCATACGGATTTATATATGTTCAAGGCACTTCATCAGAATGCTTCTATATGAGAATGAGGCTCTACTTCAAGTACAGCTCGAGGTCAAGTACATTGTCTACTCTTGTCAGCTTCAAAGTTCAAAGTATTTCAAGAGCTACATCAGAAGACAAGTTCTTGTTCAAGACTCAAGTACAACTCAAGATCAAGTATAGCTCAAGATGAAGTATAATTCTAGTCCAAGCTTTGGAAATCTCAAATTCAAGCGACATCCAGTTTAGATATCTCAAGTTTGATAATTCTCAAAGGTCAACCATCATCTGAAGAAATAAAGTCTCAATGTTCATATATCACTTTCAAGGTATGTTTGACCTTAGATTGACCTTAGGGTAGGTCATTTTGAATACATAATTCAAATTAAATCACTTTATAGTGTTTGGTCTGTTCTTCGACTAGTCCTGGACTCTATTCGACTAGTCCTAGCACTAGCTTGACCAGTCCAAGAAATTCTATGACCAGTCCTAAGTTTGTTGCAATTTTTTGAAATTTTTTGTTAAGCTACGACCAGTCCTAGAGACTGCTCGTCTGGTCTTGTGAACAGTGCATGACTCTTTCATGACCAGTCCTGTAGCTTCTACTCAAACTACAGCAATGGAACCTGATGCCTCACGACCAGTCGTAAGTTAGTCACGACTAGTCGTGGATGGCATACGACCGGTCGTGGATTGCCTTCGACCTGTCGTGGAACGGTTTTATCCGATAGCGCTCAAAATTCAAAAATTTATTCGATCTTCTACCAGTCGTAGTGTCCATTGGACCAGTCGAAGATGCGATTTCTGCAACTATAAATAGAGCATGAATTTCAGAGTATTACATCCAATTAAAGAAAAAGCAAGGCATCACTCTCAGAGATAAGTTAGTGTTCTTTTTAAGCTACTTTGTGCATATTTAATATTCTCTTATTAGCTTTGTTGATTTGATTTTGTTTCTATATTCCAATCTGATTTGAAAGAGGAATGACAGTATTCCTTCCTCTTGGAATCAAAATCAAATAGAGATAGCCTAACTGGTTTGTAACAACTCGGAAAATCCCGTACAAAGGCCCGAGCAACACCTCAGGCAGAAATCACTCAGGACCAAATCCTTTAGAAATTAGACAAAGTAACTAGGAGCTAAACTAGATTTGCTACGAAATCCGCTTGATCCACTTTAAATACGATCTACAAGACCCAAAACTTGTAGAATCAGCGACGTTAAGTTACCCTAAAATCTTTGATCAATCTCATTACCCAGTTGCTCTCGAGAGCACATTGAAACTCTATATCGGATCTGGACCGCACGTCAAAAATCCGATTACTATGAAGTTATATATTTAGGACCGCTTTGCTAGGCTTGACAACTATCTCAGAAATCAAATCCAGATTGTGTCCCACGGCTATTCGCTTGAGCCCGGAGTGAAGCGTGTGAGAAAACGTGGATTTCTTTAGAAATTAAATCTAATTTAAGTAATCTGAGACCTGTCGCTTGCAAGCCAGATATAAGCATTCAGACCGTCAGAATCTGACCCAAATACACCCTCAGATTAGGAGAAATTTCATACATGGGTCAGTGTACTTGTGGCCCTGATCGAGTTCCGGTGACCGTTGAACTGAAACTGGTCCGCCACGGGCGATCTGTAAATCCGATCAGACCGAAAATGTAACTCGACCTAGATCCAATGTCTGTGAGCTTAAGTCCGACCTTTAGCTCAAGGGGGGGTTCCGGAAGTGCTCCATTGAGACGGAACAGACCCACTTTGGCTATAACCTAACTATACCTTGGCCCTAGGTCTAATTTGGAGAGTTTTTAACCTATATAAGGACCTTAAACCCTCACTCTCTCATCCCATACGAATTTGAGAAAACCTAAGAGAGAGAAGAGAGAAAAGAGGGAGAAAGTGTGAGAGTTGTGGGAGAAAGATCTTGTTACTTTACCTTGCTATCCTACGTGCTTAACCATCACGATCTAATCGCTTTTCCGGCGATTCCGGCTTCATTTCTAGATAAGAAAACCCTAGCCCTAACCTATTTTAGGGTTTCTATTGGCACAAGTAGCGAAGTAGCTGACTTACCTTGTGTTATAGGTCGTCATATCGACGTTGACGAAAGCGTAGAGTTTCTATTAAGTTCGTTACGCTTCTACGGCATAAGGTGTGGACTTTAGACGTATAGGTTATGATTTTCAACGCTTTCAATGTCAAATAATGATAGATTCGTGATCTGAGTGTTATTGTACATACAAAATGCGATGTTTGTTTTTTGATTCGGTTATGTATGCAAATTATGGCGTATAGTGTATTCTGTATATTTGTAGAAAATACCATATACGTACAAATTTTGAAAGTGCGTCTGCCATGATAAATTATTGTATGAATAGGCTATTTATAAGTGTAATACTTACTGGTGAAAGAATTCGCCCTAATACATGTTTTGGCTAATATACGTTATGTATGTTAAATGAGTGTATTCTAAGTGTTTGTGAAAATGCTTGTAAGAGTAAGTACTTAGATGATAGTGCTTTAGATAGGTGCTGAGATAGGATTCTCATCTACCTTAGAGATGTGTATGATTTCCTCCATGCAAGTTGTTTAAATTAATTGCTTACTATGAAATATATGTGTTTGTATTTCTTGCTTACCTGTTGCTTTATAACATGCTTATTAACATGTTTGAATTATTTTGTTTATTCTGCTTTACTCTACATGCTTCTGGTCAAGGATTGATTGTGATTGGGGCTATGTTATAGTCCAGACAATCGGTAACAGACTTGAGTTCGTGGTTGAGATTCATTCGCCACGTAGGATGTGTTTGACGAACCCGAGTCATGTGTTGGTCGTCGGCAGTGATTAGGCCACACGAAGAGCTTATGCACTTCATGTCGATCGATGCAATCGCGCTCGTGCTAGTTGAGCTCGTTAAGTAACCCGATCCACTGATGTATGTTCGCCATGTATGGAAGCCTCTGTTTGAACCTAAGGTACCAAACTCACTAGTGAAATCTCGCTTAACCTTTGTACCTCGATCCACTAAGACTCATGAGCCGGGCATGGTGGTATGGGACACCGTGGTCGAGCTGTCGGCCTACGCTCGGGCCATGTGCCTCCCTATAGTGACCAGTGAGCAACCTAGACTCATGAACCGAATACGGTGGTATGGGACACTGTTTTCAAGCTGTCGGCCTACACTGATAAGGTGATGGGGGAGTGGTGTAACGATTGCGTGTAATAGCCCTGACAGCCCTTTGTAGTGACCTCGAGCATACTCTAAGCGACGAGCCTTCCCGTAGTAAACGGAGTATAAAATAGGCCTGTATTGATATGGTGATGGGGGAGCGGTGCAACGAGTGCGTGTAACAGCCCTGACAGCCCTTTACAGCGACCTAGAACCGCATTATCGTATGCGATTATCTAGGACTGACGACCCTATAATGGATCATTGTTTGGGAATGATATAAGGGAGGTACCTTAGTTTTCCAATACTGCTGTACGAAATGGACTAATAACAACTTAGTAATCATGCTCATAACATAGCACTGCATGTGCTTGGAAGATGTGGAACATTGAGGGATGAACGCATGCCACGGACTTAAGATGTTGTCGCACTAGGGTGGTTTGGCGAGGGCATGCATCATGACTACATTTCATCCTTCCATTAATAAGAGTACTTTAGGAGTGTTTGATTGTACTGCTTAACTGAATTGATAACATGTTAACCTATGCTCTATTATTCCACTGAGTTGATCACTCACTCCCACGTTACGGGACGGTGTTGTACACACCAACCAGACCCTGTTTGAGTTTCAGATGATGGCGATGCTTGCGAAGCGGAGCCGAACTTTCATGATGATGAGGAGGATTTCTCCTGCATGCTGATTTCAGGCGGTTTCATGTGAGCCATGTTCTGATCGACGAGGTTTCAGGGTTACTGATTAGATGCCAATACGCTTATTATTTAGTACGTTTGGAACACCCATGTATATTCATTTTGATCCTTTTTGGAGTATACAATAATATATTTAACTTGGTAACATGTTCACACTCTGGAGACTTACAACAGTTTATATAATTTATATATCTATCACAGTCTTCCACTTGCATAATCTAACTATCTCTGGAGTATGATATGTTATTTTGGCTTAATCCCACTCATGTTTAATGCATTAGTACGAACAACATTTAATCATCATTATCTATGTTGCATAAGTGATGCGTTGGAACTTGGGAGCTGAGCTTCTGCTCGACCCCTGATTTTTTGGGCGTTACAAGATGGTATCAAAGCATGATTTAGATTAAACCGGACCTGGGTTATGATCACACAACGTACGCTGTCGCCTTTCGACTTAGGCGAGTGAGATAAAAACGTTGAAACAGTCATAGGTATCCCGATTTCGCCAATTGGCGAAGTTCACTAAAATCGCTCCATTTGTTTGAGCCTGTACTCAACCGTGATTGTACGAGTCGAACCCAAAACACTTCTAGACCGTCAAATGACAGGTTTAGATCACAATTCACCCCATCCCAGCCGTTAAAAATTGGTACATATAGGTATGTATTAGAAACATCGCAAAACTACCCGGAACGACCCAAAACGGGGTCGAGGGCCTACCCACGCAAATCCAGAGGGACCCAGGGTGGGACCCATACCTTTTTGGGGCCTAGGGGTCACCAGGACCTCGCCTAAATGGCGAGGCATCGCCGGCTAGTCCAGGGAGTGGCGAGAGCCTCGCCGGTCAGTGGGCTCGGCCGGGCAGGCCACTCGGGCCGTTCGCCTTTGGGGCCTAGGGTGGCCCACTAGTATGTGGGTTTTCGATTAAAACCCCTCAAAAGTCACCCCTCCTTCATAAAGTACCTCTCCAAGCTCTCATTTTCCTTCAAGGTTGTTGTTTTCTCTCTCAAACCTCCCCTCTAATCACCCATTCTGCCATTTTCTGTTAAACCCACACCCCTCCATCGTTTACAACAACACCTACCCTCTACCCTTTCCATTTTCTCTCATTTGAGCTCCTACACCCCCTCATTTGAAGCTCAAAATCGTGTAAACTCTCAACCCATCCCATCTCTTCATTTCCTTTCTTTAAACCCTGTCTTTTGGGCCTTTACAATCTTTATTGAGGCTCAAATCCGTGGAGAATCAAAAGTTCCAGCCCCTATTCCCCATTGTCTTCATTTTCTATGGCCTTCTTTGAGTTCATTACGCCCATATTTTCGATCTCCACCTTTCTTTCTCTCATGGGAAAGAGAAAGGGTGCCCCTCCTTCTTCGCCAGACTCGGATGCCTAGTCAGTCATGCCATTGTCTCGTAGTTGTTTAAGTTACTGCTTTAGGATATGTTTGTATTTTCGTGTTGATAGACCTAGTAGTGTAGTAGTTGGTATAATGTTAGATGTTGGAAGCCTTGGTTGTATTAGCTCACATGCATCTTCTGTCATGGTCTATGTAAGGCTACGTCCCATGTATTGTGACGATTTTGGGTTAAATGAAATGCATGAAGCTCCTTTTGTTACTGAATGTGTAGAATGCTTGACAAGTTGGAGTTGTACTTGACAATTGTGAACTCCTTCCACCCCTCCATCATTACTCCTCGAAACTCATCTCTTACTCCTTTTGGCCTCACCATTTCACACCCATATGAGCACAAAACCCGACTTTTGTGTCTCATAACCTTCCAAACCCACTAATCCACATTTTTGTGTCCCATAACCTTCACACCATCTAAATGTTGGAACGTTTAGGGCCTGTCCGGCCAACTATATTCAGTGGGATTATGGTGGATGGAATTGTAAAAGTAACAATAAATGTATGTGTAAGGTATTGTCCCTGGATTGGGTGTATCCCATGTTTTCTAATACCAGGTTTGGAATGTATGCAGTTAAATGTAAATCCCGGGAGTTCCCTTTCAAATTACACTTGGAAATTCATCATTATCATGGGATTTGAAAATCCCATCTCGCACTTTCCAACACAAGGCTCATTTTAAGCCTATAAAATTAATTTTAATCCCCTCCCACCCTCCTACCAAACATGCCACTCCAAATCCCGAGGTGGGATTAACAATGTAACCCCATTTGATATAACTTAAGACCACTGGCCAAATAGGCCCATAGAGTTTTGGACCTAGAGTGGTGCTCCTAGATTTCGAAAGACCTAACAGTATGAGAAATCCAATAAATTGATAACGTGAACCCTAGAACCTCTTAGTTGGTATGAGCATATGTGAAATGCTCGAGCGTAGTTAAATTCAAGTTCAGACAACTCAATTCCAATTAGACAACGTTTGGCCCTAAGCGATAAATAATTTCTTGTATTAGAAATGACATGAAATCATTTAGCGTATGAGCGTGGACTTTGGATTACACCTATTGGATCACCGTTACTCCTAAATTGAGACTAGGCCAATGGTTACACTAGGGAATGTCAGAGACCGATAGACTTAGTTAGTCGGCTTGATTAGGTTGGAGTGAAAGCTCATTCTTTCGTTGAATCCCCCTAATACTATAGGCTTCTTTAGTAACTCTTAGGAAGGTTGTTGATTAGTAACTATTCACACTAAGAGGAAACTTATATATCCCTTGACTTTAACATTAGGTCAAATCAATGCACCCCTTAGAAATGCCTTCTCAAGGACTTATTACAATCAGGAACACGGAGTAAAGAACTTACATGTAAGCGAAGTATTCGTGGTTTGAATTGAATTTTTAATCCTGGTAGTTACCAATGAACTCTATGCTCTGATCAAGCAGAAGGTCGGGATCAACTAGGATTAAGAACTAATACGACAATTGTTCTGTCCTCGCGAGGCAGAAGGTTTATGTATCCAGCTCAGACCCACTACATAACTTTCCTTCCGTGTTGGCTCTACCACTTGCAACCAAAAGTTTATAACTTCATCTTTGAGAAGTGTTAGGAAAGTATAGTCAATAGAGACTTTTCTTTTTAGGCCCAAAAAATTCCTCAAATGGGCAACAAACAGTTAGGAATTAGGTCGCCAGTCATAGACCATTCGGGCATCCATGTTGTGCATATGAACTTAGAAAGATAGCCTATCCGTTAACCTCTTGTGTCCCAACCCCTTATGTGCTAATAATGTATAGATTATCTTATAGTATCAAACTAGACATGATTAAAGAAAGTAAGTCGGGACCTTAACAAAAAGGGTCCTCCTTGGGTAGAATTAGACATCTTGCCACAAACTCACACCCGTCCTTGAAATCAACCACAATGCCCATTATCTTTAGCTCCTTTCTATAACCATAGGTACCAATGCTGTAGTACACATCAGCGATGGCCGTTTTCCATTCCGTGTCGAGGATAGGTCTCAAATTACGCCTTGTTCTGACATACTGATTAGGACATAAATCCTTGAGCCTTGAGGGTGAGAATAATTTTAAGGGGGGTAGAACATTAAGAGCCTAATCTAGTTAGGTCAGTTTATACATCCTTTGATCAAAGTGGCGCAACGGAAGCATGGTTGGCCCCTGCCCCACTGGCCGAGGATCGAAGAAACTGATCTAGACTGACGTCCGCCCATGTGCTAGTATTGCCAGAACAAGGGGTTAAGTACACTATATACACTGATGCATCTCGCGTTGGTTTGGGTTGTGTCCTTATGCAGAAGGATAGGGTGATTGTGTATGCCTCGAGACAATTAAGGAAGCACGAGGAGAATTACCCTGTGCACAACCTTGAGTTAGCAGCGGCCATATTCGCATTGAAGCTCTGGAGACATTACCTCTATAGAGAGGAGTTCGAGTTTTTCTGAAACCACAAGAGCCTTAAGTATATATTTACTCAGCGGGACTTGAATATGAGGCAGCGCCGATGGATGAAGACCTTGAAGGACTTCAAGTCCGAGGTTTCCTACCATCCTGGCAAGGCCAACCTTGTGGCAGACGCGTTGAGTCACAAGAAATTTATAGCATTTTCGGCTTCACTGATGATAGCAGAGTGGGATATGTTGGAGTTCGTGCGGGACTTTGAGCAGAAACTCACAGTGGAAGAGCCATTTGAGTGTGTCGCACATGTTCGGGTGTGTCCACTTATTGATGACCGGATTATCGAGGCCCAAAAGGGCGACGAGTGGTTGTCTAAGCTTCGAGAGCAAGCTAGCGATGATGTAGACTCCGAGTGGAGAGTTGGCACAGATGGGGGCCTACGATACTATGGCTGCCTATGCATCCCAGATAGTCAGGACTTGAGACAGGAGCTTCTCGAGACTGCCCACAGATTGAAGCTTGCGATGCATCGTGATAGCACGAAGATGTATCAGGATATGAAGCGGTCGTATTGGTGAGACAATATGAAGGTTCATATAGCAGAGTATGTTTTCCGTCGTCTCACGTGTCAGCAGGTCAAGACAGAATATCGCCGACCTCCTGGACTCCTTCAACCCATTGCCCATAGCTGAGTGGAAATGGGACTTCATTTCTATGGACTTCATCTCAGGATTGCCGAAGACGAGAAAGGGTTACGACTCTATTTGGGTGATTGTGGATCGGCTGGCGAAATCAACCCACTTCCTCCTGATTAAAGTCACAAAATCTGCAGACGAGTTGGCTAGAGTGTACATTAAGGAGATTGTGCATCTGCATGGAGTTCCCTTGGAGATTGTGTCGGACAGAGACACGCTATTCACATCTATCTTCTGGACTCGTATCCCGGAAGCGATGGGTGTGAAGTTGAAGTTCAGTACCGCGTTTCGCCCTCAGACCGACGGGCAAACAGAGCGGGTGAATCAGATTTTGGAGGATATGTTGCGGGCCTATGTTTTGAATTTCATGGATAGTTGGGATGATTGTCTTCCTTATGCAGAATTCGCATACAACAACAGCTTTTAGGCGAGTATTGGCATGACACCATATGAGGCCTTGTATGGTCTCCCTTGCCGAGCACCGCATTATTGGGCAGAGGTTGGCGAACGCATTTTGATTGACCCAGAGTTAGTACAGGCGACCTCAGAGAAGATCGACATTATCAGGCGTCGACTTCTTACAGCACAGAGCAGACAGAAGAGTTATGCCGATACGAGGCGGCGACCACTTGAATTTGAGGTTGGAGATCATGTATTCCTCAGAATTTCCCCTATGAAGGGAGTCCTTCGGTTTGGCAAGAAGGGGAAGCTTACGCCACGGTTCATTGGCCCATTTCAGATACTTGATCGAGTGAGAGCGGTGGCATACCATCTTGCTTTACCCACTCCACTTGTGGGTATGCATAACGTATTTCATGTATCCATGCTAAAGAAGTACGTTCCTAATCCTTCCCATATCATCAAATGGGAGCAAGTGCAGTTAAGCGAAGACGCTACGTATGTACTATATTCGACACGTATCCTAGACAGGAAGGAACAAGTGTTGCGTAGCAAGGTCATCCCACTTGTGAAAGTACTACGGATGCATCAGACAGAGGAAGAGGCTACTTGGGAAACAGAGGCCGAAGTCAGAAAGAACTACCCTCAGATTCTCGAGGAGTACGAAAAGGTACTAATTTCGAGGACGAAATTTTTCTTTAAGGGAGGTAGATTGTAACGACTAAGAAAATCTTATACAAAGGCCCGAGTTCCACCTAAGGCAGAAATCACTCAGGACCAAATCCTTTAGAAATTAGATAAAGTAACTAAGTGTTAAACTAGATTAGCTACGAAATCCGTTTGATCCACTTTAAATACGATCTGCAAGACCCAAAACTTGTAGAATCAGCGACGCTAGGTTACCCTAAAATCTAGGATCAATCTCATTACCCAGTTGGTCTCGGGAGCACATTGAAACTCCTTATCAAATCTGGACCACACGTCGAAAATCCGATTACTACGAAGTTATATATTTAGGACCGCCTTGCTAGGCTTGACAACTATCTCGGAAATCAAATCCAGATTGTGTCCCACGACTATTCGCTTGAGCCCAGAGTGAAGTGTGTGAGAAAACGTGGATTTCTTTAGAAATTAAATCTAATTTAAGTAATCTGATACCTGTCGCTTGCAAGCCAGATATAAGCAATCAGACCGTCAGAATATGACCCAAATACACCCTCGGATCAGGAGAAATTTCATACATGGGTCAGTGTACTTGTGGCCCTGATCGAGTTCCAGTGACCGTTGAACTGAAACTGGTCCGCCACGGGCGATCTGTAAATCCGATCGGACCGAAAACGTAACTCGACCTAGATCCAATGTCTGTGAGCTTAAGTCCGACCTTTAGCTCAAGGGGGGGCTCCAGAAGTGCTCCGTTGTAACATCCCGGATTTTTGCCAACCTGGGATTAGACGTCCTTAGGCATTGGGTCGATCCTAAGACCTTACCAACTTGTCAAAACTAAATCCCACAGTCAAAAATCGCTCCTTAACCCATTTCCTTCACAAATCCCACCCTTCACTACCTTGTGCTTTCAATTTTTCAAAGCACTTTCGCCCTAGACACTATCTTAAACTAGCTAAGTAGTAAAACTTGGATCACTTTATATACAAACTACAAAGGCCTAAGTACCATCTCAACCAGAAAACAATTAGGATTAAATCCTTTAGAAATTTAACAAAGTTAACTAAGTGCAAACTCGATTAGCCATGAAATCCGTTGGGATCGCTTTAAATACGATCTGCAAGACCCAAAACTTGCAGAATTAGTGATTCTAGGTTACCCTAAAGTCTAAAGCCAAACTCATTTCCCGGCTGCTCTCGGGAATGAAACGAAACTTCGTATTAGGTTTAGATCGCACATCGGGAGTCCGATTAACACGAAGCTAAGGAACCAGGACCGCCCCACTGGGCTTGACAATCATCTCAAAAATCAGCTCCGACCGATGTCCCACGGTCATTTATTTCGATCCGGAGCGAGGGTGTGTGAAAAACACTATTCCTTTTGAAAATAAAATATCTGGAATAGTGATCTGGCACCATTCGCTTGTGCATCAGTATTAAGCAACCTGACCGTCAGAATCAGACCAAATTACACCCTCGGATCAGGAAAAATTTCATACACATTTACATGTACTCAGAAATTCTGATCGTGGCCCACGGACCGTTGAACTGAAAGTGGTCCGCCACGTGCGATCTGGGAATCCGATCGAGCCGAAAACGTAATCCCACGTAGATCCGCAGAGGGTGAGCTTAAGTCTGACGTTTGGCTCAAAGAGGGCTACCAGAACACCCCTTTTGAGCTTGGAAAGTGACGGAATACCTATATTAGCAGTAACCTTTGAACAGGAGTCTATTTCGGTGAGTTTTGAGGCTATATAAGGACCTTAAACCCTCTCCCATTCCAGCCATACGAATTTGGATTTGAGAGAGGGAAAAGAGAGAGAAAGTGAGGGAGAAGTGGGAGAAACTCCCTGCCGTCGTTCCCTGCCACCACACGGGCTGCACCATCTCGTTCTCATCGCTTTTCCGGCGATTCCAGCCCCGTTTCTAGGTAAGAAACCCTAACCCTAACCTGTTTTGGGGTTTAGACTGTTGTAGGTTGTGAAATAGCTAACCTATTTCGTTCTCTAGGTTGCCAAACTGCCGAATACGGAAGCTTAGCAAACCTATCGTCTCCGTTACGATTCTACGACCGAAGGTGAGGACTTTAAGCGTATAAGTTACGTTTTTCAACACTTTCAATGTCAGATAATGATAGATTCATGATCTGTATGCAAATGCACATGTACAAAGTGCTTTCCGTTTCCTGTTTCGATTAGCGATAAAGAATATGGATTTTCACATACTCTAGATATGCGTATAAATACCGTATACGTATTTTTCTCGGGAAAATGTTTGACATGTTTATTTAATGTTTGATTATATCATGTGTGGATAAAATGTTAGTTTGGCGAAAAGAATCGCAAAAATACATGTTCATGTGTAAATGTCATGTATGTTGAAATTGCGTATTTTAGAAATTCCGCATACGTGCGGATTTTGGAAATATAATTGTCATGATTAGTTGTTGTATGAATATGGTATACGCGGATAAAATAACCGCTTAGCGAAAGAATAGCCCTAATACACGTTTGCTAACATACACTAGGTATGTTGGAATAGTGTATTCTAAGTGTTTGTGAAAATGGCTGAATGAGTATAGCATTCTCATTCGTGCTCGCCATGACTAATTGTCATGGATATATGATTGTTGTAATGGCGATATCCCTTTGACGAAAGGATTTGCCCTAAATCACGCCACGGCCAGTATACACTATATATGCTAAAATGTGTGGCCCAAGTGTTTGTGGAAATGACTGAATGGATATGGAACTTGGATTCCTGCTTGCCATGACTATCCGTCGTGGGTGTACGCGTGTTATGTTTGGGGCAACTCCCTAGCGAAAGGATTTGGCCTAATGCCTATGTGATCGACATATGTCATGTATGTTGATGTATGTTGTTTAAGTGTTTCTTGAAATGTCTGAATGTGTAGTAGTTGGCAAATTGTAATATATAAGGGTGTTGAGATATGATTCTCAACCTCTTTTCACTATGTGTATGATCTCCTTTGATAGTTGTGTGATTAGGATTTGAACATGTACAAACTCATGCTTGTGTTGTGCTTCATAACATGCTCAGCTGTTTTATGATTTTAACTATGTAATGCATATATTTAAATTTATATTTATGTTGTATGATCCGTCATGGGTGATGGGGGAGCGGAGCAACGAGTGCGTGCAACAGCCCTGGCAGCCCTAAACGGATAATACCAGACTGATTGTATGATTTGAATCCTGATCTATTACTGCTTTATATCTCTGTAATTGATTGTGTTTGGGACTATGATTATAGTCCAGGCAATCGGTAACGGGATTGAACTCGTGGTTGAGATTCATTTGCCACGTGGGATGTGTTCGACGAACTCGAGTCGTGCGTTGCCTGTCGGCAGTGGCTAGGCCACACGAAGTTGTTTATGCACTTCATGTCGTGCAGCTCAACGGGCGATCGTGCTAGTCGAGCTCGTCAAGTAACCCGATCTGTCTTATGCATGTTCACCCTGTTTGGACGCTACTGCTTGAACCTAGGGTACCAAACTTACCAGTGAAACCCCTTTTTAACCATGGTACCTCGATCCGCTAAGACGCATGAGCCGGGCATGGTGGTATGGGACACCGTGGTTGAGCTGTCGGCCTACGCTGGGGCCATGTGCCTCCCCGTAGTGACCATTGCGCAACCAAACTTGTGAGCCGAATATGGTGGTATGGGACACTGTATTCGAGCTGTCGATACTTCGGCGAGAGCCGAGTACGGTGAGATCTGTGCTCGTGCTGACGGGCGACGAGTCCTCCGTGGTATCATCGAGTACACTCCAAGGGTCTGTGATTGGCCACGAGTCTTTCACAGCAACTAGAGTGTGAGTTGAGCCGAGTACGGTGAGACCTGTACTTGAGCTGACGGCTAGTGATTGAGCCGAGTACGGTGAGACCTGTACTCGAGCTGACGACCAGCAATTGAGCCGCATACGGTGAGATCTGTATCCGCGCTGACGGGTGATGAGCCCTTTGCGATGCCTTCACTACGCTTCTTAAACCATAACATCGTATGAGAATAACTAGGATTGACGACCCTAGAATGGATCATGTTTGGGAATGATACAAGGGAGGTACCTTAGTTTCCCAATACTGCTGTTTGAAATGGACTAATAAAAACTTGGTAATCATGAGCATCATCGCACCGCATGTGCTTTGTAGATGTGGCGCACTGAGGGAGTAAGCATTCGCGAACGTAAGATGATGTCGCTTGAGGGTGGTTTGGCAAGGGCATACAGCATCATGTCATTTCATTCTTGCATTTAATAAGAGTAGTTAGAATTGTTTGATTTGTAATGCTTTATCATTACTGCTTGATTGAATTGATAATATGTTAACCTGTGTTTTACTGTTCCACTGAGTTGATCACTCACTCCCACGTTACGGGACGGTGTTGTACACACCAACCAGATTTGTTGAGTTTCAGGTGGTGGCGATGCTTGTGAAGCAGAGCCGGACTACTTCTATGATGATAGGAGGAATTCTCCTATCTGTATCTCTCTGGCAGGTCAATGAAGACCTGATATTGTATTGACGGGGCTATGGTACATGGGATAAGAGGCATTACACTTCCTCACATTTGGTACATTTTAGAACTGCACTTGTATTTATTTAACCTGGTAATGTTATCACACTCTGGAGACTCATCATAAGTTATATATTTTATCTATCTATCACAGTCTTCCGCTTGCAAACTTAACTGTCTCTGGAGTATGATATGCTGTTTTGGCTTAATCTCACTCATGTTCAATGCACGAATACAGTCAACATTCAATCATCATTCATTTTGTTGCATAAGTGATGTTCTGGAACTCGGGAGCTGAGTTTATGCTCGACCCCCGATTTTCAGGGTGTTACATCCGTTGAGACGGAACAGACCCACTTTGGCTATAACCTAACTATACCTTGGCCCTAGGTCTAATTTGGAGAGTTTTTAGCCTATATAAGGACCTTAAACCCTCACTCTCTCATCCCATACAAATTTGAGAAAACCTAAGAGAGAAAAGAGAGAAAAGAGGGAGAAAGTGTGAGAGTTGTGGGAGAAAGATCCTGTTACTTTACCCTGCTATCCTACGTGCTTAACCATCACGATCTAATCGCTTTTCCGGCGATTCCGGCTTTATTTCTAGATAAGAAAACCCTAGCCCTAACCTATTTTAGGGTTTCTATTGGCACAAGTAGCGAAGTAGCTGACTTACCTTGTGTTATAGGTCGTCATATCGACGTTGACGAAAGCGTAGAGTTTCTATTAAGTTCGTTACGCTTCTACGGCGTAAGGTGCGAACTTTAGACATATAGGTTATGGTTTTCAACGCTTTCAATGTCAAATAATGATAGAGTCATGATCTGAGTGTTATTGTACATGCAAAATGCGATGTTTGTTTTTCGATTCGGTTAAGTATGCAAATTATGGCGTATAGTGTATTCTGTATATTGTAGAAAATACCGTATACGTACAAATTTTGAAAGTGTGTTTGTCATGATAAATTATTGTATGAACATGCTATATATAAGTGTAATACTTACTCGGCGAAAGAATTCGCCCTAATACATGTTTTGGCTAATATACGTTATGTATGTTAAATGAGTATTCTAAGTGTTTGTGGAAATGCTTGTAAGAGTAAGTACTTAGATGATAGTGATTTGGATAGGCGTTGAGATAGGATTCTCATCTACCTTAGAGATGTGTATGATTTCCTCCAAGCAAGTTGTTTAAATTAATTGTTTACTATGAAATATATGTGTTTTTATTTCCTACTTACTTTTTGCTTTATAACATGCTTATTAACATGTTTGAATTATTTTGTTTATTCGACTTTACTCTACAAGCTTCTGGTTAAGGATTGAATGTGATTAGGGCTATGTTATAGTCTAGGCAATCGGTAACAGACTTGAGTTCGTGGTTGAGAGTCATTCGCCATGTAGGATGTGTTTGACGAACCCGAGTCGTGTGTTGGTCGTCGGCAGTGGTTAGACCACATGAAGAGCTTATGCACTTCATGTCGATCGATGCAATGCGCGCTCGTGCTAGTCGAGCTCGTCAAGTAACCTGATCTGCCGATGTATATTCACCATGTATGGATGCCTCTGTTTGAACCTAAGGTACCAAACTCACCAGTGAAATCTCGCTTAACCTTAGTACCTCGATCCACTAAGACTCATAATTGGGCATGGTGGAATGGGACACCGTGTCGAGCTGTCGGCCTACGCTGGGGCCATGTGCCTCCCCGTAGTGACCAGTGAGCAACCTAGACTCGTGAGCCGAAAACGGTGGTATGAGACACTGTATTCGAGATATCGGCCTACACTGATAAGGTGATGGGGAGTGGTGTAACGATTGCATGTAATAGCCCTGACAACCCTTTGTAGTGACCTCGAGCAGACTTTAAATCTACGGAGAGGCGACGAGCCTTCCCATAGTAAACGAAGTATAGACTAGGCCTGTATTGATAAGGTGATGGGGGAGCGGTGCAACGAGTGCGTGTAACAGCCCTGACAGCCTTTTACAGCGACCTAGAACCGCATTATCGTATGAGATTATCTAGGACTGACGATCCTAGAATGGATCATTGTTTGAGAATGATATAAGGGAGGTACCTTAGTTTTCCAATACTGTTGTACGAAATGGACTAATAACAACTCAGTAATCATGCTCATAACATAGCACTACATGTGCCTGGAAGATGTGGAACACTGAGGGATGAACGCATGCCGCGAACGTAAGATGTTGTCGCACGAGGGTGGTTTGGCAAGGGCATGCATCATGACTACATTTCATCATTGCATTAATAAGAGTAATTTAGGAGTGTTTGGCTGTACTGCTTTATCATTACTGCTTGACTGAATTGATAATATGTTAACCTATGCTCTATTGTTCCACTGAGTTGATCACTCACTCCCATGTTACGGGACGGTGTTGTACACACCAACCAGACCCTGTTTGAGTTTCAGATGATGGCTATGCTTGCGAAGCGGAGCTAGAATTTCATGATAATGAGGAGGATTTCTCCTGCATGCCTTTTTCATGCGGTTTCATGTGAGTCGTGTTCTGAACGACGGGATTTCAGGGTTACTGATTAGATGTCAATACGCTTGTTATTTAGCACATTTGGAACACCCATGTATATTCATTTTGATCCTTTTTGGAGTATACATTAATATATTTAACCTGGTAACATGTTCACAGTCTGGAGACTTATAACTGTTTATATAATTTATATATCTATCACAGTCTTCCGCTTGCGTAATTTAACTGTCTCTGGTGTATGTGAAAAGGCCTAGGTATATGTCCTAGAGGGGGGGTGAATAGGACTATGCCAAATAAATGTTATAACAGCGAAATTAAAAACAATATGATAGCCAAAATAAATCACAATGCAGGAAAGTAAAACAACCTCAAAAATCTGATCTTGAGGGATTGATACAATGTTATTCTAAGGACAACCTTTCACCAAAAACCAGAGTTTATGGTAGGACAACCTTATTTCTAGAAAGATCTTTGTATCAAATCTCAAACCAAAGAGGAATACAGAATTAAGCACAAATTGAAATAAAGTGTAATCACAAATGTATTGTTCTAGGGACAGCCATACACCATAAAAATGGCAGGGCAATCTTGCTGGAACAACTTTAAAAGAAATTTAAATTCAAGTAGATAAAGGAATAGCAGAAAGTAAATTCTAAATTATTACAAAATTCCCACAATGCTTGAATTAAATAATTACAACATTTACCACCACACATACATCCCACAAATGAATATTAGAGATTAGAAATGTAAATCATTCAACCACAACACAAGGGATTATAGTGGTTCGCCTGTGTGTTCACCAACTGTTAAACAACAGCCACACAGAATCTACTCCACTCCTAATATCCTCACACAGGGGATATTAGCGTTCACTCACAAAATAGGTTTTCACAGGTTCACCCAAAACCTTTACAATTGTGTCTTTGTCTGTGGGCTTACACAATAAAAAAAAACCCAACTTCTGAGTTTTCCTGGCTCTCCTCAGATAACCAATAGAACAAGATTTTTCTGGTAAATCTTGAAAGAAACCAAAACAGAAAGAATTTTACAATTAAACGTAAAATACCTGATTAACTCCTTCGTTGTAGCAGCCCGGTAGAACCAAATCAGAGTAAATGATTGAATGTTCAAGTTCAATGTCCAGTACTCAATTACAATGGTTCTAGTTCTAATAGATTTTAAATTAGACCAAATAGGGCTTGTCTTAATTGATTTTGATTCCAAAGAAAGGGAATAACAATTCCTCTTATCAAATTAGATTGGAATAGCAGAAACAAAATTAATTAAATAAAGCTAAAGAAAGAGAGTATAAAATAAGCACACTTAGCTTAGATGGAGCACAAAATTACTTCTCATAAGTTTGACAAAGATTGGCTTGAATGGATTAATTGATTGCCTTTTCTCTTCTGAGTTTCGTGCTCTATTTATAGGTGAGCAGATCACATCTTCGACTGGTCTAAGGAGCTCTTCGACTAGTCGAAGAAATAACAGATTTGAAAAAAATCGGGCGCGATAAGCTTTGACCGTTCTACGACTGGTCGAAGGCCTCCTTCGACTGGTCGTAGGTCACCTTCGACTGGTCGAAGGTTTCCTTCGACTGGTCGAAGACCTTGTAAATTATTGCTGGACTTTGAATCGAAGATTTACGACTGATCGTAGAAGCAATCGACACTGTTCCTTCGACTGGTCGAAGACCTCCTTCGACTGGTCGAAGCCTGACAGAATTTATCCAAATTTTGTAACAAACTTACGACTGATCGTGGAATTTCTTGGACTGGTCAAAGCAAAGCTAGGACTAGTCGAAGAAAGCCTAGGACAAGTCCCCGAACTGCTCAAACACAAGTGTCATATACATATGACTTATGTATCCAAAATGGCCTACTTCTAAGGTCAACCTATGGTCATTCAAACCCCAATCAAGAAGTAAGGACATTGAAAACATTAGGAACAAGTGACCTAGAAGTTTAAGCCTTGAAGTCTTGATGTAGCTCAACCTCGAAAGTGACTTGGGTTCTATACGAACTACTTTGTACTCTTCTTGAAGTCTTGTATTCTTGAGTCTTGTCTTGAGAGCAATACTTGAAGTCAAGGTTGATCTTTGTACTTGTAATCTTTGCTTGTTGTGAGCTTTGCTTGTTTATGAATGTTGATCTTTAGAAAGAGCTTCACTAATGCAAGTTATATAATAGTGTTTTTTTCACCACAAATTTGACAACATACAAGGATATAAACTATAACACTTACAGTCTCCCCCTTTGTCAAATTAGTGACAAAACACATAACAAGATATAACCAAGATAAAAGTAGAATCACCGGATTGAGTTAGAGAGAAAACATAAACTAGTTGACATCAACTGTGGCTTACCTGCAAATTAAATCCATATCTAACATTAAACCATTCTTAAACCATTCCAAACATACTCCCCCTAAGTAACATAACCATTCTCCCCCTTTTTGTCACAATATGACAAATAAAATAACAATATAAATGGATATATGAGAGGAAATAAGATGAGATATGAGATAATAGCATAGTAAAAAAAAATATCCAGCAGAAAAGAAAAATAGTATCCAATTCCAAATCGGATGACTCAAAGCTAAGATTTAAAGTTATTACAAACCAGAAAATCCCATATAGACTAGTCAGAATTAGAACTAGAAGACGGAGCAGGAATAAAGGGATCAAGTTGGTGCATGCCTTTGCTTAATCGCCGAAGATATTTCCGCATGTACTTGAATTGAGAATCATGAGCAACAGACATGTTTTCTATCTTTTCATTCAAATTTTCAACTTTACCCTCCAATGCACTCAGACGTGCATCAAAATCAGATGGTACAAAATCTGGATCATTTGTTGAATCAGAATCCAGTTCCTCAAAGATATCATCCATATTAATGTCATCCCCCGCTTCTTCATGACTAGCACCACCACCATTACCACCTTGTTCAGGAAGTAATTCCAGCTTCATCTTATTGAGATTAGAGTTGTTGAAAATCAGATGATGGATAGGTGCTTCATTAACTGGCATATCGACCAACATATGTGTAGCTAATACAGTCATTAAATAACCAAAAGGGATGTCACTATGACCAGGATGGAGTCTAAACTGAAGAAGGAAATGACAGATTAAGGATGGCAGACAAATCTGAGTACCACTGGAAATAGCATGAATAATACGTACCATAAATGAGATCAAGTCAGTTTTATTACCCGAACGAGGATACAGATTAGACACAAAGATTTTGTGGAGAATTCTGTACTTGGGTAACAAAACCTTGCGGGAAGCGCATTCCCTTTTTATATCCATTGAACATCCATGTTGCACAAGTCTTTAGTGAGCATGTGTTTTTCAGACATTGAGGGTTTATCAGTTAAGTTATGGTTAGGAATACCCTCATCATTCACAGGAATATCCATAATGGCTGAAATTAAATGACGATCAATTTCAAATGGCCCTTCACTAGTAGATATTTTAAAAGTTAAATTATCCAGTGAGAAGTCACTAATACATGTAAGCATGGATTGAGCAATGGACCGGTATGCAGGCCCACCCCAATGCAATAAGTTAACCCAACCTACAGCTTCAAGCAAAGGAAGGATATCAAAAGGTGCAATGTGGTTAATATCAACAGGATGTTCAACAATAACATTACGAGCTCTAAGTTCCATAACATAAGAAGAATCATTAGTAGGCTCAAGAAGATGATGTTTGGTCAATCTGGAGGAAGAAGAAGGACCACAGGAAGTAGATTTTCTACCTCTAGAAGCCATATGCAGCAATAATAATAAGGAAATAAGAAAATGCAAAGGATTGAGAAATGGGTTTACTCAAAACAGATTTTTCAAAATCAAATCCCCAAATCTCAATGAAATCCTAAATAGAAAGCTTCAAATTAGAAAAGAGAGCAATCTAAACACTGATTTGCAAGAAAAACGTAAATGGAACACTAACCTTGAAGAACAAGAATGGTGGGTTCGACAAGTCGAAGTTCAGCTCCTTAGAAAAAAATAAATGAGGAAGAAAGCAAAAATCCCCAAATTTAAGTGATTTCCGAGATCTACGACTGGTCGTAGGTATCTACGACCGGTCGTAGGTCGACTGGTCGAGTATACTCACGACAGGTCGAAGGAAGTCCAGAAAAACATATTTCTTGCAATTTTTAAAGAAAATGGAATTAATCCTAGCAAATATATACACTATGATACATGTAGGCATAAATAATCATTTTGAAATACACATGCCAAGATCAAATTTCATCTTATTAAACCTAATTTTATCAAGAGGTTTTGTGAAAATATCAGCTCTCTGATCTTCAGTAGGAATATATTCCAGAGATATAACTTTTTCTTCTACCAATTCCCTAATATAATGAAATCTAATGTCAATGTGCTTAGTACGAGAATGCTGAATAGGATTTTTTGAAATATTTATTGCACTGGAATTATCACAATGCAAAATCATAGAATCCTGTTTAATTCTATAATCACTTAGCATTCGTTACATCCAAATAAGCTGTGTACATGCATTACCAGCTGCGATATACTCAGCTTCAGCTGTTGAAAGTGATATAGAATTTTGTTTCATACTAAACCAAGAAACTAAACAATTTCTAATGTAAAAGCAACCACCACTGGTTGATTTTCTATCATCTAGATTACCAACCCAATCAGCATCTGAGTACCCAACAAGTTGGACACTAGTCTCATGAGGATACCAGAGACTAAGATTTATAGTACTTGCAACATATCTAATAATCCTCTTAACAGCAATCAAGTGAGATTCTTTTGGATCAGATTGAAATCTTGCGCAAATACCAACACTTAAAGAAATATCAGGTCTACTAGCAGTTAAATATAACAAACTACCAATCATACTCCGATAAAGTTTTGAATCAATATTTTTACCATTATAGTCTTTTGAGAGTTTCAGGATAGTACTCATAGGAGTATCGAAATTCTTGCCATTCTCAAATCCAAATCTCTTGATTAGATTCAAGGCATAATTAGATTGAGAGATGAATATTCCTTCAGGTCGCTGCTTAACTTGCAAACCAAGAAAATAAGTTAATTCCCCAACCATGCTCATTTCAAATCGTGATTTCATCAAGTCTGCAAACTCAGTAGTCAAGTTAGTACAAGTTGATCCATAGATGATATCATCAACATAAATCTGTACAATTAAGATATGATCATTATGTTTTTTTTAACAAATAGAGTTTTATCAATAGATCCCATTTGAAAATTGTGACTTAAAAGAAATTTTGTTAGTTTCTCATACCATGCCCTAGGTGCTTGTTTTAATCCATAAAGTGCCTTTTTAAGCCGATACACATGATCAGTATTTTTGGGATCTTCAAAACCCATTGGTTGTTCAACATATACTTCTTCATGTAAAACGCCATTTAGAAAAGCACTTTTCACATCCATTTGATATATTTTTATCTTTCTAAAACATGCAATGGATATAAATAGCCTGATAGATTCAAGACGTGCTACTGGTGCAAAAGTTTCATCAAAATCAATTCCTTCTATTTGAGTATAACCTTGTACCACTAGTCTAGCCTTCTTTCTAATTATATTTCCACTTTCGTCCGACTTATTTTGAAAATCCATTTTGTTCCAATGATGTGTTTGTCTTTAGGTCTTGGTACGAGATACTAAACATCATTTCTTACAAATTGATTAAGTTCTTCTTGCATTGCAACAATCCAGTTCTCATCAGCAAGAGCTTCTTTTACATTGGATGGTTCTATTTTGGATGTAAAACATACATAATTACATAAATCCTCAAGTTGTCTACGGGTGCGAACACCAGTGAGAGGGTTTCCAAGAATTTGAGTGGTTGGATGATCTTTAACAGTCCTCAATTCAGATTCAGTCTGATTTGATGAAGTATCGGGTTTATCAATGATTAGAACTTCATCATTATCTGAATTCGAGATTGGCTTATTTAAGTGATCATCAATGACAACATTGATGGATTCTTGAATCACACCAGTCCTTTTGTTCAGAACCCTATCTTATAAGCACGACTGTTTAAGGAATATCCTAGAAAAATCCCTTCATCACTCTTTGTATCGAATTTTCCCAAATTTTCATGATCACGTAAAATATAGCATTTGCTGCCAAAAACTCGAAAGTATTTGACAGTAGGCTTTTTGTTGAACCATAATTCGTAAGCCGTTTTATTATTATCTTTGCTAGTATAAACTCGGTTAATAATATAGCAAGTTGTATTTACAGCTTCAGCCCAAAGATTTTTAGAGAGCTTTATGCTATTCAACATGACATTAGCCATTTCTTGAAGCACCCTATTCTTTCTTTCCACAATTCCATTTTGTTGTGGAGTTTTGGGAGCTGAGAATTCATGTAATATTCCTTGGTTGGTAAAGAACTTCTCAAAATTGCTATTCTCAAATTCAGATCCATGATCACTACGAATCTTACTGATTTGAGAAGATTTTTCAGTTTGAATCCTTTTGAGAACTTTTCTTACTTCTTCAAGGGTTTTAGATTTATCCCTTAAGAAGACTACCCAAGTGTATCTGGTAAAGTCATCAACTATTACCAGAATATACTTTTTACCACCACGACTTTCCGTTCTAGTAGGTCCAATTAGATCCATGTGAAGAAGTTCGAGTGGTTTTGATGTGGTATTTGAATTCACCTTTTTGTGTGAGTTCCTTGTTTGTTTGCCTATATGGCATTCACCACATATTTTATCTAATTTCTGAAGTTTGGGTAAACCTCTTATAAGTTCTTGATTGCTCAATCTATATAAATTTCGATAATGAACATGTCCAAGACGTTTGTGCCATAAATCAGTCTCGTCTGTATGAACCATGTAACATGTTTGATTAGATGAGCTGGATTCGCTAATAATATAGCAATTTTCAGACGTTCTACGTCCAGTTAGTATTACAGAACCCTTATTATTTAGTATCTCACAGCTTTGATTAGAGAACCGAACACTATGGTTATTATCACATATCTGAGATATGCTAAGTTATGTTTTAGGCCTTCAACATATAAAACATTTTTAAATACAGGAAGATTAAAAAGTTGAACCGTACCTTGGCCTATAATCTTGCAGTTGCTACCATCACCAAATGTGACTGAACCATCAGTCATATCTTTTAGATCCGTGAATAAAGATTTGTCACATGTCATATGCCTAGAGCATCCACTGTCTAGGTACCACTTTGAATGACTTGTTGCTTTGAAAGCAATGTGAGCAACCAAGCAGGTGACTTTTGGAACCCATTTCATAACTGTTTTGGGTTTAGGAACATAGTTGGTCTTCTTTTGTTTATAGTTATAAGAATAACCTATAGAGTTAGATTTTAGGAGCTCCTTGAGTAAATCTAATATCTTTTCAGCTAGTGGATTTCGTTTCTGATTAAAGTTGACATGACTGCTTCCAGATTTTTGAAGAGTTTTTGGATTTTTAGAAAAACCTTGATAAGTATTTTTCCCTTTTGAGTTTGAGGACTCTCCTTTCACAAACATAGGAGGAGTATACTTTTGTTTAGGAGATAAATTTTTATCATAGCCCAGCCCGAATAGATCGCCACATTTTCTTGATCTGGATAAAAGTTTTTCTAACTTTGGATCACCTTGGGCATATTTCCATGTGTCCTTTTGACTCAGAAGAGAAGATACTTCCTTTTTGAGATTTTCAATCTCAGATTTCAAATCAACAATTAAAGAATTTTTGAATTCCAAATCGCATTTTGTTTTTTCAAAACAATCTGAAATTTGTGATTTTTCTAAGACAAGTGATTCAAAACATTCTTTGAGTTTAGAAAACTTTTCTTTTTGAAGTTTAAGTTTGACAGCAATTTTACAACTTTCTTTGTATAGAGCATTGTAAGCATCTTGAAGATCATCTTCATTTTCATATTCACTACTCAGATTTTCTTCACTTGTTGAGTCATTATCTGAAAATGTGAATTTGGCTAGAGTCATAAGTGCTTTGACTTCATTCCCTAACTCAGTTTCAGAATCTTCTGATTCAGAAGAAGTTTCAGAATCAGATGATTCATCCCACGTAGCCAACATACTCTTCTTCTTGGGTTTGTCCTTTTTGGGACATCTATTTGCCAAATGCCCATATTCTTGACAGTTGTAACATTGACTATCTTTCAAAGATTTTTGAGATTTGGGTCTAAACCTCTTTTTATCGTTTGATTTTTGGAAATCAACCATTTTCTTGCTTTTAAAAATCTTGTAGAATTTCTTAGCCAAAAGAGCCATATCATCTTCTGAATCTGAATTACATTTAGAGGATTTTAGAGCAATCGATTTACCTTTAGGAGCTTTAAAGTTTAACTCGTAGGTTTGTAAAGAACCAACTAATTCCTCTACCCTCATATTATTCGTATCAGGAAGTTCCTGGATCGCGGTTACTTTAGAATTGAACCGTTCAGGAAGTGAGCATAATATCTTTGCACACACTTTACTTTCTGGGATTTTATCGCCAAGACCCCACATTGAGTTTACAATGTCATTTAGTCTAGTGTAAAAGTCCATAAACATTTCATTTTCCTCCATATGAATTTCTTCAAATTTGGTTGTAAGGAGTTGGACTTTAGACTTTTTGACAATTGATGTACCCTCGTGTGTCATTTCTAGTATATCCCAGGCTTGTTTCGCAGTATCACAGGATATGATTCTTTTGAACTCATCCGGTGATAGTGCGCAAGTGATTGCATTTAGTGCTTTAGCATTGGCACTATACTCACTTTTCTGAAGAGTGGTCCATAAATAATAAGCAGGTACAGACATAGTTTTTGAACCGTCGGATTTAGTTACTTCAATGGTAGGAGTTTTCCATTCAGTTATTGTGGCTCGCCACACACTCTCATCCATTGATTTTAGGAAGATTCTCATTCTGGCTTTCCAATAGGCATAGTTGGAGCCATCAAATGGTGGAGGCCTCGTGACTGAAAGGCTATCAAAATTTGACATCTTTTTAAATAGCTTAGATCGTTAGCTTAGGAAATAAATCCAAATAAATAGCAATAAGAACGAGCTATTAGGCTCTGATACCACTTGAAAAGGCCTAGCTATATGTCCTAGAGGGGGGGTGAATAGGACTATGCCAAATAAATGTTATAACAGCGGAACTAAAAACAATATGATAGCCAAAATAAATCACAATGCAGGAAAGTAAAACAACCTCAAAAATCTGATCTTGAGGGATTGATACAAATGTTATTCTAAGGACAACCTTTCACCAAAAACCAGAGTTTATGGTAGGACAACCTTATTTCTAGAAAGATCTTTGTATCAAATCTCAAACCAAAGAGGAATACAGAATTAAGCACAAATTGAAATAAAGTGTAATCACAAATGTATTGTTCTAGGGACAGCCATACACCATAAAAATGGCAGGGCAACCTTGCTGGAACAACTTTAAAGGAAATTTAAATTCAAGTAGATAAAGGAATAGCAGAAAGTAAATTCTAAATTATTACAAAATTCCCACAATGCTTGAATTAAACGATTACAACATTTACCACCACACATACATCCCACAAATGAATATTAGAGATTAGAAATGTAAATCATTCAACCACAACACAAGGGATTATAGTGGTTCGCCTGTGTGTTCACCAACGGTTAAACAACAGCCACACAGAATTCTACTCCACTCCTAATATCCTCACACAGGGGATATTAGCGTTCACTCACAAAATAGGTTTTCACAGGTTCACCCAAAACCTTTACAATTGTGTCTTTGTCTGTGGGCTTACACAATAAAAAAAAACCCACTTCTGAGTTTTCCTGGCTCTCCTCAGATAACCAATACAACAAGATTTTTCTGGTAAATCTTGAAAGAAACCAAAACAGAAAGAATTTTACAATTAAACGTAAAATACCTGATTAACTCCTTCGTTGTAGCAGCCCGGTAGAACCAAATCAGAGTAAATGATTGAATGTTCAAGTTCAATGTCCAGTACTCAATTACAATGGTTATAGTTCTAATAGATTTTAAATTAGACCAAATAGGGCTTGTCTTAATTGATTTTGATTCCAAAGAAAGGGAATAACAATTCCTCTTATCTAATTAGATTGGAATAGCAGAAACAACTTCAATTAAATAAAGCTAAAGAAAGAGAGTATAAAATAAGCACACTTAGCTTAGATGGAGCACAAAATTACTTCTCAGAAGTTTGACAAAGATTGGCTTGAATGGATTAATTTATTGCCTTTTCTCTTCTGAGTTTCGTGCTCTATTTATAGGTGAGCAGATCGCATCTTCGACTGGTCTAAGGAGCTCTTCGACTAGTCGAAGAAATAACAGATTTGAAAAAAATCGGGTGCGATAAGCTTTGACCATTCTACGACTGGTCGAAGGCCTCCTTCGACTGGTCGTAGGTCACCTTCGACTGGTCGAAGACCTTGTAAATTATCGCTGGACTTTGAATCGAAGATTTATGACTGGTCGTAGAAGCAGTCAACACTGTTCCTTCGACTGGTCGAAGACCTCCTTCGACTGGTCGAAGCCTAACAGAATTTATCCGAATTTTGTAACAAACTTACGACTGATCGTGGAATTTTTTGGACTGGTCGAAGCAAAGCTAGGACTAGTCGAAGAAAGCCTAGGACAAGTCCCCGAACTGCCCAAACACAAGTGTCATATACATATGACTTATGTATCCAAAATGGCCTACTTCTAAGGTCAACCTATGGTCATTCAAACCCCAATCAAGAAGTAAGAACATTGAAAACATTAGGAACAAGTGACCTAGAAGTTTAAGCCTTGAAGTCTTGATGTCGCTCAACCTCGAAAGTGACTTGAGTTCTTGTAACATCCCGGATTTTTGCCAACCTGGGATTAGACGTCCTTAGGCATTGGGTCGATCCTAAGACCTTACCAACTTGTCAAAACTAAACCACACAGTCTAAAATCGCTTTTGAACCCATTTCCTTCACAAATCCCACCCTTCTCTACCTTGTGCTTTCAATTTTCAAAGCACTTTCGCCCTAGACACTATCTTAAACTAGCTAAGTAGTAAAACTTGGATCACTTTATCTACAAACTGCAAAGGCCTAAGTACCATCTCAACCAGAAAATAATTAGGATTAAATCCTTTAGAAATTTAACAAAGTTAACTAAGTGCAAAACTCGATTAGCCATGAAATCCGTTGGGATCGCTTTAAATACGATCTGCAAGACCCAAAACTTGCAAAATCAGTGACTTTAGGTTTCCCTAAAGTCTAGAGCCAAACTCATTACCCGTCTGCTCTCGGGACTGAAACGAAACTTCGTATGAGGTCTAGATCGCACATCGGGAGTCCGATTAACACGAAGCTAAGGAACCAGGACCGCCCCACTGGCTTGACAATCATCTCAAAAATCAGGCAATTCCGATGTCCCACGGCCATTTATTTCGATCCGGAGCGAGGGAGTGTGAAAAACACTATTCCCTTTGAAATTAAAATATCTGGAATAGTGATCTGGCACCTTTCACTTGCGCATCAGTATTAAGCAACCAGACCGTCAGAATCAGACCAAATTACACCCTAGGATCAGGAAAAATTTCAGGAACATTTACATGTACTTGGAATTTCGGATCGTGGCCCACTGACCGTTGAACTGAAAGTGGCCCGCCACGTGCGATCTGGGAATCCGATCGAGTCGAAAACGTAATCCCTCATAGATCCATGTGTGGTGAGCTTAAGTCTGACGTTTGGCTCAAGGAGGGCCACCAGAACCTCTCTTTTGAGCTGGAAAAGTAACGAAATACCTATATTAGCAGTAACCTTTGAACAGGAGTCTATTTCGGTGAGTTTTGAGACTATATAAGGACCTTAAACCCTCTCTCATGGCAGCCATACGAATTTGGATTTGAGAGAGGAAAAAGAGAGAGAAAGTGAGGGAGAAGTGGGAGAATCTCCCTGCCGTCGTTCCCTGCCACCACACGGGCTGCACCATCCCTTTCTCGTCGCTTTTCCGGCGATTCCAGCCCCGTTTCTAGGTAAGAAACCCTAACCCTAATCTGTTTTAGGGTTGTATAGGTTGTAGGTTATGAAATAGCTAACCTATTTCGTTCTCTAGGTTGCCAAACTGCCGAATACGGAAGCTTGGCAAACCTATCAACTCCGTTACGATTCTACGACAAAAGGTGAGGACTTTAAGTGTATAAGTTACGGTTTTCAACGCTTTCAATGTCAGATAATGATAGATTCATGATCTGCATGCAAATGCACATGTACAAAGTGCTTTCCGTTTCCTGTTTCGATTAGTGATGTAGAATATGGAATTTCACATACTCTAGATATACGTAGAAATACCGTATATGTATTTTTGTTGGGAAAATGTTTGACATGTTTATTTAATGTTTGATTATATCATATGTGGATAAAATACTAGTTTGGCGAAAAGAATCGCACAAATACATGTTCATGTGTAAATGTCATATATGTTGAAATTGCGTATTTTAGAAATACCGCATATGTGCGGATTTTGGAAATATAATTGTCATGATTATTTGTAGTATGATTATGGTATACATGGATAAAATACTCGTTTGGCTAAAGGATAACCCTAATACATGTTTTACTAACATACACCATGTATGTTGTAATAGTGTATTCTAAGTGTTTGTGGAAATGGCTGAATGAGTATAGAATTCTCATTTGTGCTCGCCATGACTAATTGTCATGGATTCATGATTGATGTATGGGCGATACCCCCTTTGACGAAAGGATTTGCCCTAAGTCACGCCACGACCAATATACACTATATGTGCTAAATGTGTGGCCCAAGTGTTTGTGGAAATGACTGAATGAATATGGAACTTGGATTCCTGCTTGCCATGACTATCCGTCGTGGGTGTACGCGTGTTATGATTGGGGCAACTCCCTAGTGAAAGGATTTGGCCTAATGCCTATGTGATCGACATATGTCATGTATGTTGATGTAGGTTTGTTTAAGTGTTTCTTGAAATGTCTGAATGTGTAGTAGTTAGCAAATTGTAATATATAAGGGTGTTGAGATATGATTCTCAACCTCTTTTCACTATGTGTATGATCTCCTTTGATAGTTGTGTGATTAGGATTTGAACATGTACAAACTCATGCTTGTGTTGTGATTCATAACATGCTCAACTGCTTTATGATTTTAACTATGTAATGCATATGTTTAATTTATATCTACGTTGTATGATCTGTCATGGGTGATGGGGGAGCGGAGCAACGAGTGCGTGCAACAGCCCTGGCAGCCCTAAACGGATAATACCAGACTTGGATTGTATGATTTAAATCCTGATCCATTACTGCTTTATTTATCTGCAATTGATTGTGTTTGGGGCTATGATTATGGCCCAGGCAATCGGTAACGAGATTGAACTCGTTGCTGAGATTCATTTGCCACGTGGGATGTGTTCGACGAACTCGAGTCGTGCGTTGCCTATCGGCAGTGGCTAGGCCACACGAAGTTGTTTATGCACTTCATGTCGTGCAGCTCAACGGGCGATCGTGTTAGTCGAGCTCATCAAGTAACCCGATCTGCCTTATGCATGTTCACCCTGTTTGGTCGCTACTGCTTGAACCTAGGGTACCAAACTTACCAGTGGCGATCCCCGTTTAACCATGGTACCTAGGTCCGCTAAGTCGCATGAGCCGGGCATGGTGGTATGGGACACCGTGGTCGAGCTGTCGGCCTACGCTGGGGCCATGTGCCTCCCCGTAGTGACCATTGCGCAATCAACTCGTGAGCCGAATATGGTGGTATGGGACACTGTATTCGAGCTGTCGATACTTCGGCGAGAGCCGAGTACGGTGAGATCTGTGCTCGTGCTGACGGGCGACGAGTCCTCCGTGGTATCATCGAGTACACTCCAAGGGTCTGTGATTGGCCACGAGTCTTTCACAGCAACTAGAGTGTGAGTTGAGCCGAGTACGGTGAGACCTGTACTTGAGCTGACGGCTAGTGATTGAGCCGAGTACGGTGAGACCTGTACTCGAGCTGACGGCCAGCAATTGAGCCGCATACGGTGAGATCTGTATCCGCGCTGACGGGTGACGAGCCCTTTGCGATGCCTTCACTACGCTTCTCAAACCATAATGTCGTATGAGATTAACTAGGATTGACGACCCTAGAATGGATCATGTTTGGGAATGATACAAGGGAGGTACCTTAGTTTCCCAATACTACTGGTTGAAATGGATTAATAATAACTTGGTAATCATGAGCATCATCGCACCGCATGTGCTTTGTAGATGTGGCGCACTGAGGGAGTTAAGCATTCGCGAACGTAAGATGATGTCGCTTGAGGGTGGTTTGGCAAGGGCATACAGCATCATGTCATTTCATTCTTGCATTTAATAAGAGTAGTTAGAATTGTTTGATTTGTACTGCTTTATCATTACTGCTTGATTGAATTGATAACATGTTAACCTATGCTTTACTGTTCCACTGAGTTGATCACTCACTCCCACGTTACGGGACGGTGTTCCGAACACCCACCAGATTTGTTGAGTTTCAGGTGATGGCGATGCTTATGAAGCAGAGCCGGACTTCTATGATGTGGAGGAGGAGTTCTCCTACATGTAACTTCTGACAGGCCAATGAAGACCTGGTATTGTATTGACGGGGTTATGGTTCTTGGGATAGAAGGCATTACACTTCCTCACATTTGGTAAATTTTAGAACTGCACTTGTATTTATTTAACCTGGTAATGTTATCACACTCTGGAGACTCATCATAAGTTATATAATTTATCTATCTATCACAGTCTTCCGCTTGCAAACTTAACTGTCTTGGAGTATGATATGCTGTTTTGGCTTAATCTCACTCATGTTCAATGCACGAATACAGTCAACATTCAATCATCATTCATTTTGTTGCATAAGTGATGTTCTGGAACTCGGGAGTTGAGTTTATGCTCGACCCCCGATTTTCAGGGCGTTACAGTTCTATACGAACTACTTTGTACTCTTCTTGAAGTCTTGTATTCTTGAGTCTTGTCTTGAGAGCAATACTTGAAGTCAAGGTTGATCTTTGTACTTGTAATCTTTGCTTGTTGTGAGCTTTGCTTGTTTATGAATGTTGATCTTTAGAAAGAGCTTCACTAATGCAAGTTATATAACAGTGTTTTTGTCACCACAAATTTGACAACATACAGGGATATAAACTATAGCACTTACAGTATGATATGTTGTTTTTGGCTTAATCCTACTCATGTTTAATGCATTAATACGAAAAACATATAATTCATCATTATCTATGTTGCATAAGTGATGTGTTTGAACTCGGGAGCCGAGCTTATACTCGACCCCCGATTTTCAGGGCGTTACATGGTTTAATTTAAAATCAATTAGAAACTAGAACCATCTCAAAGTGAGTATTGAACATTGAACTTCTATATTCGAACTTCTACTCCGACTTGGTTCTTCCGGGCTACAACAAAAGGAGAAATTCGGGTATTTTACATTATTGTAAATTTCCTTCTTTTGGTTTTATTTGAGATTAAGCCAGAAAAATCTCAATCTGTTGGTTATCTGAGGAAAGCCAGAGAACTCAGAAGTGGGGTTTTTTAATTGTGTAAGCCCATTGGAATGACAAATTTTGAGGGTTTTAGGTAGCCTTGAGAAAAACCTATTTGATTAATGAACGCTACTATCCCCTGTGTGAGGATATTATGAGTGGAGTAGCAAGCTGTGTGGCTGTTCTTTAACAGTTGGTGTACACACAGGCGAACCACTATAACTATTTGTGTTTTGTGGATGTGTGCTTTATTTCCTATATCTTTTATCATTCTAGTTTGTGGGATGTATGTGCGGATGTGAATGTTGTAATATTTACATTTCAAGCATTGTGGGAATGTTGTAATAGTTTTGAATTTCATTCTTGCTATTTCCATTTATTCCTCTTCAGTTTGAGATATTGATACTCAAATCGTTCTAGTAAGGTTGTCCTGCCATAAACCCTTGGTGTTTATGATGCAAGGTTGTCCGTAGAACAACATTTGTATCAGCCGTTCAATACTAGAATTTTGAGGTTGCTTTTCATTTCAGTATTGTGATTTGTTTAAAGTGCTATCTTTCCTTTATTCATTTAAATTCCGCTGTTATCATTTTAATTTGGCATAGTCCTATTCACCTCCTCTCCCCCCCCCCCCCCCCTCTAGGACATATAGCTTGGCCTTTTCAAGTGGTATCAAAGCCTAATAGCTCGCTTTTAATTCTTTATATTTGGATTCATTTCCTGAGCTAATCGATCTAAGCTATATATAAGTTGTCAAATTTTGATAGCCTTTCAGTCACTAGTCCTCCACCATTCAATGGCACCAATTATGCTCATTGGAAAGCCAGAATGAGGATTTTCTTAAAATCCATGGATGAGAACGTGTGGCAAGCCACAATGACTGAATGGAACCCTCCTACCACTGAAGTAACTGGTATCGATGGATCAAAATCAATGAGAGTAACCCCTTATTTTTCTTGGACCACACTTCAGAAAAGTGAGAGTAGTGCAAATGTAAAAGCACTAAATACAATCACTTGCGCACTATCACCGGATGAGTTCAAAAGAATTATATCCTGTGATTCTGCAAAGAAAGCTTGGGATATTTTAGAAATGACACATGAGGGAACATCAATTGTCAAGAAATCTAAAGTCCAATTCATCACAACCAAATTTGAGAAAATATATATGGAAGAAAATGAAATCTTTGTAGACTTCTAAACTAAATTAAATAACATTGTGAACTCTATGTAGGGTCTTGGTGATAAAATCCCTGAAAGTAAAGTATGCACAAAAATACTATGCTCACTTCCTGAACGTTTCAACTTTAAGGTAACTGCGATCCAGGAACTTCGTGATACAGACAATATAAGGGTAGAGGAACTAGTTGGTTTTTTACAAACTTATGAGTTAACTTTTAAAGCTCCAAAAGGTAAACGTATTGCCCTTAAATCTTCTAAAAATAGTTTTCAAGAAAATTCTGATTTAGAAACTCTGAAGATGATATGACCTTTTTAGCAAAAAGGTTTTACAAAATTTTCAAAAGTAAAAGGAGGGTTGATTCTCAAAAATCAAATGATAAGAAGAAATCTAAATCTAAAACTTGGAAATCATTAAAAGATAGTCAATGTTACAACTGCCAAGAATATGGGCATTTGGCAAACAAATGTCCTTAAAAAGGACAGACCCAAAAAGAAGGGTATGATGGCTACTTGGGATGAATCCTCTGACTCTAAAGCTACTTCCAAATCAGAAGATTTTGAAACTGAGTTGGGCAATGAAGTCAAAGCCCTTATGACTCTAGCCAAGTTCACTTTTTCAAATAACGATGATTTAACTAGTGAAGAAAATCTGGATAGTGATCATGAAAATGAAGATGATCTTTAAGATGCTTACAATTCCTTATACATAAGATGCTTACAATTCCTTATACAAGGAAAGTTGTAAAATTGCTCTCAAACTTAAACTTCAAAAAGAAAAATTTTCAAAGCTTAAAGAAAATTTTGAGTTTGTTGTTTTAGAAAAATCTCATATTTCAGATTGTTTTGAAAAGGCTAAATGCGATTTAGAATTCAAAACCTCCCTTATTGAAAATCTTAAATCTGAAAAATGGAAAACTTAAGCTTGAAGTCTCTTCACTTTTGAGTTTAAAGGATACTTGGAGGTATGCCCAAGGTGATCCAAAGTTAGAAAAACTTTTATCCGAATCAAGAAAATGTGGTGACCGATCCGGTATGGGATACGATAAAAATATTCCTCCTAAATAGAAAAACTCTCTTCCCAAGTTTGTGAAAGGAGAGACCTCAAACTCAAAAGGGAAAAGTACAAATCATATTTTTTCTAAAAATGCTAAAATTTTTTAATCTTTTCAAAAACCTAAAAGCAATTATATCAACTATAAAAATCAGAACCAAAACCCTTTAGCTGAAAAAATAGTTGATTTCCTTAAGGAGCTCTTAAAATCTAACTCAGTGGGTCATTCTTACAACAACTATAAATATAAGAAGACCAACTATATTCCTAAACCCAAAACAGTTATGAAATGGGTTCCTAAGGTTACCTACTTGGTTGCCCATACGAGTTTTAAAGCTACAAGTCATTCAAAGTGGTACCTAGACAGTGGATGCTCAAGGCATATGACTGGTGATAAAGGTCTATTTAGCGATCCCAAAGACATGGTTGATGGTTCAGTCACTTTCGGTGATGGTAGCAACTGCAGGATTATTGGCCAAGGCACGATTCAACTCTATAACCTTCCTATGTTTAAAAAATATTTTATACGTTCAAGGGTTAAAACACAATCTGTTAAGCATATCTCAAATATGCGATAACAATCATCGTGTAAAATTTTCTATCAAAGGATGTGAAATTCTAAATAATAAGGGTTCAGTAATATTTACTGGTCGTAGAACTTCTGAAAACTGCTATATTGTTAGTGAATCCATCTCAACTAGTCAAACGTGTTACATGGTCCATACCGATGAGACTGATTTATGGCATAAACGTCTTGGACATGTACACTATCGTAATCTGTATAGATTGAGCAAAAGAGATATGATAGGAGGTCTACCCAAATTACATAATGTAGACAAAATATGTGGCGAATGCCAGATTATCAAGCAAACAAGGAGCTCTCACAAAAAGGTGAACTCCAATGTCACATCAAGACCACTCGAGCTTCTCCGTATGGATCTTATAGGACCAACCCGTACGGAGAGTCGAGGTGACAAAAAATACATTTTGGTAATCGCGGATGATTTTACCAGATTTACTTGTGTAGCCTTCTTAAGGGATAAATTAGAAACCCTTGACAAAGTGAAAAGGTTACTCAAATGGATTCAAACTGAAAAAGGTTCTCAAGTCAGTACGATCCATAGTTATCATGGATCTGAATTTGAGAATAGCAGTTTTGAGAAATTCTATAGCGATCAGGGAATATTGCATGAATTCTCAGCGCCCAAAAAACCACAACAAAATGGAATTGTTGAAAGAAAAAATAGAGTGCTTCAATAAATCGCTAATATAATGTTGAATAGTATGAAGCTATCTAAAAATCTTTGGGCTGAAGCTGTAAATACTGCTTGCTATATAATCAACCGAGTTTATACAAGTAAATCTGATAATAAAACGGCTTATGAAATATGGTTCGATAAGAAGCCTACTGTCAAATACTTTCGAGTTTTTGGCAACAAGAGCTATATTTTACATGACCATGAAAATCTGGGTAAGTTTGACACTAAAAGTGATGAAGGGATCTTTTTAGGATATTCTTTAAACAGTCGCTCATATCTTGTACTGAACAAGAGGACCGGTATAATTCAAGAGTCCATCAATGTAGTCATTAACGATCATTTGAATACACCTGCCTCAAGTTCAAATAATGATGAAGTTCTCTTAAATGACAAACCAGACACTTCATTAAGTCAAAACAATTCTGAATTGAGGACTGTTAAAGATCATTCAACTACTCAGATTCTTGGAAATCATCTCACTGGTGTACGTACACGTAAACAACTTGAAGACATATGTAATTACGTATGTTTTACATCCCAGATAGAACCTGCTAACGTAAAAGAAGCTCTTACTGACGAAAACTATATAGTTGCGATGCAAGAAGAGCTTAACCAATTTGTTATAAATGATGTTTGGTATCTTGTTCCTAGACCTAAAGATAAACATATTATCGGAACTAAGTGGATTTTCAAAAATAAGTCTGATGAACTTGAAAATATAATTCGAAACAAGGCTAGGCTGGTTGTACAAGGGTACACTCAAATTGAAGGCATTGATTATTATGAAACCTTTGCCCAAGTAGCTCGTCTTGAATCAATCGGACTTTTTATATCCATTGCTTGCTTTAGACAATTTAAAATTTATCAAATGGATGTAAAATGTGCTTTTTTAAATGGCGATCTACATGAAAAAGTTTATGTTGAACAATCAATGGGTTTTGAAGGCCCCAAAAACTCTGATCATGTCTATCGTCTTAAAAAGACTCTCTATGGTTTGAAACAAGCTCCCAGGGCATGGTACGAAAAATTGACTAAGTTTTTAATAAGTCATAATTTTCAAACGGGAAGTGTTGATAAGACTATTTTTGTTAAGAAACATAACGATCATATCTTAATGGTGCAGATATATGTTGATGATATTATTTATGGATCTATCTGTACTAACATGACTGTTGAGTTTGCAGAGCATGGTTGGGGAATTGAATTATTTCCCAAGGTTGCAGGTAAAATAACTTCCTGATGGTATTTTTATCTCTCAAACCAAATATGCATTAAACTTAATCAAAAACTTCGGATTTGAGAATGGTAAGAATTTTGATACTCCTATGAGAACAACCTTAAGGCTCTCAAAGGATTCAACAGGTAAAAATGTGGATCCTAAATTATATCGTAGTATGATTGGCAGTTTACTTTATTTAACTACTAGTAGACCTAATATTTCTTTGAGTGTTGGTATTTGTGCTAGGTATCTGTCTGATCCTAAAGAGTCACATTTAATTGTTGTTAAGCGGACTATGCGATATGTCGTAAGTACTGCTAATTTAGGTCTCTGGTATCCATATGATACTAGTGTTCAATTGGTTGGGTACTCAGATGTTGATTGGGCTAGTAATATCGATGATAGAAAATCAAATAGTGGTGGTTGTTTCTATATTGGAAATTGTTTGGTTTCTTGGTTTAGCAAGAAGCAAACTTCTATATCGCTCTCTACTACTGAAGTTGAATACATCGCAGCTGGAAACGCATGTACTCAGCTTATTTGGATGAAATGTATGTTAAGCGATTATGGAATTGCACAAGATTCAATGATTTTATATTATGATAATTCCAGTGCAATAAATATTTCAAAATATCCAATCCAACATTCACGTACGAAGCACATTGACATTAGGTATCATTATATTCGTGAATTAGTGGAAGAAAAAATCATTACGTTAGAATACATTCTGACCGAGACTCAACTTGCTGACATTTTCACTAAACCGTTCGACAAAAATAAGTTTACTAAATTAAAATTTAATCTTAGTATGCGCATTCTAAATTGACTATTCTTGCATCTGTGTATCATAGTGTATATATATTTGATAATATATTGGTTTAAATTTCAAAGTTATATGAAAAATACATATTTTTGTTAATACATGACTAGTCGAGGACGTGCTCGACCAGTCATGGCACGACCGGTTGAGGACGGATCACGACCAGTCGTGTAGCGCGTCAGACCTTTTTAATTTGGGGGAAAACTCTTCTTTTTCATTTCCTATTTCATATCCAACGGGTCGTAGCACGACGAATTGTCACGCCCCGAACTCAGAGACCGGGCTCACAAAATTCCCGATCGCCGAATCCGGCGCCGACAGCCTCCGTAGTACCCCATTCTCGGCTCCCGGTACCCATATACCAGGTTCCGATCCTGGGATACTACAAGGAGGATTTCTTATATCAATTTGATTCGTAATGAGCATAACCACAGCATAACCCACGAACAATAACCACAAGAACACCATCACAAAATCCACTATGAATAAAAACTTTGAGTACAGTGCGTATAAAGGGAAATACAATATAGTGCAAGTAACAAAAACTCCAAAAGCTCGGTGGCACGCTCCAACTGCGGCGAAGCTACGGCTGTGTCCTGGCGTCACCTGCACGCATCAATCGTGCATAAGCTTATAGAAAGCTTAGAGGGCGGTGTAAGTGTGTGCGAACGTGCTCAGAATGCAATGCCGGAGTAATGCGGAATCATGCTGATGAGTACGTAAATACAACCAGCCGTACCAAGGCTATGCAGTACAAGATGTGAATGCTATCGGCCATAACAAGGCCATGCGAAACAATATGTAAGTCAAGCATGCCAATCTTCATCCAAATCCTCATGTCAATACAGTTCTCAGTCTGGATAATCACCGGGGTCCAGTACACTCCAAATGGCACTGTCTCTCTCCAAGCAGCACAGTCCAAGTGAGCGTAAGAAACCTCACTATCCGCCTGGCCAATAGTCAGCCAATACCTATCCGGCACGTCGATAGCGAACCCATTTCCGAGCTGGTCAAACTCAGCCTAGTAATGCCCCCTGCTCTCGGGCGAGTAAGGCCACACCCCTTTCCAACCGACCACGACACAGTGGGAGACGCGGCCTCATGGTATTCGGCCCTCGCGCGCTCGTATATCCACTCGGTCTCGACGTTGGAGTCATCCTCTGGTACCATCGGGTTCAGGGACTCTCACCCAGGGACATCTATGGCGCCCTAATTGCTTGGAACAAGATTTTCTGGTATCCAACCAGCCACCCACGATATATCTGTGGAGGCTATGGCCCAGATGTCGCTAGGGCATATCTCAATCATACAGATGCAAGTGCATGAACCACACTACCAATCATGTAACCATCCTGCGTGAAGCACGCGCTCATGTAGGGCAACTCCGCCTATCAGGGAGCCCGTAAATAGTCTGCCCGAAGGCATATGTTATGATCAGACACTCCTCATCTCAAGCATCCATATGATGCGTATGATCATGAATCATGGGCTGTGCTAAACATGTTATAAAGCAATAAACTATCCTCTCAATAAAGATGGGCCTATATGGCCTACATGAAACAGATACGGGCCTATCAGTGGCCTTAGGGAGAGTTATAATGTGGACATCGAACCAACATTACTCGTACAATGTGGACGTCAAACCAACATTGTCCCCAAGGCTCGGCTCGTCTTAAATACCATTAAATAAATCCTGGTGGAATTACACATTGCAATGTGCCTTGGTACATCCCATGGGCCTCAAATATATCAAATGGGCCGTATCTCATGGGCCTTATATTCATCAAGTGGGACATCCCAATGAGCCTCACCAATGGGCCTTAGGTACATTGCAATGAGTCATTACCCATGGGCCTTAGAATGCATTAAAATGAGCCCAATCTCATAAGTTTTATGTGTATCAAATGGGCCTAATCACATAGGCCTTATACATATTAAAGTGGGCCTCAATAATGGGCTTATATGCATGCCAAGATGGGCCAAAACACACTAGCCCATATATACTTAAAGTGGGCCCCAAGTGAGGCCCGCCATAATGTTTATTTCCCCATCCAATCTGTTGATAAGGTCACATGAACAGGGGCCCGTCATAATATTTATTTTCCATTCAAACTAGCCATAAGGTCACATGGACCTTGGGTAGGGCCCACTGAAATGTTTATCTTGCCACCCAATCTGTTCATAAGGTCACACAAATGTGGAGGAGCCCACATTAATGTTTACCTGCCATTCAACCTGCCTGTTGAGGCACGTGGCCAGGGAGGGCCCACCGCAATATTTATTTGCTGTCCAAACTGTTCATGGGGCCAGCCCCATGAACACTGTTTCCTGTAACGTGGTCCACTTGAGATTGGGATTTACCTCATTTTTGGTCTCGTGCCTTAAAATGATCTCATCAAATAGATGGACGACATGGATGAAACTCACACATCATGTGGGGCCCACGGCAGGGAGCCATGGGTCCCTGCCACATTCACACCCGCAGGCGCTGCTGCCTGCGTTGGCAGCAGCAGCAGTGCTGCTTTCTTTTCTTTTTTCTTTTTTTTTTTGTTTGTGGTAAGTGGGGTCCATTTTGGACGAATCCAGACCGCCCAATCTGTGTGCCCCACTAGTCTGGCCGTCCAGACCGAGTTTCAGCCATGTCCAAATCTCAGGTAGGCCCCACCAAGTGATTGTATATGTTTAGGCACATCTTCACATGATTTAAGATGGTATGGCCCACCTGAGTTCTGTATACGGCTGATTTTTGGAGTGACCCCTGATAAAAAGGGGGGTCATCAGGATGCACGGTGTTGATTTTCGAAACACATCATGAGGGGGGGTCCACAGCTGGGCCGTGAGGCCCAGCGTCCGTCCGCCACCCATGCAGGCAGGCGCTGCTGCTTTTAATTTTAATTTTAATTTTTTTTTTTGTTTTGGGGTCCACCGAGATGTGATTCACAATCCTACCCACCCATTATGTGTGTCCCAATTGTTGACCGTCCATACCGAATTTCAGATACATCCAAACTCCAGGTGGGTCCCACCAAGCACTTTTATATGTTCTGGCATGTCTTTACATTGTTTTAGAGGGTATGGCCCACTCGGTGATCGGATCATTTTGAAAATTCGGCTCAACGCCTAAAATGATCTGAAGATCAGAATGGACGGTGTTGATCACATACATACATCAAGGTGGGGCTTGTATGGTAAGCCCACCCAAAAAGTAAATTTTCATTTTTTTTGTTTTTAGCTTGGAAGTACACGCCCGTGTCAGTACACGGCCCCACGTTACCCAGCCATAGTCCAGCGTCCAGGGACGCTGGACGGCGTGGATAAATGCTGCATCATGGTGGGTTCCTAATTCACGTGGCCCGCCCATTTGGACCACCTGATACATGTGTTTTTCCTTCCATCTGGGCCCATTAATGGGTTGGATGGTGTAGCTTCAACCCATTCATCCAATGGATCCCACATGAACTATATGATTCATGGTGGGCCTCATCATCCTTCATCATCATCATCATTCATAAAGAGAGAGAGAGAGAAAGAGAGAGAGAGAGAGAGACGGTGATAGAGGGGAGGGACCCCGCCACTAATGGGCCCTCCCAAATACAATGCATTCATCAAGTGGGTCCCACACAAGTGGCCCTACAAAATGAGATTAATGGCGAATCACCCACCTTGTTGGCCTCCTCCTTGCTCCCTTAGGCTTCTTAGCTCCTAGCCTCCTCTTTCAATGGTGGTTGATGATGATCCAACGGTTGAGATGGGAGATGTGAGAGTAGGGGAAAGTGGGCCACACTTGGAGAGGGAGAGAGTTTGAAACGTATAGAGCTTTGTTGCTTGGAGGGATTTGAGAGAAAAATGAGGGAGAAAGAGAGAAGTAATGAGAGATATGGATGGAAGGGATGGGTGGAGTGGTGTTGTAATAAATGGGGATGGGTTAAGTTGAAAAATGGGTAAAGGAGGGATGGTGATGGAAGAGAGAGAGTGGACTTTTGAAAAAAGAAGGATGGGTTGTGTGTACTTGTTGTTGGGTGAGGTGGCATGGAGGTATGGTGGTGTACTTGACTTGATTGATGGGACATCTCGTAGAGATTCCCTCGAGATTCGCAACGTGCGGCGTTTCTTCGAACCGAACGCTGACTGACATCTTCCCACCTAGGTATCGGATCGGTGCGTGAGTCGCGGCGTTAGAACCGCGGCGACGGCGCGGTTGCCAAGGTACAAGTTTCGGGTCGAGCCGACTCTTATATGCAGGACTCGGCTTAGGTGCATGCGCAACGTTGAATACAGGTCGAAGGTTACCGGGATTCGACCGGTAGGATCGCGGGAGCTGACTGAACGGTACGGTTTAGGTTATGGGTCTTACACGAATCAAACCCATCTATTTGTTTCATCAAGGTTAGATCCAAGCTCTAAACTCTTCATTCTCTTCATTAGAGTTGTTGATTTCAAGTTTACTTGAAGTTTTTGGGGTTTTCTTCCTCAAAATTTGATTTTGAAGAAACCCATTGTACATCCTTTACAACCACTTGATTCCTTCATTTCTTTATTGTAAATGGATGTTAGAGATAAAAAGAAAACTTTCCGTGGTGCTTCATCATCTCAATCAACTATAACAAGGCGCCATCTTCGGGGCCGAAGATGATCCTTCCCATGTAAAGGATTACATTTGCGCAATGTTATTGTTGAGTGTTGTGAGACCCGACCGAGTTCGCATGTGTGTGTGAGTATGCATCTCGTTCATCTTAGTCCCGCGGTCCTACCGATCGAATTCTGGAGACCCGCGACGATCGGAGAGTGTTTGCAGTCATCCTTAAGTCCGGTCACATAGACCCGCCTCAGATTGAGCCGAAACCTGTGCCATCTTGTTCGCATCGCCTTTGCAGTTCCGATGTCGCGTCTTGTGCATCCATCCAACGTGTAAATCATATGATGTAGGCAATTCAATTCTAACCCTTGATAATGATCATGTGGCCCACCTAGTGAGGAGCGCACATTTTTCAATGTGGCCCACTCCCTTTTTGGTGCAATTTTCAACAAACACCACACACACTACCTAGAGTTCCATCTCACACACCACCTAGCCTTAAACACCACCCACATGCTTACTAGCCTATTAAACATACAACTTTGGTTCTAACTCCCTACTTGCAATCATCTCCCCTCTCTAACCAAGGTAAGAAAGCAATGATTACTTTGCTTAAAAGGATTTTCTCCTCTTTTTCCTTCATTTTCTCCTCTCTTCCCATTGCTAGAACCTCCAAAACATCTGACCTTGTTGAAAATTTTAGCTACATTTCTTCCATCTCGCTCCTCATATAACCTCCACTTCCCATCTTGACCCTTCATCCATGGTCCTTGAAGCCTAAGGATTTCAATGCATCAAGAACTTTGAAGATCCACGCATGGTGGGTGCTCTCTTTAGCTTCTTCTTTCTTTCTTCTCTTTTATTTCTTTTCCTTGGATGCATGGAAGCATGTAAGACCCACCAATCCATGGTGGAGGTCCTACATGGTTTCTAGGATGACGGTCATGGGCCTAGATCCTACTCATTTCCTTTCATGGTGGGCCATTCTCCATGAACCTACCATGATGCCTTCTCCTTTATTCTTTCATCTCATAGGCCACCTAAACCTTTGCATGCTTGAAGGGAGAGTGTCCCTACCCTCCAGAAAATTATCTTGATGCATAATAGCTTGCATGTAAGTGTATACATAGTGGATGGTGTGTATTGTGGAGTGAAAGGTCCATTGGTGACGGGACCTTCCACCAATGGCCGGTTTACTTCTTCCTTCTCCCTTTCTCTCTATTTTTCTCCTCTGTACTCTGATAATGTGTGGCCCACCAAGGAGAGGTTAGCAACGTCTCAGACCCTTAGCTAAATGGGAAGTCCAAGCCCACTTTGACTAGATGTCCAAGCCCACCATGCATGCATGGTTTGAGTGGCCTCAAAAAATAGTTTTTTCATGAAGGTCAGAGTGAGCTCCTGGGACTGGAATTTTGTTAACCCATCAAGGTGGACCCCACATGTTGAATCAAGGCCATAAACGCTTTGATTAATTTATATGGGTTGGAATATGGACAACATATGTTGCTGTCCAGATTTCAGGCCCAGTTTGATCATGACTTTTGAGCTAATGTGTGGATCTGTTTGCATGTCTTTTTCTCCCAAATTTCTTTTGAGGTTTTCTAGAGTGTGGACCTCACTTTGATGTTTAATGGGGCCCACATCATTTCCCCCATGCTTGAGGCCTATGGGATGGGCCAAAGTAAGTTGACTATCCAGAAATTTCTGGACAGTCCAACAACATTGAATTTTATAAATGCTCATTTTCCATCTTGATTTGGGAGTAAGTGGGCCACTTCAGTGGACCCCACTTGCCGTTCATATGTGGGACCATCAAACCCACCAAATTTTCAGTAATTTGGGCAAGTATAGGCCCACCCCATGTGGTGACAAACATGGGACTGTAGTATTTTCTACACCAGCAGATTTATTTTTATTTTTTTTCTGATATTCATTGCTGACCATAATTTATATGAATTAAATAAAATACTTATACTACCTCAAAAATTCTAAAATTTTGCAGAGAGGTGTCCCACCCATGGTAGGACCTGGTTACAAAATTTTAGGGCCAATGGATCTCATTTGGGCATCCAAAAGGGTGGGCTAACATAGTGGGCTGCTAGAAATTTCTGCTATGCAGTCCAGTAGCATAGCTTTATAAATAAATAAATAAAAAACATTAAATACTTTCTTAGAAGGTGGGCCATATTTCTGGTTCTAACCTTGTTTTAGACTTGATGAGGGACATTGGGCCCAAATTTCAGTAATATTGGAGGCCTAAACCCACCCATTTGGATGGCCCAGATTCAGGACAGTTATTTCCAACAACATTTCACTTTGGACAGATTGTAACTCCAGAATTTATTAAAATACTTCCGAGTATCAAAAAATTATATGAAACTTTATAGAAATGTGGTTCACCCATGGTAGGACCCACCTACAAAATTTTGGGGTCAATGGACACGTGTGTACACCGTGGAAAGGGTCGAACTAGCCCACCACGTTGGGACGTACAAGTCAATTCGATTTTCTGGATAGACTATTTTAAAAATAAAATTAAAATACTTATAGTTATCCAAAAATCACAAAATTTTATGGAGTTGTAGTCCAGCTATGAAAAGACCATCCTGAAGATTTTTAGGTCCATCAGGACCCTGGACTGACCATGGTACGACCTACAAATTGGGTCAGTTTTGGGCCAAATACCCAGGCCCGTAGGACTACCCACCATGGGACGCCCCTACCTTGGGTTGTTGCTGGGCCTGTATTCTAGCACCATGTCCCACTTCTAATGTGTATTGTGCTTTCCCCTCTCATCTAGTGGGACCCACAGTGATGTGTGAGGGTCATCAGAAAATAAATATTATAATTTATTTATTTGCAGGACTCCAACATATCCAGAAAGCGGGTGAGCTGAAAATTCAGCAATGGGCCCAATGTTGTCGCCCCATAAATGTCTGTTTTGGGGCAGCATGGCCCACTAGATCTGACGAGGATTTAACTTAGTATCTTACAATTTTAATTTTATTTTTGGACTTAATTAGTGCATGATTAAAGGCTCATTCCAATTGGATTCTTTTTGGGCTAGTCTTCTAGTTAATTAATGGGCCTTATAACCTTAATTGAGTTGGAATTTTTAATAGGCCTGTTGGACCCTTGGGTCCTATATTTGCCGTGCCATTGTGACAGGTCTTATGGACCAAATACTTAAGTAGTTGGGCCCTTGCTTACTCACTATAATAAATCCATACTTAGGCCGAGATGTGAGGCCCAACTTACTTGTATTAAATATAAGGATTTTCCATATGTTGGGATAATGGGCTGCCAATTAGGCCCACCACAATGAGTGAACCTATGACCCTTATGGTTGGGCCCTAACCTTGTTTAAAGGCCTATCAGGTTGCCTATGTATTGGGCTTAGTGTATGGCCCACTAGGTCATGGGTTGATTGGGCCTTGGACTTTTTTACATACGTAGCAGGCTACCCTTTTGGGACCCAGTTGTAGTTGGATGTCCTCCTGGGTGATCTTAAGGTATGCCCATAGGTTTCTCTATGGATGGTTAAAGGCCTACCATAGACCCTAGGCCATTTGTTTAAGGCTCAATGTGTATATATGTGGAACCTACCTTAACTCATTTTTGGTCCACGCCATCCAAGCCTTGGATCGCCCGATGTGGATGCACTCTCTACCTTGGGTTGCTGCTGGACTCACAATCCAGTAGCTGGCCCACTTGATCTTTTCATGATATATACACACTCTCTATCTGGTGGGATCCCCCAGTGAGTATAGTTGGCCTTCATGAGATTATTTCCACATAGTTAACTAATTTTTGGACCTTAGCAGGTCCAGGAAGTTAAACAAGCCAAAAGTTTATCAAAGGACCATAAATAAATAATTTTATGGCTAAAACTTTATTTAGCCGTGCGACCCACCATATTGAGAACTTGTGTACGTGTTGTATGATTGTGTTTTCTTATAATCTTTAGGCTTAATTAGTGCATTCTTTTGGGTCACCTTTAGTGATCACATGAGGACCCCATCTAAGATCATATTTTTGGGGCATCCCATGGGCCCAGAGTGGGTTGAGATGTCCTAGCTTGGCCCATCCATATATTGGGCCAACTTCCAACATTTTGATCGACTTGTGGGCTAAGATAAGGATAGTATTGGGCCCTTGGTTGCCTACTTAAATTGCTAGTTATTGGGCTGATGTAGTTGGGCCCATTTCATCATCCAAACTTAAACTTATTTTTGGGTCGTATTTTGTGTACGCGAGCTGCCCACCAAGTCCGAATTAATGCATGGATTCTATGGTCATTGGGAATTGAGCCTTGGGTCTTAATTCCCTTCTTGGAGCCCATATTGTTAAAAGTGGTATTATATCTTTTTATGGTCTATTATGAGGAATATATGTATGTGGCTACCTTTATTTTTATCTTCAATGTAGGCCTTAGGCCTTCTATCCATATAGTTCATGGTTGATATTCCTTTTTGGAGAATGGTGGTTAAATGTCCCCATTATGGACCCCTCTAGGCCCTGTTGTATTTAAGAGTGATTAGATTCTCATCTTAGACTCTTGCTAAGCTCATTTCTATATTACTTAGACCCGTAGCTTGTATACTTAGTCCCGTGGGTTACCCCAGATAAATGGGCCCCCACTAGAAATTGGATTCCTTAAGGATAATGTTTAAGTACCTAGTCTTGGTTCCTTCTTGGATAAGAGGAATGTAATATATATTGTATATCGCCATATAGTGTGATCCTCATGACCCATGTACATCATTGTATGCTTGGTTGACACTATGTGTGTGTGTGGCCATATTGTACCATTGAGCATCTCATTTTACCTTCTCCATGGAACGTAGTATTCCCTCTTGAGCACGTTGGATGCTTGGAATTAATGCATGGCTGATTATGTGATTCATACATCTGACATTGCATAACATATGGACAATTATCGCCCTTGTTTCATCAGGGCTATAACCTCTACAGTTACATCGTGGATGACCATGTTTGGATACCAGAAATGTTACTTGAGCATACCGGGTGCATAAGATGCCCATGGGTGAAATTTTCAAAACTTCCATGGTACTAAGGATCTGCTCCTGTGCCGTGACCAGGTGGAATATATGAGCGCACGAGGGCCTTATACCGTTAGGCCGCAACTCCCACTATCGTGTAGTTTGTTAGATAGGGGTGTGGCCTTACTCGCCTGATGTAAGGAGGCATTGCTAGGCTGAGTCTGACCAGCTCGTAAATGGGTTCGGTACCTTCAGGCCTTGTTGGTGATTGGTTGTCCGTAGGTAGGGTAGTGAGGTCTCTTACGCTCGTTTGACTGTGCGGGGTCTGTAGAGCAGCAGTCATTCCAGCAGTGTAATGGACTCCGGTGATTTCCTTATGATGGAAATGTACTTGATATGTGGATTGGATGTGAGCACTGACATTACTTCACATTGCATTACATTAGTTGTATAAGCCTCATAATGTATCGCCTTGGCATGTCACCCAGTACCCTTTGCAGTACAGTACTCATTGCATCATATAGCCTTGGTATGGCTTCCTACATTATTGCACTGCTTTGGTATAGCTTCTTTCATTCATGATAGCCCTGGTAAGGCTGGGGGTGTTGGCTTTGATTATGTTTCCTTCATGTATCTCCTATTATTCTTCTGTGCACTATTACCACACACCTTCACCACCCTCTACGCTTCTATAAGTTTATGCACGATTGATGCATGTAGGAGACTCTAGGCAGGCGACGTAGCAGCAGAGCGTAGAGTAGAGTTGAGCTTGAGGACTCTAGTGTTGCAGACTTCCTTTCTTTCTTCTATTATCTTATGTATGTCCTTTCAGACCTGATGTAAGCTTGTAAAAGTTCAAATTCTTATTGGATTTTGTGATGTGTATCCTTTGCTATTTTCAGATGTACTTATTGTGATCTTGGGTATGCTTACATTGAAAATGATTATACTATTATGAAAATCCTCCTTGTAGGATCCCAGTATCGGAACCTGCCTCAGGAGCTGAGAATGGGGTACTACGGAGGCTGTTGCAGGCAGAACCGGCCATCGAGTTCCTTGTGAGTCCGGTTACCGAGTCTGAGGCGTGACAAACATCCTGTTGATTTGGAACACATTGCTCCTTTTAGCCTCCTTCCTTTGCTTCAAGCTGTAGGTTGGGCTAACAGTCTACATTGGGGTGGGCCTGCATACCAATCTATTGCACAGGCTATGTTTGCATGTATTTCTGATTTTTCAGCTGAAAATTTAACGCTTACAATAGCTACTATAGAATGTCCATTTGAAATAGACCGTCATTTGATTTCAGCTTTAATGGATAGACCTGTTAATGACGATGGTATTCCAATTCACATTCTAGCTGAAAAACCATCGGAATCAGAAAAACGTATGCTCACTAGAGCATTATGTAAGATAAATGCCCAATGGACTCATAAAGGGAATGCGCTCACCTCCAAATACTTTTTAACCAAAGACAGGGTTTTGCATCGAATCTTTACTTCTAATCTGTATCCATGTTTTGGTAACAAAACAGAACTAACTTCCTTTATTGTTCGAATTTTACATTCCATTTTCTCAGGCACATCTATCTATCTTCCTTCTTTGATTTGTTACTCTATCATTCAATTTCGTCTCCATCCTGGTCATAGTGACATTCCATTTGCATATCTGATGACTATATTAGCTACTCACATGCTAGTTGTTATGCTTGTTGAAGAGGCTCCTATTCATCACCTTATTTTCAACAATTCCAATATAAACAAGATGAAATTGGGATTGGGTCCTGGCCAAGTGAACGTGGGTGGTGATGGTGCTGAAGAAGTAAATGAAGAAGAAGGTGGTGATCTTTCTCATGATGATGTAAACATGGACGACATTTTTGATGAAATTGAATCAGACTCTGGAAATGATCCTGACTATGAGCCATCTGAATTTGATGCACGTCTATGTGCACTTGAGGAGAAGGTAGAGAACATGAATGTTGCCCATGATTTGCAATTTAAATATATGCGCAAGTATCTTAGACGCTTAAATAGGGGCCTTCATCAATTGGATCCTACTATACCTGCTCCTTCTTCAAGATCAGATTAAGTGTCTTATCCTTTGGTTTGTAATAACTCTTATACTACATTTGTTGGTTTGTGAACTATGATTTTACTTCAGTTTGTGAGATTGACTTTTGTTTCTGCTGTTTAATGATATGGAACTTTGAATTTGCTTATATTTCTTTCATATCTTAACTAGTTAATCCCTTAATTACTCTCTTGTTTATTACCCTTTTCCATTTCTTATTTGTTTCCTTTATCATTTTATGACATAAAGGGGGAGAAATATGTCCAGTTTTGGTTTGATTGCTTATGGAATGGATATGGATTGTGGGGTACTAAATTTATTTTTTTAAATATATGTGTGCTACTCAGGGGGAGTAAGTAAGAAGGTGTTTGCCTAGTTCATGATGATATGTTTATTGAAAACTGGTGCATGATTCTTTAACCAGGCTATAATTGGTTTTCTTTTATAACTGGTGCATGATTCTTTGTGAACATATTAGTCATATTTTTGTTAAGTGTGTTTTATCACAAATTTCACAAAGGGGGAGATTGTAAGTGTTAGGCTTTCTTGCTCCTTTGTTTGTCAAATTTTGTTGTGCCAAAAAACACAATCTGTGTCTTGTGTTGCATAAGGATTTATATATGTTCAAGGCACTTCATCAGAATGCTTCTAGTTGAGAATGAAGCTCTACTTCAAGTACAGCTCGAGGTCAAGTACATTGTCCACTCATGTAAGCTTCAAAGTTCAGAAGCTTCAAAGTTTAAAGTATTTTAAGAGCAACATCAGAAGACAAGTTCTTGTTCAAGACTCAAGTACAACTCAAGATGAAGTATAATTCTAGTCCAAGCTTTAGAAGATCTCAAATTCAAGCTACATCCAGTTTAGAGATCTCAAGTTTGATAATTCTCAAAGGTCAACCATCATCTGAAGAAATAAAGTCTCAATGTTCATATATCACTTTCAAGGTATGATTGACCTTAGATTGACCTTAGGGTAGTTCACTTTGAATATATAATTCAAATTAAATCATTTTATAGTTGTTTGGTCTGTTCTTCGACTAGTCCTGGACTCTTTTTTACTAGTCCTAACACTGGCTCGACCAGTCTAAGAAATTCCAAGACCAGTCTTAAGTTTGTTGCAATTTTTTGAAAATTTTCGTTGAGCTACGACCAGTCCTAGAGACTGCTCGATCGGTCGTTTGAACAATGCATGACTCATTTATGACTAGTCCTGCAGCTTCGACTCAAACTACAACAACGGAACCTGGTGCCTCATGACCAATCGTGGTTGGTCGTGGAGGGCTTACGACCGGTCGTGGACTGCCTTCGACCAGTCGTGGAACAATTTTATCCGATCGCACTCAAAATTCAAAAATCTGTTCGATCTTCGACCAGTCGTAGTGTCCACAGGAATTTCAATCGAAGATGCGATTTTTGCAACTATAAATGAGCACACGAATTTCAGAGTTTTATATCCAATTCAAGAAAAATCAAGGCATCACTCCGAGAGATAAGTTAGTGTTCTTTTTAAGCTACTTTGTGCATATTTCATAGTCTCTTTTGTTAGCTTTGTTGATTTGATTTTGTTTCTATATTCCAATCTGATTTGAAAGAGGAATTGTTGTATTCCTTCTTCTTTGAATAAAAATCAAATAGAGCTAGCCCAACTGGTTTAACTTAAAATCAATTAAAAGCTAGAACCATTTTAAAGTGAGTATTGGACATTGAACTTCTATATTCGAACTTCTACTCTGACTTGGTTCTTCTGGGCTACAACAAAAGGAGAAATCCAGGTATTTTACATTATTGTAAATTTCCTTCTTTTGGTTTTATTTGAGATTAAGCCAGAAAAATCTCAATCTGTTGGTTATTTGAGGAAAGCCAGCAAACTCAAAAGTGGGGTTTTTGAATTGTGTAAGCCCATTTGAAAGACACAATTGTGAGGGTTTTAGGTGAACCTGAGAAAAACCTATTTGATTAGTGAATGCTAATATCCCCTATGTAAGGATATTAGGAGTGGAGTAGCAAGTTGTGTGGCTGTTCTTTAACAGTTGGTGTACACACAGGCGAATCACTATAACTCTTTGTGTTTTGTGGATGTGTGCTTTATTTCCTATATCTTTTATCATTCTAGTTTGTGGGTTGTATGTGTGGATGTGAATGTTGTAATATTTACATTTCAAGCATTGTGGGAATGTTGTAATAGTTTAGAATTTCATTCTTGCTATTTCCATTTATTCCTCTTCAGTTTGAGATATTAATACTCAAATTGTTCTAGTAAGGTTGTCCTGCCATAAACCCTTGGTTTTTGTGGTGCAAGGTTGTCCTTAAAACAACATTTGTATCAACCTCTCAATACTAGAATTTTGAGGTTGCTTTTCATTTCAGTATTGTGATTTGTTTAAAGTGTTATCTTTCCTTTATTCATTTAAATTCCACTGTTATCATTTTAATTTGGCATAGTCCTATTCACCCCCTCTAGGACATATATCTTGGCCTTTTCTGGATTCCTATTGTTGAAGGATAGAATAATTCCGAAAAGGGAAGGGAATGTTAGAAAATAAGAAAAATTAGGAATCGAACCCGACTTCAGTGGTAGTGAGGTGGACAGGTAGCCTTTATGCTTTCTTTCTCTCTTCCTCCTCCTGTTTCCTATCATGGAGATGGCTTGTGGCGAGGTGCTCCTCCCTTTCTTTCTATCTTTCTTTTTCTCTCTCTCTCTCACGCTTTTCTTTTTCTTATTTTTCTCGTTTCTCTTCTTGGTGGATGTTGGAGGTCCTTTTATAGGCGTGTGGGCTTCCTGGTCGGTTGGAATTTCCTTGCATCGACTCACCTATGTAGCACCGTGCGTAGGTGAAAGACGGACGCAGGTCCTGCAAGCGAAACAGTTGTCAGTCCGGTTGTATCCTTTGCATCCTTACGTAGATCTGATCAGATCTTGGAAGGTATTGAGTTGCCCCTGAGTGGGCCTCTGAATGGTTGGCCTTGATCACGTTCTTGAATGCGGAACTTGACGGTTGGTAGCAGATCCTTCTACGTCATCGTCTGCATGAAAAACGGGGAGTGTTTTCTTTCGCACTCATTTCTCCCCTTATTCTAAGCGTGGGTGCAGTCGAAATCACTTCCACTCGTCCCACGTATTTTCCATGAGGTTTTCTTACACATGGAATTCGAAACCGAATTGGCTTCCTTTTTAAGTTGTTTGCGGAAGCAGTTTAGGAGAGGATTTGACTGTCTCTTTGATTTGGGTTGGGAGCGAAAGAAGTTAAGGTTCGGACGGATTTGTCCTATGAATACACTGGACGGTTGAAATTTCTCTAGATGATTGTGATGGTGGCCCATATTGATTCCCAAACGGATGTTGTCCGAAAATGTTGTAGCACAGGGGTCCCTCTTTTACCAGGAATCGTGTGAACACACGTGTATCCCAACATGCAGAATTAGTAGGGTTTGATCAGTGGTGGCCTCTCTACGAGATGGACGGCTCGGATCTAGCCAATTGATCTCGGATGGTGGTCTAAAACCAAAACATGGACGATGGTTGTTTTAAAAAAACCATTGCTGGTGGGAAATCTAAAGAAAGAGAGAAGCTTCTCTTTTTTCCAGCGATTCGTCGGGTCAAAGCTAGTTTGACTCGACACTAAGTCTGCTGCACCGCGGATGTGCACACCTGTGTACACACACCCCCCATGGTGGGGTCCACATATGATTTTATATTAAATCTACTCTGTTCATTTGTCTTATCGGTCCTAGTAACGACCTATCTTAAAGTGTAACATCCCGAATTTTCACGGCTAGAGTTTGTACTCATGCACGAGAAAACTAGGTGTTAATGACGTATAAATTGGATGCTTTTGAAAATCGTACCTCACTACACCAGAATCGTTTATCAGGAATGGCTAGTGCTTTGGTTCAGGAACAATCTCGAGTGTTCCTGAATGCACATGGTTCTAAACCATTTTTAAGTGTAGGCATATATCACTCTTCCACCTTGTACATATTCTGCAAGTAACTAGAACTAGAACTAGAAAAAGATAAAAACCTAATCTCAAATATTTGAGAGAGTAATTGTGATTAAAGTAATTAAAACTAATGAAATTAAAGGTGGTAACTAGGGTGTCAGGGATCCACTTGTAGCAGTTGGGAAGCTGTCTTGCATGATTCAAGGACACAACTGGAATCAGAGTCTTATCCTATATAATTGGTAAGAAGAGATTTGACGAATCTCGGAACTTCTCATGGATCTAATCATTAATTGATGAGAGTGGTGAAGATTTGGAAGTGATTCCGTCACCTAACCATGCCCATGGGATAAGGAAAACAACAACAATATATTAATCCCACAACCAATCATAGGAGATTTGTGGAAGTTAGGAAGGATTCCATCACCCTACCATGCCCTAAGGACGATGGTGAACAACATGATTTCCTAATTTCACAATCTCAATTCAAGGAAAAGAAGATATTTCAAGCTATCACATATTTATTGTAATTTGACTCACAACAAACCGTTGAACACTAAAAATATTCCTTCGTAATCAAACTAGAATCCAAGAGAATTCAATGAAACATGAATCAAAACAAAGCAAACATCCCAATCACACTACAAGCTTCACCTCTTAGCCCTAGTTAAGAGGTTTAGGTCATCATAGACATGATGATCGAAAGGCTCTTAAAAACATAAAGGAAGGAAGATGTTAAAGAATAAAAACTCCTATTGTGCCATCCACTCTCTCTCTCTCTCTCTCTCTCTCTCTCTCTCTCTTGATCCATGTCCAAGTTCTACGTCCAAGAATGATCCCTCTCATGTCTTACTGTCACGCCCCAGACTCGGTAACCGGAATCACAAGGAACCCGATAGCCGGTTTTGGCCGTAACAGCTTCCATAGTACCCCATTCTCGGCTTCTAAGGCAGATTCCGATCCTGGGATCCTACAAGGAGGATTTTTCATAACAATATAATCATTACCAAGACGAGCATACCCAAGATCACAGCAAGAACATCTGAGGATAACAAAGGCACACATCACAAAATCCACTATAAATTTGAACTTTTACAATCATCCATTAGGTCCAAAAGGACATACATGAGACAAAAAGGAAATGAGAGAAATGTCGGCAACACTGGAGTCCTCAAATACTCAGCTCTACTCCACACTCTGCTGTTATGACACCTGCCTAGAATCTCCTGCATGCATCAATCGTGCATAAGCTTATAGAAGCTCAAAGGGTGGTGTAGGTGTGTGATAATGGTGCACAGAAGAATAGTAGGATGTGCAAGATTGGAAACATGGTCAATGAGGATATAACCAGCCTTACCAAGGCTTATCATGAATACAATGCGATGAGTACTAGACGCCATACCAAGACAGTGCATGAAGGGTCTTACACAACCAATGCTAATGCAATGCAAGTAATGTCAGTGCTCATATCCAAATCACAAGTCAAGTACATTTTCAATCATAAGGAAATCACCGGGGTCCATTACACTCCTGAATGACTGCCGCTCTACAGACCCCACACAGTTAAACGAGCGTAAGAAACCACACTACCCACATATGGACAGCCAATCACTAGCAAGGCCTGATGGTGGCGGACCCATTCATGAGCTGGTCAGACTTAGCCTAGTAATGCCCCCTCCACCAGGCAGGTAAGGCCACATCCCTATCCAACCGACTACATGACAGTGGGAGTCGTGGCCTAATGGTATAAGGCCCTCGTACGCTCATATATTCCACCCAGTCACGGCGTTGGAGCAGATCCTTGGTACCATGAAAGTTTTGGGAATTTCACCCATGGGCATCCTATACACCCGGTATGCTCAACTAATATTTTCGGTGTCCACACATACGGCCATCCACAAATATTCCTATGGAGACAAGGCCCTGATGAAGCAAGGGCGGATACCCACATGCTATGCAAATGTCAGATGCATGAATCACACAATCACTCATGCATTAATCTCAAGCATCCATCATGCTCCAGAGGGGAAAACTCCACCCCTCGGGGAGATACCAACATACCGTACACAATGGCACAACCATAGCCAATCATACCTCAACTAAGCATGCATATGATGCGTATAGGAGTGAGCCATGAAGATGAATAGGGATGTCAATGAGGTGAAGATGAACTCTATACCTAACCATGAAAGGTCTAAGTACTTAACCAATTTCCTCATAAGGAATACCTCTAGTAGGGGCCCATTTACCTAGGGTAGCCCACGAACTAAGGAGAACAATGATATGAGCCTAAATAGATGGGACGAGCCTAATAAGGGTCTATGGTGGGCCTTTAACCATCCATAGAAGCCCATGGGCCTACCTTACAGCCACCAATGTGGACATCCAATCACAATTGGTCCCCAAGAGGTAGCCCATGTCTAATTGATCAGGGATCAAGGCCCAAGGCCCACGCAACATTAGAAATAAGAAATGGGCAGCCATAAACATACCACATACACTCATGCTGGGCTTCAGAAAGGTGGCCCAAGGCCTATCCAAAACATGTGTCCAAGGAAAACACACATAGCCCAACCCATACATACCACTATAGGCCCATAGGGGAAGGGTTAGGGCCCAACATAAAGGCCACTAATCCCATATATTGTGGTGGCCTAATGGGTAGCCCATTGCTCAAACCACATAGGCAAATATCATGCTCTTAGTCAAGTAAGGTTGGGCCTACAACCCGGCCCAAGTATAAAGTTAATTTGGTTGGCAAACAAAAGCCCATCTACTTGTGTAACCTGGCCCACTAGCCCAACACAATAGTATGGTAAAAGAAAATGGCCCAAGAGTATTCTAAAATATCAGGGAGCAATAAATGTCCAATTTCCTCAATATGGTGGGCCCCATAATCATGGCCTTAATGGGCCCTAGAACATCAGGGATGGGTCCCCAACTAATCATACACAAGGCCCAATGGGTTGGGACCCAAAAGTTCTGAAATAACAAAGGGGACGATAATGTACAGGAAATTTCTGCAATCATTGTTGCTGTCCTAAATTTGGGCACTCCATTAGAGTGGGTCTAAGGCATCTAAAACTTTGGGAATTGAGGTCCAAGGTCCCTCATCATGCATACAATAAGAGGAAACCCAAAAAGGTGACCCACCATCAGAGGAAACATTTTTGAATTATGGTTTTTATCAAGACATATTGCTGGGCTGCACAGCAGAAAAATCTGACAGTCCAACCATCCTAACCCATTCTTTTGGATGTCCAAATGGGGTCAGTTGGGACTAAAATTTTACAGAGTGACACTTCCATAGGTAGGACACATCCCCACAAAATTTCAAAATTTTTGGATATTCCTAAGTATTTTAATTAATTTAAACAAAACAGTCTTTCCAAGAAATCGGATAGACTTGGACGTCCCAACGTGGTGGGCCAATCCGGCCCTCGTCATGGTGTGCACAGGGGTCCATTGGCCCTAAAATTTTGTACTTGGGTCCTACCATGAGTGGACCATCTCCCTGTAAAGTTTCATAATTTTTAGACACCCAAAAGTATTTTAATAAATTTCATAATTCCAACCTATCCAGGGTGGAATGTTGTTAGAACAGTGCAGAAAATCCAGACTGTCCACCTCACTTGGACCACACCTTTGGGACCCTAATGAAGGTCATATGGGGATGAAATTTGGGGTACATCAAGATGAGATTCCCACCTTTCATAAAAGTATATTTGATGGGTACAAAAGGTCCCCCAATCAGTCCCAAATTCAAGACCAAAGTCCAACAAAAATCTGTCCAGAAAATTTATAGGCAGCAACATGCACATGAAATAAAATGAGCATATGAACCAAAATAAGAGAAAATCACCCTATGGAATTTGAGTTGTGGTCCACCTCAGTGGGCCCCACAAATATCCAGACTTAATCCATACCATGAAATCCATTGCATGTGTCCAAAAAGGAGCAAATGGGGCACCTATGTTCATAGAGTGGACAGACATAGGCTTCCAATCTCTTTGGATGGTCTGGATACTTCCAGGCCACAAGGTGGGACACACACATCTGAGAATAATAGATCAACAAAAGAAGAGTAAGAATTGGCCACAAGGGAAGGGGCTCCGCCATATTGAGGCCCTTCCCTTCATCACAGACCACACATATCACTATATTGATGGGATTACAAGATCTACCCATGCATGCATCCTCTAATTAAAATCCAATGGTGGAGATGCCATCTCCACCAAGTATCAAGGGCCTAGATGACCCATAAACCTATAAATCAAAGGGAAATCTCATGATGGGGTCCATGGAGAATGGCCCCATCATGGCAATCATGCATGCATAAAGTGGGTTGTTAGCCACACTCATGGAGTCATGTAGGACCTCCACCATTGATTGGTGGGTCCTACACACTCCCAATCAAATGAAAAAGTTCCATGCAAGAGGAAAGTATAGACACTAATCCAATGAATCACCCACCTTGAATTTTCAAGATTCTCCTATCTCCAAGCTCCTTAAGCTCCAAGGGTTATAGATCTATGGTTGAGATCATGTTCCAAGGGCTAGATGATGGGGGATTAGAGGGAGAAGGGGCTGGAGAAGAGAAGGAGATGGAAGGTAAGTTGGTAGAAATTCAAGCAATGGAGGAAAATGAGAGGAAGGGAGAGAATAAAGAGAGAGAAAGAGAGACCATGATGGTTTGTAAGAGAATCCATCATTACCATAGGGAGGAGTTTACAAAGTTGTAGGTTAGACTAGGCCTCTTGGTGGTGTTTGTGGTTAGTGGTGTTTGTTCCATGCAATTATGTAGTGTGTGGGTAGTGTACCTTGGAACTTGTGCCAAGGGTGATGGTGGTCCACATGCATTCCACTTAAGTGGGCCACATGATCAATGGTCATATAATGAAATGTACACAACTTTTGATCTACATATCGGATTTATACGCGAGATGCGGTGACAATGCGGTCGCAGTGGCATAGGTCTCTGGTCAATCCGAGTCGGGTCTACATGACTGAACTCAAGCATGACCGCAAACACTATCCAAGGGTCGTGGGTCGCCGGGATTCGACCGGTAGGACTACAAGACCATGATGAATAAGATGCATACTCACACACACACATGCACACATGTGAACTTGGGTTGGGTCTCACACTTATGCTCCCCCTTTTATAGAAATAATGTAGCGCGGTGGCTAGAAGTTAGTGGAGAAACTCCTACGGAAGCTTTTTATGTAGCATAATAGCGTGCGTAGCAAAACGCAAAATGACTTGCATTTGGAGGAGTTTTGGGATGTTGAATCAACCCATCCTTTGATTCTTAGTTCTTGGCTAGGGTCGTGGCCCTCTTGCGCATCTTCTAAACGGTCCAAATCGTCGAAATGATCAATGATCGTGGGCCACAACTTCCATAAAATTCTGGTTTTCCTGAACATACGCCATGCACACGGGAGCTACGTTGAGCTCTCGGTGGGCCCCATAGTGATGTTTTTGGAGAAATCCACCCCGTCCATTACATTCGTGTTGAAATTTTAGTTAGGAATGGACGGTTTTGCTCAAGTTTGGTACGACCTAAGGGATCGAATCTTCCCACTGTTCATCCTTCGTTTGACAGTGATCTTCTTATGATCGCTTGTATGGTGGCAAAAAGACACCATGGATATGGTCTCACCCCCTGGACACAATGAACGGTCCAGATCAACGAACAAGTCCATAGTCGTGGGCCACTACACGTCCCAGCATAAGTCAGTCCATTGGCTACGTAAGACGTCGGGTCAACCCGACTTTGACCAAGCGTCCTGGTCCGGTGCGTGTGTGCACCTGCTGTGTACACACACCAATGTATGTGGGGTCTACTGTGATGTGCATGAGAAATTTGCTCTGTTCATTCACTTCTCCATTTTATTTGAGGGGTTGAGATCAAAATCAACGCATATCCAGATATCAGGTGGGTCCCAAATTGGTGATTTATGGCTGATCTTGTCCGTTAGACCTCTTCCACAACGATCTAAAGGCTGAAATTTTACGTGTACGGTTATTTTATGATCCTCAGGCCAGATATAAAGTTTCAAGCCAAATGGATGGTGGGAACCCTGTGATCTTTCATTCAGGATGATTTTTAGGCATCTTTAATGTTAATCACTTGATTTTGTCAGATCTTTGGCGTGTCAATTCTTTAATCTCGATCCCCTAAGATCTGTCTCTTGCTTTGGTGATTATCGAGCATCAAATCTATGCTTTTAGTACCATTTTTTAAATCCAGACTCTTAAATTCACCTTGCAACAAAAACATGATTAAATGGAACATTAAACATTATCACGTACGTAAAACCAAGTAATTATTGGGGTCTAATATGCAATATTTGACTCTTAACACAATCCCCAACTAGCATTTTTCTAGTCCCAGGCAAAGTATGCGAAAAATAATTTGAGAATTACATGAAAATTTCTATAAACTCAAGTGATTTTTGAAAGACAATCTAGATACTATAATTATAAGATGTATTAACGTTGAGCATTGCCTTCTCCTAAACTCATGAGCATGGTAAACTTCGTGATCAAGTTCAAAGTATTAATCCATTAATTAGAATACTTCTAAACATTGAGTCCATGAGTGCATAGTGAAACCATGAAAAGATTAAGCTATATGTCCTAGGGGAGAGGGGGGGGGGGGGGGGGTGAATAGGACTATGCCAAATTAAAATGATAACAGTGGAATTTAAATAATTAAAGGGACGAAAGCTCTTTAAACTATTCACAATACAGAAATTTAATGCAACTTCAAAATTCTAGTACTGAGAGGTTGATACAAACGTTGTTATAAGGACAACCTTACACCAAAAAAAACCATGGGTTTATGACAAGGACAACCTTAATAGAACGATCTGATTATCAACAACTCAAACTGAAGAAGAATAAAAAGGAAATAGCAAGAATTGAAATTAAGCTATTACAACATTCCCCACAATGCTTGAAATGTAAATATTACAACATTCACATCCACATATACATTCCACAAACTTGAATGATAAAAGATATAGAAAATAAACCACACATTCACAAAACACAAAGAATTATAGTGGTTCGCCTGTGTGTTCACCAACTGTTAAACAACAGCCACACAGCTTGCTACTCCACTCCTAATATCCTCACACAGGGGATATTAGCGTTCACTATGAAAATAGGTTTTTCTCAGGTTCACCTAAAACCCGCACAATTGTGTCTTTTAAATGGGCTTACACAATTCAAAATAACCCCACGCTCTAAGTTTTCTGGCTCTCCTCAGATAACCAAAAAAGAATGAGATTTTTCTAGCTCAATCTCAAAAGAAACCAATAATACAAGATTTACAAAAATGTAAAATACCTGGATTTCTCCTTTTGTTGCAGCTCGGAAGAACCAAATCAGAGTAGAAGTTCGAATATAGAAGTTCAATGTCCAATACTCACTTTGAAATGGTTCTAAGTTCTAATTGATTTTAAATGAAATCAAGTTGGCTAGCTCTATTTGATTTTGATTCCAGGAAGTGAAATATCACAATTCCTCTTTCAAATCAGATTGGAATGCAGAAACAAAATCAAATATACAAAGCTAATAAAAAGAGAATATTAAATATGCACAATCTAGCTTAAGAAGATTACAAACTTATCTCTCAAAGTGATGCCTTAATTTTACTTGAATTAGATATCAAGCTCTAAAAATCGTGCTCTATTTATAAGTGCAGAAATCACGTCTACGACTGGTCCTGTGGACACTACGACTGGTCGTAAGACTAACTGAATTTTGAAATTTTGACCGCGATCAGATAAAACCGTTCCACGACTGGTCGTAGGCACTTCACAACCAGTCATGAGGTCTCCACGACTGGTCATGCGGAGCGAAGTATAGTTGCTAGAGTTTGAGTCGTAGCTACTGGACTGGTCATGAACAATTTATGCACTGTTCACACGACCGGTTGAGCAGTCTCCAGGATTGGTCATATCTCAACCAAAAAATTCTGAGATTTTGCAACAATTTAGGACTGGTCATGGAATTTCTTGGACTGGTCGAGCCAGTGCTAGGACTAGTCGAATAGAGTCTAAGACTAGTCGTAGAACAGACCAAACACTTCTAAAGTAATTTAATTTGAATTATGTATTCAAAATGACCTACCCTAAGGTCAATCTAAGGTCAATCATACCTGGGACATGAAGTATGAACATTGATCCTTCTTTTCTTCAGATGATGAATGATCTTTGAGGTTCATGAAGCTTGAGTTCTCAACACATGATGAAGCTTGAACTTAAGATCTTTTGAAGCTTGACTTAGTAGAACTTGAGTTGTGTTTCACTTTGCGTATATCTTGATTAAGATCTTTGATCTTGACTTGAAGCAATGTCAATTTCCCACTGTGTACATCTTTGTTCTTGAAGTAGATCTTTGTTCTTTTGTATGAGACGTGTTGCTTTGAGCATATATATCCATGTGCTTGGACAAGACACAGATAATGGTTTTGGCACAACAAAATTTGTCAATCAAAGGGGCAAATATCCATTGCACTTACAATCTCCCCCTTTGTCAAATTTGTGACAAAAATACACTTCAATAAAAATAAGATAAATATTACATAAATCATACCAAACCATTCTCCCCTTGAATCATGCACCAGTTATTAAAATCAGAACATTTACTCCCCCTGAATAGCATAATCCATATCCATCAAATAATCATATTACCAAACCATTCTCCCCCTTTTTGTCGCAATTAGACAAAGGAAGCAATGAAGATATGGAAGTGAAAAGAGAGTGATAAGAGAGCAAACTTGTCAAGATATGAAAGATAAAAGCAAATATTGTTCATTCAACATAAATTATCATAAAACCAAGTTCATAAAAGTAACCACCATAAAGTAAGATCATCTAAAGTGAGATCCAAAAAACTGAAAGGAATCAAAGTATTATATGAGTTATTACAGACCAAATTAGAAAACACTTAGTCAGATCCAGAAGAGGGAACGGGAATAGATGGATCAATTTTGCGTAAACCCTTGTTAACGTGCCTCATATACTTGCGCATATATGCATATTGTGAACGCATATATGCATATTGTGAATCTTAGGTAACACGTATTTGAGCCACCTGTTCCTTAAGTGAACGCAACCTCTCATCAAAACCAAAAGGATGATAGTTAGGGTCAGCCTCAGAATCTGATTCAATTTCATTAAAGATATCATCAAGTGGTAGATCACCACCTTCTTCTTCATTCATTTCTTCAGCACCATCACCACCCACATTCACTTGGCCAGGAGCCAATCCCAATTTCATCTTGTTTATATTTGAATTGTTGAAAATAAGGTGATGAATAGGAGCCTCTCCAATAGGCATAGCAACTGGCATGTGAGTAGTTAACACAGTCATAAGGTATGCAAATGGAATATCACTGTGTCCTGGATGGAGACGAAATTGAATGATAGAATAACAAATCAAAAAAGGAAGACAGATATTTGTGCCTGAGATTATGGAATGCAAAATTCGAACCATAAAGGAAGTCAATTCTGTTTTGTTACCAGAACGTGGATACAAATTTGAAATAAATATTCAATGAAGAACCTTGTATCTGGGTAACAAGAACTTGGAAGCAAGTGTATTCCCTTTATGAGTCCATTGGGCATCTATGTTGCATAATGCTCTAGTGAGCATTCATTTTTCTGATTTCGATGGTTTTTCAGCTAGAATGTGAATAGGAATACCATCATCATTAACAGGTATATCCATTAAAGATGAAATCAGATGACGGTCTATTTCAAATGGACCTTCTCTAGTTGCTATTGTAAACGTTAAATTCTCAGTTGAAAAATCAGAAATACATGCAAACATATCCTGTGCAGTAGATTGGTATGCTGGCTCGCACCAATGTAGAATGTTAGCTCATCCTACAGATTGGAGAAGTGGTAAGAGATCAAAAGGAGCAATGTGTTCAAGATTAACAAGTCACTCAACAATAACATTGCGCAATCTTAAATCGTTCACATGGGAAGGATCATCTTCGGGTGATCGAAGATGGCACCTTGTTATAGTTGATCGAGATGATGAAGCACCACGGGAAGTTTTCTTTTTACCTCTAGCATCCATTTACAACAAAGAATTGAAGGAATCAAGTGGGTGTAAAGATTGTAGAGCGAGTTTCTTCAAAATCAGATTTTGAAAAAGAAAACCCCAAAAACTTTAAGGAAATTTAAAATCAAACACTCCAAGGAGGAAAATGAAGTGAATAGAACTTGAATCTACCAGAAAAATAAAAATGATGAACTAACCTTGAAGAATCAGGGAGATGGGTACGACCGGTCATGATACGGCCCATTGAAGAAGAAAGAGGAAATGAGGAAGAAATGTTTTTCCCCAACTTAAAAGTTCTAGCGCACTACACGACTGGTTATGGGATGTCTTCAACCGGTCGTGCCACGACTGGTCGAGTACATCCTCGACTGGTCGTGCAAAGACAAAAATATGCATTCTTCACATAATTCAGAAATTTAAAATTATAAATTAATAAATATGTAAACTATAATACAAAAATGCATGAATAATTAACTTAAATTATACATACCAAGATTATATTTCAATTTATTAAACCTTTTTTTGTCAAGCGGTTTAGTGAAAATGTCAGCAAGTTGAGTCTCGGTTGGAATGTAATCCAAAGAGATTGTCTTTTCTTCAACAAATTGACAAATGTAATGATATCTTATGTCTATGTGCTTGGTTCATGAATCCTGGATTGGGTTTTTAGATATATTTATTGCACTAGAATTATCACAATATAAAACCATTAAAACCTGTGGAATTCTGTAATTGCTTAACATTCTATTCATCCATACAAGCTGAGTACATGCATTTCCAGTTGCAATGTATTCAGCCTCAGCAGTTGAGATCAACACGGAACTTTGTTTTACTTTGCCAAGAAACTAAATAGTTCCCAATATAGAAACAACCACCACTGGTTGATTTCCTATCATTGACATTACTAGCCCAATCAGCATCTGTGTACCCAGCCAACAGAACACTAGTATCGTATGGATACCAGAGACCCAAATTAGTTGAACTTGCGACATATCGTATAATCCGCTTAACAACAATTAGATGAGACTCTTTTGGACCAGATTGATATCTAGCGCAAATTTCAACACTAAAAGCAATATCAGGTCTACTTGCAATTAAATAGTAAACTGTCAATCATACTACGATATAATTTAGGATCTATACTTTTACCTGTAGAGTCCTTTGAGAGTCTTAGGGTAGTACTCATAGGAGTATCGAAAATTTTCCCATTCTCAAATCTGAACTTTTTCACTAAGTTCAGAGCATATTTGTTTTGAGAAATAAAGATACCATCAGGTTGCTGTTTAAGTTATAACCCTAAGAAATAATTTAATTCCCCAACCATGCTCATTTCAAACTTTGATTTCATTAAATCTGCAAACTCAACAGTCATGTTAGTACAGGTAGATCCATAAATAATATCATCAACATAGATCTGCACTATTAAGATATGATCGTTATGTTTATTAAAAAAAAGTGTCTTATCAACGCTTCCCATTAGAAAATTATGACTTAGTAGAAACTTAGTTAATTTTTTGTACCATGCCCTAGGAGCTTGTTTTAAATCGTATAGAGCCTTTTTAAGGCGATAGACATGATCAACATTCTTAGGGTCTTCAAAACCCATTGGTTGTTCAACATACACTTCTTCATGCAGATCACCATTTAATAAAGCACTCTTTACATCCATTTGATAAATTTTGAATTTTCTATAGCAAGCAATTGATATGAATAGTCTGATTGATTCATGACGAGCTACTGGGGCAAAAGTTTCGTCATAATCAATGCCTTCAATTTGAGTGTACCCTTGTACAACCAGTCTAGCCTTGTTTCGAATTATATTACCAAGTTCATCAGACTTATTTTTAAAAATCCACTTGGTTCTGATAATGTGTTTATCTTTAGGTCTAGGAACAAGATACCAAACATCATTTCTCACAATTTGGTTAAGCTCTTCTTGCATCGTAACAATCCAGTTTTCATCAGTAAGAGCTTCTTTTACATTAGCCGGTTATATCTGGGATGTAGAGCACACGTAATTACATATATCTTCTAGTTGTCTACGAGTGCGTACACTAGTGAGAAGGTTTCCAAGAATCTGAGTGGTTGGATGATCTTTAATAGTCCTTAGTTCAGAGTTAGGTTGATTTGATGAAATTTCTGGTTTATCAATTAGAAGAACTTCATCATTATCTAAACTTGAGGCAGGTGTATTTAAGTGATCGTCAATGACCACATTGATAGACTCTTGAATAACATCGGTCCTCTTATTCAGTACTCGATATGCTTGACTGTTTAAAGAATAACCTAAAAAGATCCCTTCATCACTTTTAGTATCAAACTTGCCCAAATTTTCACGGTCACATAAAATATAGCACTTGCTGCCAAAAACTCGAAAGTATTTGATAGTAGGCTTCTTATCAAACAACATTTCATAAGCCGTTTTATTATTTGACTTACTAGTGTAAACGCAGCTTATTATATAGCAGACAATATTTACTGCTTCAGCCCAAAGATTTTTAGAGAGCTTCATACTATTCAACATTACATTTGCCATTTCTTAAAGCACTCTATTTTTTCTTTCAACAATTCCATTTTGTTGTGGAGTTTTGGGCGTAGAGAATTCATGTGATATTCCCTGATCACAGTAGAATTTCTCAAAACTTCTATTCTCAAATTCTGATCCATGATCATACGGATCTTACAGACTTGAGAACCTTTTTCCGTTTAAATTCGTTTGAGAACTCTTTTTACTTCATCAAGGGTTTCTGATTTATCCTTTAAGAAAGCTACCCAAGTGAATCTGGTAAAATCATCCACGATTACCAGTATATATTTTTGGCCACTTCGACTCTCCGTCCTGGTTGGTCCTATAAGATCCATATGGAGAAGCTCAAGCAGTTTTGATGTGGCATTGGAGTTCACCTTTTTGTGAGCACTCCTCGTTTGTTTGCCAATCTAGCATTCGCCACATATTTTGTCTACTTTCTGTAATTTAGGTAGACCTCTTATCAGTCCTCTTTTGCTCAATCTATACAGATTGTGGTAGTGTACATGTCCAAGGCGTTTATGCCATAACTCAGACTCATTTGTATGGACCATGTAACACGTTTGACTAGATGAGCTAGAATCACTAATAATATAGCAGTTTTCAGAAGTTCTACGACCAGTTAATATTACCGAACCCTTTTTGTTTAAAATTTCAAAACCATGGTTAGTAAATTTTATGCTATGATTGTTATCGCATATTTGAGATATGCTTAACAGATTGTGTTTTAACCCTTCAACGTATAAAACATTATTAAATAAGGGAAGGTTAAAGAGTTAAACCGTACCTTGGCTAATAATCTTGCAGTTGCTACCATCACCAAATGTGACTGAACCATCAGCTATGTCTTTAAGATCGGTGAATAGACCTTTATCACCAGTCATATGCCTTGAGCACCCACTGTCTAAGTACCACTTCGAATAATTTGTAGCTTTGAAAGTCGTGTGGGAAACCAAGCAAGTAACCTTAAGAACCCATTTCAAGACTGTTTTGGGTTTAAAAGTATAGTTGGTCTTCTTGTATTTATAGTTGTTGTAAGAATGACCTACTGAGTTAGATTTTAAGAGCTCCTTAAGTAAATCAACTATCTTTTCAGCTAAAGGGTTTTGATTCTAATTTTTGTAGTTGATATGACTACTTTTAGGTTTGAAAGATTAAAAGGTTTTAAGATTTTTTAGAAAAAATTTGATTTGAACTATGACCTTTTGAGTTTGAAGACTCTCCTTTCACAAACTTATGAGAAGTATTCTTCTGTTTAGGAGGAATATTTCTATCGTATCCCAAACCGGATCGGTCGCCACATTTTATTGATCCAGATAATAGTTTTTCTAACTTTGGATCACCTTGGGAATGCCTCCATGTATCCTTTAAACTCAAAAGTGAAGAGACTCCAAATTTAAGTTTTTCATTTTCAGATTTTAGATTTTCAATAAAGGAGGTTTTAAATTCTAAATCGCATTTGCATTTTTTAAAACAATCTGAAATGTGAGATTTTTCTAAAATAAGAGAATTAAAATTTTCTTTAAGCTTTGAAAGCTTTTCTTTCTGAAGTTTAAGTTCAACAACAATTTTACAACTCTCCTTGTAAAGGGCATTATAAACATCTTGAAGATCATCTTCATTTTCATGATCACTATTCAGATTTTCTTCACATGTTAAATCATCATTATCTGAGAAAGTGAACTTGGCTAGAGTCATAAGGGCTTTAACATCATTGCCCGACTCGGTTTCAGAATCTTTTGATTCAGAAGAGGCTTCGGAGTCAGTGGATTCATCCCAAGTTGCCAACATTCCTTCCTTTTTAGGACACCTGTTTGTTAAATGCCTATATTCATGGCAGTTGTAACATTGACTTTCTTTAAAAGATTTCCAAGTTTTAGATTTAGGTTTTTTCTTATCATTAGATTTTTGAAAAACAACCCTCTTTTTACTTTTGAAAATTTTGTAAAACTTTTTACCTAAAAGGGCCATATCATCTTCAGAATTTTATAAATCTGAATTTTATTGAAAAACATTTTTAGAAGATTTAAGAGCGATAGATTTACCTTTAGAAGCTTTAAAAGTTAACTCATAAGTCTGTAAAGAGCCAACTAATTCTTCTACCCTCATATTATCCATATCATGAAGTTCTTGAATCGCAGTTACCTTAGAATTGAACCGTTTAGGAAGTGAGCGTAGTATTTTTGCACATACTTTACTTTCAGGGATTTTATTACCAAAACCCCACATAGAGTTTGTAAGTGCTATAGTTGATAGCTTCACTATATTGTCAAATTTATAGTGCCAAAGACACTGTATGTATAATGTTATGAAGCTTGCATATGTGAAGAACAAAGCTTTACACATGATATGTCAAGTCAAGACAAAAGTCTCACAAGATCAGCTTCGATAGTTAAGCAATGTTCACAAGTCAAGACTCGAGGATGTGAGAATGTTCGACTTAGTTCAAGACAAGTATAATTCAAGATCTCAAGAAGCTTTCAAGTTCAAGCTACACCAAGATCTCAAGCTTCATTATGCTCAAGGTCATTCATCTAAATTTCAATGTCCTTACATCACTATTAAGGTATGTTTGACCTTAGGTTGTCCTTTACAGTAGGTCATTTCGGATAAATAATCCAGATGTTTTATATAAGTGAGTTTGGTCTGTTCTAAGACTAGTCTTGGACTTTGATCGACTAGTCCTAACACTGCTTTGATCTGTCCTAAAATTTCCTAGACTAGTCGTAAGTTTGTTGCAAAATTTTAAAATTTTTTGTTAAGCTTCGACCAGTCCTGGGGTCTGTTCGACTAGTCGTATGAACAATGTCGACTGCTTCTTCGACCTGTCGTAGACCTATGACTCAAACTACACCGATGAAATTCGACTAACTTCGAATAGTCGTGAGCTACCTTCGACCAATCGTAGACTACCTACGAATAGTCGTGAAACTGCCTTATCTTATCGCGCTCGAATTTTTAAATTTCCGTTGGTCATACGACCAGTCGTAGCGACTTCTAGACCAGTCGAAGACGTGATTTGCTCACCTATAAATAGAGCACGAATCTCAGAAAATGATATACTACTCAAGCAATTTTAATCCGGCCTTCGGAGAGATAAGTTTGTGCTCCATTTAAGCTAAGTGTGCATATTTAATATTTTCTTTCTTTAGCTTTTTAATTTGATTTTGTTTCTTGTATTCCAATCTGATCTAAAAAGAGGAAGTGTTATTTTTCTTTTTCTGGAATCAAAATCAATTAAAGCTAGCCCATTTCTTTTAATTTAAAATCTATTAGAACTTAGAACCATTATATAGTGAGTATTAGACATTGAACTTTGACATTCAAACCTCTACTCCAACTTGGTTCTTCCGGGCTGCTACAACAAAGAAGAAAAATAGGTATTTTACATTTTGTGTAATTTACTTTATTTGATTTTCTTTGAGGTTAAGCTAGAAAAATCTCAAAGTTGTTGGTTATCTGATGAGAGCCAGAAAACTCAGAAGTAAGGGTTTTTGAATTGTGTAAGCCATTTGAAAAAGACACAATTGTGAAGGTTTTGGGTGAACTTATGAAAACCTATTTGATAGTGAATACTAATATCCCCTGTGTGAGGATAATAGGAGTGGAGTAGCAATATGTGTGGTTGTTGTTGAACAGTTAGTGTACACACAGGCGAACCACTATAATCTTTGTGTTGTGTGGATGTGTGCTTTATTTTCCTATCTTTGATTATTCAGGTGTGGAATGTATGTGTGGAAGTGAATGGTGTAATTTTTACATTTCAAGCATTGTGGGAATGTTGTCGTAATTTAGGTTTAAATTCCTACAATTTATTTTAATTCCTTGCTATTTATTTATTCCTCTTTAGTTTGAGTTTTTGATATAAAGACATTTCTAGAAATAAGGTTGTCCTACCATAAACCCTTGGTTTTTGGTGTAAGGTTATCCTTAAAACAACTTTTGTATCAGCCTCTCAATACTTGTTTATTGAGGTTGCTTTTCATTTTCATTATTGTGAATTGATTTAATTTATTTGGCTATCTCATTATTTAAATTCCACTGTAATTATTTTAAATTTGGTGTTATCCTCTTTAGCCCCCCCCCCCCCCCCGGGACATATAACTTGGCCATTTCAAGTGGTATCAAAGCTTAATACCTCGCTTTTAATTATTATTCTTAGTTTTATTTCCAGAGCTAACGATATAAGCTATATAAATAAGATATCAAATTTTGATAGCCTTTCAGTCACTAGGCTTTCACCTTTCGATGGCACCAACTATCCATATTGGAAAGCCAGGATGAGGATCTTCCTCAAATCCATGGATGAAAATGTGTGGCTAGCCATAGTGAATGAATGGACCCCTCCTACCACTGAAGTAAATGGAATCAATGGTTCAAAATCAATGAGAGTAACACCTTATTTCTCATAGACCACACTTCAAAAAAAGTGAGTAGTGCAAATGCAAAAGCACTAAATGCAATCACTTGCGCACTGTCACCGGATGAATTCGAAAGAATTATATCTTGTGATTCTACAAAACAAGCCTGGGATATATTGGAAATGACACACGAGGGTACTTCAATTGTCTAGAAATCTAAAATACAAATCCTCACAACTAAATTTGAGGAAATACGTATGCAAGAAAATGAAATGTTCATGAACTTCTATACTAGATTGAATGACATTGTAAACTTTATGTGGGGTCTAGGCGACGAAATCCCTAAAAGCAAGATATGTGCTAAAATACTACGCTCACTTCCTGAACAGTTCAATTCTAAAGTAACCGCAATCCAAGAACTTCGTGATATGGACAATATGAGGGTTGAGGAATTAGTTGGCTCATTACATACTTATGAGTTAACCTTTAAAGCTCCAAAAGGTAAATCCATTGCCTTAAAAGCTTCTAAAAATTGTTTTCAAGAAAATGATTTAAACTCTGATTTAGAAAACTCTGAAGATGATATAGCCCTTTTGGCGAAAAAGTTTTAGAAGATTTTTAAAAGTAAAAAGAGGGTTGATCTTTAAAAAGCTAATGATAAAAAGAAACCTAAACCTAAATTAAGAAAACAATTGAAAGACAGTTAGTGCTACAACTGCCATGAGTATGGGCATTTAGCTAATAAATGTCCCAATAAGGGCAAGTCGAAAAAGAAAAGTATGATGGCTACTTGGGATGAATCTTCTGATTCAGAAGACTCTGAAACTCAGTCAGGTTGTGATGTTAAGGCCCTTATGACTCTAGCCAAATTCACTTTTTCAAATAATGATGACTCGACTAATGAAGAAAATCTGAATAGTGAATGTGAAAATGAAGATGATCTTCAAGATGCTTACAATGCCCTATACAAGGAAAGTTGTAAAATTGCTGTGAAATTGAAACTTTAAAAAGAGAAATTTTATAAACTCAAAGAAATTTATGAATCTCTTGTTTTAGAAAAGTCCCACATTTCAGACTATTTTGAAAAGACAAAATGCGATTTGGATTTTAAAACCTCCTAGGTTGAAAATCTTAAATCTAAAAACGAACATTAAAACAGGAAGTCTCTTCTCTCTTAAGTTTAAAGGAAGCCTAGAAATATGCCCATGGTGATCCTAAACTAGAAAAACTCTTATCAGGATCAAGAAAGTGTGGTGATCAATCCGGTTTGGGCTATGATAAGAGTATTCCTCCTAAACAGAAGAATACTCCTCCCAAGTTTGTAAAGGGAGAGACCTTAAACTCAAAAGGGAAAGATCAAATGTTTTCTAAAAACTCTAAATCTTTTCAAAAACCTAAAAACCATATCAACTATAAAATGCAGAACCAAATTCCTTTGGCTGAAAAGATAGTTGATTTGTTTAAGGAGCTTCTAAAGTCTAACTCAATAGGTCATACTTATAACTCTTACAAACGAAAGAAGACCAACTATCCTCCTAAACCCAAAATGGTTATGAAATGGGCTCCAAAGGGTACCTACTTGGTTGCCCACACAGCTTTCAAAGCTACAACCCATTCGAAGTGGTACCTAGATAGCGGATGCTCAAGGCATATGACTGGTGATAAAGGTTTATTCACTGATCTCAAAGACATGACTGATGGTTCAGTCACATTTGGTGATGGTAGCAACTGTAAGATTATGGGCCAAGGTACAATTCAACTTCATAACCTTCCTTTGTTCAAAAATGTTTTATATGTTGAAGGCCTAAAACATAACTTGCTTAACATATCTCAAATATGCGATAATAACCATAGTGTAAGATTTTATAATCAAAGTTGTGAGATTCTAAATAACAAGGGTTCGGTAATATTTATTGGACGTAGAACGTCTGAAAACTGCTATTTTGTAAGCGAATCCAACTCAACTAGTCAATCTTGTTACATGGTCCATACAGACGAGACTGATTTATGGCATAAACGTCTTGGACATGTACACTACCGAAATTTATATAGGTTGAGCAAACGGGAACTTATAAGAGGTCTACCCAAACTTTAAAAATTAGATAAAATATGTGGCGAATGCCAAATTGACAAACAAACAAGGAACTCACACAAAAAAGGTGAACTCCAATGCCACATCAAGACCACTTGAGCTTCTCCATATGGATCCGATAGGACCTACCAGGATGGAGAGTCGAGGTGGCAAAAGATATATCTTGGTAATTGTAGATGATTTTACCATATATACATGGGTAGTCTTCTTAAGGGACAAATCTGAAACCCTTAAAGAATGAAGAAAATTTCTCAAAAGGATTCAAATTGAAAAAGGTTCTCAAATCAGTAAGATTCATAGTGATCATGGATCTGAATTTGAGAATAATGGTTTTGAAAAGTTCTGTAGTGACCAGGGAATATTACATGAATTTTCAACCCCCAAAACTCCACAACAAAATGGTATAGTTGAAAGGAAAAATAGAGTTCTTTAAGAAATGACTAATGTCATGTTGAATAGCATGAAGCTCTCTAAGAATCTTTGTGCTAAAGTTGTCAAAATAGCTTATTATATCATTAACCGGGTTTACACTAGTAAAGGGAATAATAAAACGTCCTATGAAATGTGGTTCGATAAAAAGCCTATTGTCAAATACTTTCGAGTTTTTGGCAGCAACTGCTATATTTTACGATATCGTGAAAATCTGAGAAAGTTTGATACGAAGAGTGATGAATGGATCTTTTTAAGATATTCTTTAAACAGTCGAGCTTATAGGGTTCTGAACAAAATGAACAGTGTGATTCAAGAGTCCATTAATGTAGTCATTGATGATCGCTTAAATACACCAGTCTCAAGTCCAGATAATGATGAAGTTCTTGCAATTGATAAACCTGATACTTCATCTAATCAGACTAATTCTGAATTGAGGACTGGTAAAGATCATCCAACTACACAGATTCTTGGAAACCCTCTCACTGGTGTTCGTACCCGTAAACAACTTGAGGATATATGTAATTTTGTATGTTTTACGTCCCAGATAGAACCATGTAACGTAAAAGAAGCTCTTGCTGATGAAAACTGGATAGTTGTTATGCAAGAATAACTTAATCAATTTGTTCGAAATGATGTCTGGTATCTTGTTCCTAGACCTAAAGATAAACATATTATCAGAACAAAGTGGATTTTTAAAAATAAGTATGACGAGCTTGGGAATATTATTCGAAACAAGGCAAGATTAGTTGTACAAGGGTACACTCAAATTGAAGGTATCGATTATGATGAAACCTTTGCCCCAGTTGCTCGTCTTGAATCAATCAGACTTTTTATATCTATTGCATGCTTTAGAAAGTTTAAAATTTTTCAAATGGACATAAAGAGTGCCTTTTTAAATGGCGATTTACATGAAGTAGTATATGTTGAACAACCTACAGGGTTTGAAGACCCTAAGCTTACTGATCATGTACACCGTCTTAAAAAACTCTCTATGGTCTAAAACAAGCTCCTAGAGCATGGCACCACCACCGTACACAACCACCAACAGGTAAGAGGAAGAGCTAGGTCACAACCTACTCTGATACCATGAAAAACTTGAGAACACACAACATGTGATTCTCTTCAATAAAAAAGTGAAATATAAAGGGCTAACTTCTCACTATGAGAGAATGAATACAATAAGGGGCCTGACTTCTTTATATAGAGGAGCAGCCAAGTGCAAAAGTTATTCACAACTGATGTGGGACTAAACTAACATAACAAAAAAATACAACGACAGAACGAAGGTGACTGACAGGACGTATCACATCTATACTCAACTAGTAGCTCCTATGTTCAACCTTCCTTGACGGAACGAAGGTGACTGACAAGAGGTATCACATCTACCCTTGTAACATCCCGGATTTTTGCCAACCTGGGATTAGACGTCCTTAGGCATTGGGTCGATCCTAAGACCTTACCAACTTGTCAAAACTAAACCCCACAGTCTAAAATCGCTTCTGAACCCATTTCCTTCACAAATCCCACCCTTCTCTACCTTGTGCTTTCAATTTTCAAAGCACTTTCGCCCTAGACACTATCTTAAACTAGCTAAGTAGTAAAACTTGGATCACTTTATCTACAAACTGCAAAGGCCTAAGTACCATCTCAACCAGAAAACAATTAGGATTAAATCCTTTAGAAATTTAACAAAGTTAACTAAGTGCAAAACTCGATTAGCCATGAAATCCGTTGGGATCGCTTTAAATACGATCTGCAAGACCCAAAACTTGCAAAATCAGTGACTCTAGGTTTCCCTAAAGTTTAGAACCAAACTCATTTCCCGTCTGCTCTCGGGAATGAAACGAAACTTCGTATTAAGTCTAGACCGCACATCGGGAGTCCGATTAACACGAAGCTAAGGAACTAGGACCGCCTCACTGGGCTTGACAATCATCTCAAAAATCAGATCCAGCCGATGTCCCACGGCCATTCGTTTCGATCCGGAGCGAGGGAGTGTGAAAAACACTATTCCCTTTGAAATTAAAATATCTGGAATAGTGATCTGGCACCATTCGCTTACGCATCAGTATTAAGCAACCAGACCGTCAGAATCAGACCAAATTACACCCTCGGATCAGGAAAAATTTCAAGAACATTTACATGTACTTGGAATTTCGGATCGTGGGCCACTGACCGTTGAACTGAAAGTGGCCCGCCACGTGCGATCTGGGAATCCGATCGAGTCGAAACCGTAATCCCTCATAGATCCATGTGTGGTGAGCTTAAGTCTGACGTTTGGCTCAAGGAGGGCCACCAGAACCTCTCTTTTGAGCTGGAAAAGTGACGAAATACCTATATTAGCAGTAACCTTTGAACAGGAGTCTATTTCGGTGAGTTTTGAGGCTATATAAGGACCTTAAACCCTCTCCCATTTCAGCCATACGAATTTGGATTTGAGAGAGGGAAAAGAGAGAGAAAGTGAGGGAGAAGTGGGAGAATCTCCCTGCCGTCGTTCCCTGCCACCACACGGGCTGCACCGCCCCTTTCCAGACATTTTCCCGGCGTTTCTGGCGTCGTTTCTAGGTAAGAAACCCTAACCCTAATCTGTTTTGGAGTTTAGACTGTTGTAGGTTGTGAAATAGCTAACCTATTTCGTTCTCTAGGTTGCCAAACTGCCGAATACGGAAGCTTAGCGAACCTATCAACCCCGTTATGATTCTACGACAAAAGGTGCGGACTTTAGGTGCATAGGTTAGAGTTTTCAACGCTTTCAATGTCAGATAATGATAGATTCATGATCTGCGTGTAAATGCACATGTACAAAGTGCTTTCCGTTTCCTGTTTCGATTAACGTTGTAGAATATGGAATTTCACATACCTTGGGTATACGTAGAAATACCGTATACGTATTTTTTTTGGAGAAATGTTTGGCATGTTTATTTAATGTATGATTATACTATATATGGATAAAATACTAGTTTGGCGAAAGGAATCGCCGTAATACATGTTCACTTGTAAATGCTATGTATGTTGAAATTGCGTATTCTAGAAAATACTGTATACGTATAAATTTTGGATATGTATTTATCATGATTATTTGCTGTAGTAATATATTATACATAGATAAAATACTTGCTTGGCTAAGGGATAACCCTAATACATGTTTTACTAACATACACCATGTATGTTGTAATAGTGTATTCTAAGTGTTTGTGAAAATGGCTGAATGAGTATAGAATTCTCATTCGTGCTCGCCATGACTAATTGTCATGGATATATGATTGTTGTAATGGCGATATCCCTTTGACGAAAGGATTTGCCCTAAATCACGCCACGGCCAATATACACTATATAGGCTAAAATGTGTGGCCCAAGTGTTTGTGGAAATGGCTGAATGAATATGGAACTTGGATTCCTGCTTGCCATGACTATCCGTCGTGGGTGTACGCGTGTTATGATTGGGGCAACTCCCTAGCGAAAGGATTTGGCCTAATGCCTATGTGATCGACATATGTCATGTATGTTGATGTATGTTTATTTAAGTGTTTCTTGAAATGTCTGAATGTGGAGTAGTTAGCAAATTGTAATATATAAGGGTGTTGAGATATGATCCTCAACCTCTTTTCACTATGTGTATAATCTCCTTTGATAGTTGTGTGATTAGGATTTGAACATGTACAAACTCATGCTTGTGTTGTGATTCATAACATGCTCAACTGTTTTATGATTTTAACTATGTAATGCATATGTTTAAATTTATATTTATGTTGTATGATCCGTCATGGGTGATGGGGGAGCGGAGCAACGAGTGCGTGCAACAGCCCTGGCAGCCCTAAACGGATAATACCAGACTGATTGTATGATTTGAATCCTGATCCATTACTGCTTTATATCTCTGTAATTGATTGTGTTTGGGGCTATGATTATAGTCCAGGCAATCGGTAACGAGATTGAACTCGTGGCTGAGATTCATTTGCCACGTGGGATGTGTTCGACGAACTCGAGTCGTGCGTTGCCTGTCGGCAGTGGCTAGGCCACACGAAGTTGTTTATGCACTTCATGTCGTGCAGCTCAACGGGCGATCGTGCTAGTCGAGCTCGTCAAGTAACCCGATCTGCCTTATGCATGTTCACCCTGTTTGGACGCTACTGCTTGAACCTAGGGTACCAAACTTACCAGTGGCTATCCCCGTTTAACCATGGTACCTAGATCCGCTAAGTCGCATGAGCCGGGCATGGTGGTATGGGACACCGTGGTCGAGCTGTCGGCCTACGCTGGGGCCATGTGCCTCCCCGTAGTGACCATTGCGCAACTAACTCGTGAGCCGAATACGGTGGTATGGGACACTGTATTCGAGCTGTCGATACTTCGGCGAGAGCCGAGTACGGTGAGATCTGTGCTCGTGCTGACGGGCGACGAGTCCTCCGTGGTATCATCGAGTACACTCCAAGGGTCTGTGATTGGCGACGAGTCTTTCACAGCAACTAGAGTGTGAGTTGAGCCGAGTACGGTGAGACCTGTACTTGAGCTGACGGCTAGTGATTGAGCCGAGTACGGTGAGACCTGTACTCGAGCTGACGGCCAGCAATTGAGCCGCATACGGTGAGATCTGTATCCGCGCTGACGGGTGACGAGCCCTTTGCGATGCCTTCACTAAGCTTCTCAAACTATAATATCGTATGAGATTAACTAGGATTGACGACCCTAGAATGGATCATGTTTGGGAAATGATACAAGGGAGGTACCTTAGTTTCCCAATATTGCTGTTTGAAATGGACTAATAATAACTTGGTAATCATGAGCATCATCGCACCGCATGTGCTTTGTAGATGTGGCGCACTGAGGGAGTAAGCATTCGCGAACGTAAGATGATGTCGCTTGAGGGTGGTTTGGCAAGGGCATACAGCATCATGTCATTTCATTCTTGCATTTAATAAGAGTAGTTAGAATTGTTTGATTTGTACTGCTTTATCATTACTGCTTGATTGAATTGATAACATGTTAACCTATGCTTTACTGTTCCACTGAGTTGATCACTCACTCCCACGTTACGGGACGGTGTTCCGAACACCCACCAGATTTGTTGAGTTTCAGGTGATGGCGATGCTTATGAAGCAGAGCCGGACTTCTATGATGTGGAGGAGGAGTTCTCCTACATGTAACTTTCTGACAGGCCAACGAAGACCTGGTATTGTATTGACGGGGTTATGGTTCTTGGGATAGAAGGCATTACACTTCCTCACATTTGGTAAATTTTAGAACTGCACTTGTATTTATTTAACCTGGTAATGTTATCACACTCTGGAGACTCATCATAAGTTATATAATTTATCTATCTATCACAGTCTTCCGCTTGCAAACTTAACTGTCTCTGGAGTATGATATGCTGTTTTGGCTTAATCTCACTCATGTTCAATGCACGAATACAGTCAACATTCAATCATCATTCATTTTGTTGCATAAGTGATGTTCTGAAACTCGGGAGTTGAGTTTATGCTCGACCCCCGATTTTCAGGGCGTTACAACCCTCGACTTCAAGCCAAGGGAATAAGGAAAAGACAAATAAAGTCAATAGCGTATGGGAGAACAGTAAGCTAAAAAACGTGACGCGCCTCCTTATATAAGGCCCGTTACTCAGTCATAACTTTCAAATGAGAAGTGTTGATAAAATATTGCTTGTTAAGAAACGTAACGAAGATATTTTAATGGTTCAAATCTATGTTGATGATATTATTTATGGATCTACCTATACTGACATGACTATTGAGTTTGCATATTTGATGAAATCTCAGTTTGAAATGAGCATGGTTGGAGAATTGAATTATTTCCTTGGGAATGGTAAGAATTTTGATACTCCTATGAGTTCAACCTTGAAACTCTCAAAAGATTCTGTAGGTAAAAATGTGGATCCGAAATTATATCGGAGTATGATTAGTAGTTTACTGTATTTAACTGCTAGTAGACCTGATATTGCTTTAAGTGTTGGTATTTGTGCTAGATATCAGTTTGATCCTAAAGAATCTCATTTAATTATTGTTAAACGAATTATGCGATATGTCGCAAGTACTATTAATCTCGATCTCCGGTATCCTCATGACACTAGTGTTCAATTAGCTAGGTACTTGGATGTTGACTGGGCTGGTAATCTTGATGATAGAAAATCTACGAGTGGTGGTTGTTTTTATATTGGAAACTATTTAGTTTCTTGGCTTAATAAGAAACAAAGTTCTATATCACTTTCAACTGCTGAAGCTGAATATATTGCAGCTGGTAATGCGTGTACACAGCTTGTTTGGATGAATCGCATGCTAAATGACTATGGAGTTAAACAAGATTCTATGTTATTATATTGTGATAATACTAGTGCCATAAATATTTAAAAAAATCTAATTCAGCATTCTCGTACTAAGCACATTGACATTAGATTTCATTATATTCGTGAGTTAGTAGAAGAAAAAGTTATATCGTTGGATTATATCCCTACCGAGAATCAACGTGCTGACATTTTCACTAAACCGCTCGACAAAAGCAGGTTTAACAAAATGAAATTTGATCTTGGTATGTGCATTCTAAAATGATTATTTATGCCTATTTGTATCATATTGTATATATTTGCTAGGTTAAATTTCAATTTTTGTGAAATACGCATGAAATCAGATTTTTTAGTGGTATTCGACCAGTCGAGGATTTCCTCGACCTGTCGTGGCACGACCGGTAGAAGAAAACCCTCGACCAGTCGTAGATCGCGTCGATTAACTTAAATTTGGGGAAAATCACTTTCTTCCTCATTTCTTCTTCTCTCTCCGACGAACCCTCGCCCGACCAGTCGAACCCATCTTTCAAAATCTTCAAGGTTAGTGCTCCATTTGCATTTTTCTTGTAGATTTGTGTCTAGCTTACTTCTATTTCTCTCTTGGAGTTATCTATTTCGAATTTCATTGAGATTTGGAGTTTTTCTCCAAAATCTGATTTTAGAAAACCCACTTCTCAATCCTTTACAACTCTTTGGTTCCTTGAAATCCTTGTTGCAAAATAGCATATAGAGGTAGAAAGACAACACCCCGTGGTCCATCTTCTTCCAAATCTACTCCTCTTACTAAGCGTCATCTTCATGCGCCCGATGATGATCCGTCTTATGTTCGGGACATCCGATTGCGTAACGTTATTGTGGAACATCCAGTTGATATTAATCATGTTCGCATGCATAAGTACTTTTTCATTGAAAAATTTAACTTTTAAGATAACCACAATAGAAGGACTATTTGACATTGATCGTCATTTGATTTCAGATCTTATGGAAATTCTTGTGAATGATGAGGGCATTCCTATCCATACCTTATCTGACAAACCCTCAGTAACTGAAAAATGCATGCTCACTAGAGATTTATGTAATTTGGATCTTCAATGGACACATAAAGGGAATGCGCTCCCTTCAATGTTTTTATTACCCAAATATAGAGTTCTTCACAAGATCTTTGTGTCTAACTTGCATCCTCAATCTGGTAATAAATCCGAGTTGACGCCCTTCATGGTTCGTGTTCTTCATGTTTTTGCCAGAGGTGCTCATATTTGTTTATCATCCTTGATTTGTCACCACATTATTCAATTTCGACTCCATCCAGGTCACAGTGACATCCCTTTTGCTTATTTGATGACTGTGTTGGGTACACATATGTTAGTCGACATGCCTGTTGAAGAAGACCCTATTCATCGTCTGATATTTAATAATTCTAACCTTAATAAGATGAAGCTGGATATGCTTCCTGGTCAAGGTGATGGTAATGTTGGTGTTGAAGCTGGACATGAGGAAGAAGCTGTTGATCTTCCTCCTGATGATATTAACATGAATGATATTTTTGAAGAACTTGATTCTGATTCTGCAAATGATCCTGATTATGAACCATCTGAATTTGATGCGCGTTTGCGTGGATTGGAAGAGATGGTTGGAAATATGAATGTTAGGATTGATAACATGAATGTTGCCCATGATTTACAGTTCAAATATATGCGCAAATATCTTAGGCGCTTGAACAAGGGCATGCATCAACTTGATAATTCCATCCCTGCTCCTTCATCTGGCTCAAATTAGTTCATTTTGTTTTACTGGACTGTAATAACTTTATTTCTTTACTCTCTCAATATTCGTGAGCTTGTTGCTACTTTTGACTTATCTCTGTTTATGGATTATATGTCTTGTTTAACTTTTTTTCTCATATATCCTATCTTTTTCATTCTGTCATTTTAACTCCTCGGCTAGTTGTTCATTGCTATATTTTACTTCCTTTGTTCTATTGTGACAAAAAGGGAGAGAATGGATGGTTAATGGATGTATGTTATACTCAGGGGGAGTATGTGCAGAGGCTATATGTTGAATTGATTTGCAGGAGGTGGAATATATGTTGCATTGATTTGCAGGTTCATGCTTTTATGAATGTGTGCCGGTTGACATGAACTGGTGCATGATTCGTTAACCAGATATTCTGTTTTATAAAATATATCTTAAAAGTGTGTTTTGTCACTAATTTGACAAAGGGGGAGATTGTAAGTGCTATAATTGATAGCTTCACTATATTGTCAAATTTGTGGTGCTAAAGACACTGTATGTATCGTGTTATGAAGCTTGCATATGTGAAGAACAAAGATCTATACATGATATGTCAAGTCAAGACAAAAGTCTCACAAGATCAGCTTCGATAGTCAAGCAATGTTCACAAGTTAAGACTCGAGGATGTGAGAATGTTCAACTTAGTTCAAGACAAGTATAATTCAAGATCTCAAGAAGCTTTCAAGTTCAAGCTACACCAAGATGTCAAGTTTCATTATGCTCAAGGTCATTCATCTAAATTTCAATGTCCTTACTTCACTATTAAGGTATGTTTGACCTTAGGTTGACCTTTAGAGTAGGTCATTTCGGATACATAATCCAGATGTTTTATATAAGTAAGTTTGCTCTGTTCTAAGACTAGTCCTGGACTTTGTTCGACTAGTCCTAGTACTGCTTCGACCTGTCCTAGAATTGCCTGGACCAGTCGTAAGTTTGTTGCAAAAATTTAGAATTTTTTGTTAAGCTTCGACCAGTCCTGAGGTCTGTTCGACTAGTCGTATGAACAGTGTCGATTGCTTCTTCGACCTGTCGTAAACCTACGACTCAAACTACAGCGATGAAATTCAACTAGCTTCGACTAGCCGTGAGCTACCTTCTACCAGTCGAAGGTGTCCTTCGACCAGTCGTGGACTACCTACGACCAGTCGTGAAACTGCCTTATCTTATCGTGCTCGAATTTTCAAATTTCCGTTGGTCCTACGATCAGTCGTAGCGACTTCTAGACCAGTCGAAGAAGTGATTTGCTCACCTATAAATAGAGCACGAATCTCAGAAAACGATATACTACTCAAACAATTTTAATCCGGCCTTCTGTGAGATAAGTTTGTGCTCCATTTAAGCTAATTGTGCATATTTAATATTTTCTTTCTTTAGCTTTTTAAATTGATTTTGTTTCTTGTATTCCAATCTGATCTGAAAAGAGGAAGTGTTGTTTTCCTTTTTCTGAAATGAAAATCGATCAAAGCTAGCCCATTTGTTTTAATTTAAAATCTATTAGAACTTAGAACCATTATATAGTGAGTATTAGACATTGAACTTTGACATTCAAACCTCTACTCCGACTTAGTTCTTCCGGGCTGCTACAACAAAGAAGAAAAACAGGTATTTTACATTTTGTGTAATTTACTTTATTTGATTTTATTTGAGGTTAAGCTAGAAAAATCTCAAAGTTGTTGGTTATCTAAGGAGAAGCAAAAAACTCAGAAGTAAGGGTTTTTGAATTGTGTAAGCCCTTTGAAAAAGACAATTGTGAAGGTTTTGGGTGAACCTGTGAAAACCTATTTGATAGTGAACGCTAATATCTCCTGTGTGAGGATATTAGGAGTGGAGTAGTAATTTGTGTGGCTGTTGTTGAACAGTTGGTGTACTCACAGGCGAACCACTATAACTGCTTGTGTTGTGTGGATGTGTGCTTTATTTTCCTATCTTTGATTATTCTTGTGTGGAAGTGAATGGTGTAATTTTTACATTTCAAGCATTGTGGGAATGTTATAATAATTTAGGTTTAAATTCCTGCAATTTATTTCAATTCCTTGCTATTTATTTATTCCTCTTTAGTTTGAGTTTTTGATACAAAGACCTTTCTATAAATAAGGTTGTCCTATCATAAACCCTTGGTTTTTGGTGTAAGGTTGTCCTTAGATCAACTTTTGTATCAACCTCTCAATACTTGTTTATTGATGTTGCTTTTCATTTTCAACATTGTGAATTGATTTAATTTATTTGGCTATCTCATTATTTAAATTCCGCTGTAATTATTTTAAATTTGGTGTTGTCCAATTCACTCCCCACCCCCCCTCTAGGACATATAGCTTGGCCATTTCAAAGTTCACAATGTCATTTAATCTAGTGCAGAAGTCCATAAACATTTCATTTTGTTCTATATGTATTTCCTCAAATTTGGTTGTGAGGATTTGGACTTTAGATTTTTTGACAATTGATGTTCCCTCATGTGTCATTTCCAAAATATGTCAAGCTTGCTTTGCAGAATCATAGGATATAACTCTTTTGAACTCATTCGGTGATAGTGCGCAAGTGATTGCATTTAGTGCTTTTACATTTGCACTAATCTCCCTTTTCTGAAGTGTGGTCCAAGAAAAATAAGGTGTCACTCTCATTGATTTTGATCTAGCGATACCAGTTACTTCAGTGGTAGGAGGGGTCCATTCAGTCACTATGGCTAGCCACACACTTTCATCCATGGATTTTAAGAAAATCCTCATTCTGGCTTTCCAATAGGCATAATTGGAGCCATCGAATGGTGGAGGCCTAGTGACTGAGAGGTTATCAAAATTTCACATCTTATAAATAACTTAGATCGATTGGCTCAGGAAATAAATCCAAAAATATAACATATAATACGAGCTATTACGCTCTGATACCACTTGAAAAGACCAAGTTATATGTCCTAGAAAGGGGGGGGGGGGGGGGGGGGGGGGTTGAATAAGACTATACCAAATTAAAATGATAACAGCGGAATTTAAATAATTAAAGGAAAGAAAGCTCTTTAAACTATTCATAATACAAAAATGTAATGCAACCTAAAAATTCTAGTATTGAGAGGTTGATACAAACGTTGTTCTAAGGACAACCTTACACCATAAAAACCAAGGGTTTACGGCAAGGACAACCTTACTGGAATGATCTGAGTATAAAAAACTCAAACTGAAGAGGAATAAAAAGGAAATAGCAAGAATTGAAATTAAGCTATTACAACATTCCCCACAATGCTTGAAATGTAAATATTACAACATTCACATCCACATATACATTCCACAAACTTGAATGATAAAAGATATAGAAAATAAACCACAATTTCACAAAACACAAAGAATTATAGTGGTTCGCCTGTGTGTTCACCAACTGTTATACAACAGCCACACAGCTTGCTACTCCATTCTTAATATCCTCACACAGGGGATATTAGCGTTCACTATGGAAATAGGTTTTTCTCAGGTTCACCTAAAGCCCTCACAATTGTGTCTTTCAAATGGGCTTACGCAATTAAAAACACCCCATGCTCTGAGTTTTTTGGCTCTCCTCAAATAACCAAAAAAGAATGAGATTTTTCTGTCTCAATCTCAAAAGAAACCAATAATACAAGATTTACACAATTGTAAAGTACCTGGATTTCTCCTTTTTGTTGCAGCTCGGAAGAACCAAATCGGAGTAGAAGTTCGAATATAAAAGTTCAATGTCCAATACTCACTTTGAAATGGTTCTAAGTTCCAATTGATTTTAAATTAAATCAAGTTAGGCTAGCTCTATTTAATTTTGATTCCAAGAAGTGGAATATCACAATTCCTCTTTCAAATCAGATTAGAATGCAGAAACAAAATCAAATATATAAAGCTAATAAAAAGAGAATATTAAATATACACAATCTAGCTTAAGAAGATTACAAACTTATCTCTTAGTGTAATGCCTTGACTTTACTTGAATTGGATATTAAACTCTAAAAATCGTGCTTTATTTATAAGTGCAGAAATCACCTCTACAACTGGTCCTATGGACACTACGATTGGTCGTATGACGAACTGATTTTTAAAATTTTGAGCGAGATCAGATAAAACCGTTCCACGACTATTCGTAGGCACTTCACGACCGATCGTGAGGCCTTCACGACTGGTCGTGCAGAGACAGGTATACTTGTTGGAGTTTGAGTCGTAGTTGTTAGACTGCTAGTGAACGAGTCATGCACTGTTCACACGACTGATCGAGCCGTCTCTAGGAGTGTTCGTATCTTAACCAAAAAAATTCTGAAAATTTACAATAACTTAGGACTATTCATGGAATTTCTTGGACTGGTTGAGCCAGTGCTAGGACTAGTCGAATAGAGTCCAGGACTAGTCGTAGAACAGACCAAACACTTATAAAGTAATTTAATTTGAATTATGTATTCAAAATGACCTACCCTAAGGTCAATCCAAGGTCAATAATACATGGGACATGAAGTATGAACATTGAACCTTCTTTTCTTCAGATGATGAATGATCTTTGAAGTTCATGAAGCTTGAGTTCTCAACACATGATGAAGCTTGAACTTGAGATCTTTTGAAGCTTGACTTAGCAGAACTTGAGTTGTGTTTCACTTTGCGTATATCTTGAATAAGATCTTTAATCTTGACTTGAAGCAATGTCAATTTCCCACTGTGTACATCTTTGTTCTTGAAGTAGATCTTTGTTCTTGTGTATGAAATGTATTGCTTTAAGCATATATATCAATGTGCTTGCACAAGACACAAATAGTGGTTTTGGCACAACAAAATTTGACAATCAAAGTGGCAAATATCCATTGCACTTACAAGCCTAAACTTATCACAATCAAAGGTTCAATTCTCTATTTATTGATAATCAAAAGAGCATTCAAGATAACTATAACCTAAGCCAAAACTTGTCTTACAGTTCATCTTTTCATTCTTCTATCTTTTGATTTTTCCATGGATGGCTTTCATGCTATGTTCAATCTTTTCAATGATCTTCAATCGGTAGCCGCTTTCGACGACAACTTTTTTTTATATAAAGCCAGGCATTCTTTTATTGTTATTATTTTTTTGAATTCTTCTTATTGAACATAATGGACAAATTCCCCAGGTTGGTTCCTTCAATGCTTAGTGATTACCAGGTTAACAATTCAATATCAAACTGAAAGCTTACTATGTAAGCTAGATGTGACATGTGAAATCTTGACTCAATCAATGTTTAAAATTTCTAATCATGGATTAATAATTCGAACTTAACTGTGAATTCTAACAGGTCACTGAATCCAAGAGTCATAAATAACAAACATTACATATCTTATACTTCTAAATTAAAGATATCATTCAAAATCACTCGAATTCACAAAATTTAAAAAAAAAAATATTGAAAAAATTTCCACAAATTTTGGCAAGACTGAGAAAACACTAATTAGGTAACTTAATCTCTCATCCCCAACCTGAAATCTTTATTGTCCTCAATGTAAAAGATATAAGCATGCAATGCACATGAGACAACAGAAGTAAAGGAGAAGTGATGGAAAGATAGTACTTGACGAGGAAACTGTACGGCTTTTTCTAGAGAGATCTCAATGTGAAAGTGGGTCAGCACAAGAGTTACACCATCAATATCAAACAATCCTAAAACACATGGAAAGCAAACTATCCTAACAGCATAAAGCTGACTATCCTAGAATGACATAAAGCAAACTACCTTAGTCCTATGAAAGCAGGAGAAAAGCTACTCAGTCATGCCACATGGTTCCTCTTCCAGCCAATATCTTGATAAATTTCTCAGTAGGTTTCTCAACAAGATCATCCAAAAAGCCTTTTTGCAATAGGCTTGGATGCCCTGGCGCATGAATTTACAAAGAAATTGATGGACCTCAACATAAGGTTTCCTATTAATTTCCTGAGGTGTCCAAAGTATATATGATTCACATGTGATAGAGAAAGTTTGAGATTTAGTATCCCATGGCGAATAAGAGACTAACATAGATGAAATTCAAAAATTTCTTAAAAAGTCATGTAGTCTCGACACATTCTGAAGTTCAGACTCCGACTCAATTTTCAGTTCCTCATCCTTTAATGGTAGACATTCAAGATCTGGGGAAGGAGGGGCTTCAGAATAAAGGTTCTCTCGGTTAGTGACAATTACCGAGGTATTGTCTTGCGAGGCATCCACTATTTCTTTTATCATAGGATCATTTGAATCTACGCAGTATGCCAAGCAATCATCCAAAGAGGTGGGAATTTTAGCTGAAAGTGACTCATTTTCACATTGAAGCTTGTGATGATCTGCCCAAGGATTTCATCATCTCTAGAAGTGGATGGTGGCATGCTCTCTTGCTCTTGCCCTGCATAAACTAGTTGAGGATCAATAAAGATGCATTGATGTGAAAACTCTGTTCATCTGTACCACACAGTAAAGGCATTGTATTGTCAAGGGTTGACAACTCAAATGGTGGCCTTAACTGGATGGTTTCAATTCCCAGAGTCATATTGAGTGAGTCGTCCATCTTCTGAATCATATCATCATTCAATTTAGGGGAGTGGTCTAAACATGTCTCACAAGAGTTAGAAGGGTCAATTGAAAATAGCTCATTCTCCATATTTAAATCAGTTATGTTAGATGGGTGGAGTAAATCATTATGGTAACCACTTCCTATACCCCTTGATCATTGACTTGGACCAAACTTGAGATTGATTCCAGAGGAATTTGGGCTGCACATTCATGATCATCATTCTAATACCCATCATCTTCCAATTCAGTGCAGTCCACACTTGGGATGGGGTTGCTTCCCTCACATTCTACTCCTAAATTGGGTTGAGGTTCGAATAAACTAACCTCTCCCTCATCATTGAAACCAAGTGTGTCATCATCATTATATTTGAAAAACACCCACATCTCTTGATGTAACGACCCATAAATTTCCATACTTTGGCTCGAGTACCACCTCGACCAGGAATCAACTAGGATTAAATCCTTTAGAAATTTAACAAAGTTAATTAAGTGCAAAACTCGATTAGCCATGAAATTCGTTGGGATTGCTTTAAATACGATCTGCAAGACCCAAAACTTGCAAAATCATTGACTCTAGGTTACCCTAACGTTTAGGATCAAACTCATTACCCGGCTACTCTCGGGAATGAATCGAAACTCCGTATCAGGTCTAGACCGTACATCGGAAGTCCGATTAACACGAAGTTAAGGAACAAGGACCGCCTCACTGAGCTTGACAACCATCTTGGAAATCGAGACCAGACGATGTCCCACGGTCATTCGCTTGAGTCCGGAGCGAGAGAGTGTGAAAACCACTCTTTTCTTTACAAAATAAATATCTTGAATAGTGATCTGGCACCACTCGCTTGCGGATCAGTATTAAGCAACCAGACCGTCAGAATCAGACCAAATTACACCCTCGGATCAGGAAAATTTTCAGGAACATTTACATGTACTTGAAATTTCGGATCGTGGGCCACTAACCGTTGAACTGAAAATGGTCCGCCACGTATGATCTGGAAATCCGACCGAGACGAAAACGTAATCCCACGTATATCCATGAGTTGTGAACTTAAGTCTGAAGTTTGGCTCAAAGAGGGCCGCCAGAAACCCTCTTTTGAGCTGGAAAAGCGCCGAAATGCTTATAAACGACGTACCCCTTAAACAAGAGTCTATTTCAGAGAGGTTTTAGGCTATATAAGGGCCTTAGAACAGCCCCTCTCACAGCCATACGAATTTGGGATAAAACCCTAGAGAGAGAGAGAGAGAAAAGGGAGAGAAAACTTGGGATTTGTGGGAGCACCTTCCTCCTACTGCTTTCGATCTTCACACGGGCTGCACCGCCTCTTTCCAGGCATTTTTTCAGCGATATCAACTCCGTTTTAAGGTGAGAAGCCCTAACCCTAGATCTGATTTGAGGTGTATAGGCTATAGGTTGTGAAATAACTAACCGATTCCACTCTTTAGGCTAGAGAGCTCCCGAATACGGAAGCTCACCAAACCTTGCTGATCCGTTGAGATTCCAAGGAGCAAGGTGAGGACTTTAGGTGTATAAGTTACGGTTTTCAACGCTTTCAATGTCAGATAATGATAGATTCATGATCTGCATGCAATTGTACATGTACAAAGTGCTTTCCGTTTTCTGTTTCGATTAAAGTAGTAGAATATGAAATTTCACATACTCTGGGTATACGTAGAAATACCGTATACGTATTTTTTTTGGAAAAGTGTTTGACATGTTTATTTAATGTATGATTATACAATATATGGATAAAATACTTGTTTGGCGAAAGGAATCGCCGTAATACATGTTTTCTTGTAAACACTAGGTATGTTGAAATTGTGTATTCTAGAAATGCCGTATATGTATAAATTTTGGAAATGCAATTGTCATGATTTATTGCTATATGATTATGATATACATGGATAAAATACTCGCTTGGCGAAAGGATAGTCCTAATACATATTTTACTAACGTACGTCATGTATGTTGAAATAGTGTACTCTAAGTGTTTGTGTAAATGCTTGTGAGAGCAAATGCTTAGATGTTGGCACTGTAGATCGATGCAGATATGGAATTCTCGACTACTTTAGAGACATGTAGGATTCCCTCCATGTGGTGGTTTACTCTAACCACTCACTTGTGATGCATATGTAATTGTATTCCTATTTGTATAGTACTCTATAACATGCTTTACAATATGCTTTATATCATGCTTTATAACATGCCTTATGATATGCCTACTAGCATGCTTGTATTACTTTGTTTATCATGCTTAACTCCACATGCTATGGATGAGAACTGTTTGAGTTTGGGACTATGTTTATAGTCCAGACATTCGGTACCAGACTTGAGATTGTGGCTGAGATTCATGACGCCACAAGGGATGTGTCTGACGAACCCGAGTCGTACTTCGGTTGGCGATAGTGGTTGGCCACACAGAGTGCTTTTGCGCTTCATATCGCTCAACTTGTTGTGCGCTCGAGCTAGTCAGGCTCGCCAAGTAACCCGATATGTTGAAGGTGTGTTTACCATGTTTGGTCATTACTGTTTGAACCTAGGGTACCAAACTTACCAGTGGCAATCCCGTTAACCTTGGTACCTCGATCCGTTAAGACTCATGAGCCGGACATAGTGGTATGGGACACCGTGGCCGAGCTGTCGGCCTATGTTGGGGCTAAGTGCCTCCCCGTAGTGACCATTGAGCAACCCAAACTCGTGAGCCGAATACGGTGGTATGAGACACTGTATTCGAGCTGTCGATACTTACGGCGAGAGCTGAGTACAGTGAGACCTGTACTCGTGCTGACGGGCGACGAGTCCTCTGTAGTATCTTCGAGTATACTCAAAGGTCTGTGATTGGCGACGAGTCTTTCACAGCAACTAGAGTATGAGTTGAGCCGAGTACGGTGAGACCTGTATTCGAGCTAACGGCTAGTGATTGAACCGAGTACGGTGAGACCTGTACTCGAGCAGACGGTCAACAATTGAGCCGCATACGGTGAGATCTGTATCCGTGCTGACGGGTGACAAGCCCTTTGTGATGCCTTCGCTATGCCTCTCAAACCATAGTATCGTATGAGATTAACTAGGATTGACGACCCTAGAATGGATCATGTTTAGGAATAATACAAGGGAGGTACCTTAGTTTCCCAATACTGCTGTTTGAAACGGACTAATAACAACTCGGTAAACATGCTCATCATTGCACCGCATGTGCCTAGTAGATGTGGAGCACTGAGGGAGTTATGCATTCGCGAATGTAAGATGATGTGGCATGAGGGTGGTTTGGCAAGGGCATAATTCATCATGTCATTTCATACTTGCATTTAATAAGAGTAGTTAAACTTGTTTGATTGTACCGCTTTATCATTACTGCTTAATTGAGTTGATAACATGTTAACCTATGCTTTATTGTTCCACTGAGTTAGCTACTCACTCCCACGTTACGGGACGGTGTTTGCAACACCAACCAGACTTTGTCACAGTTATAGACAGCGCGTCGGTTCAGGAGCCGGAGCCTGATTTCGACGAGGACCAGGATGAGTTCTCATTTATGCAGTACTCTGACGGCTTTGCTTAGGCCGACTGCATCGCGGGGATTTCAGGACTCATCTTTTAGATTGTATTTTGATTTTTGATTCAGAAACAGTTTATGTATATGAGTACTCAGTTAGTGTTCATACTCAGGTGTTCATAAAAATTTTATTCTTTACATACCTTAAATATACAATTTCAGTCTTCCGCTTGCCTTTATACACTTGAACTGGAGTATGAATTACTATTTTGGTATAATCTCATTCATGTTTATTGCTCTAACTCAGACAACATTTAAACATCATTATGTATGTTGCATAAGTGATGCGTTGGAACTCGGGAGTTGAGTTCATACTCGACCCCCGAATTTCAGGGCGTTACAAGTTGGTATCAAAGCATGATTTTGATTAAACCGGACCTGAGTTATGTTCACACGACGTACGCTGACGCATTATAACCTAGGAGGGTGCGAGGAAAATTTAGAAACAGTCCTAGGATTTCCGATTTTGCCATTTGGAGAAGTTCGTCAAAAACACGCGTTTTGATCGAGTCCGTGCTCGATCCTGGTCACACGAGTCTAGTCCAAATCACTTCTAGACCGTCTATTGACGTGTCTAGATCCCTATCCACTCAATCCAATTGTTAAGAAAATCAGAAAAATCAGTCCAGATCAGAAATTTCTCGGAACCACACGTTCTGGAACTGAAATGAGTCGAGGGCCTCCCCACTTAAATCTGATGGGACCCAGGGTCGAACCAGGGTGCATTTGGCACCTTGGGACCATGGAGAACACGGCCCCACCACGGCGGCGTGGCGCCGGCCAAGGCGGACCGCGGTCGGGTGGGCCATCTGACGTGGGGCCGGGCCTGGGACTGGTCGGCCCGACCTCCCCTAACACGTAGTGGGTGCGATTTGGGCTGAGGTTTAGGATTTTAGGGGCTGGATCTCCCTCTCTCTCACATCACCCCTTCCAAACGCCCAAACCTCCATTTTCGATTCTTTCCTCAACCCATTCCCCTAAATCTTGCAATCCCCCATTTTCTTCAATAAACCACCCACTCCAACCATCCACAACAACCCTAGCCTCCTCCTTTTCCCTTTCTCTCACGTTGGAGCTCTCATATCCCCCATTTGGAGCTCAAAATCGGGTAACCTTCTAACCCATCCCATTTTCCTCTTGTTCCTCTTTCATTGCCTGCCCCTAGTGTCTCTTTTACACCTATTGGGACTGTTGCTCGTGGAGGATTAAAGAAATCGGCCCCTTTTCCCCTATTTCGTCATTTTTCCATGGCCCTCTTTGGTGTTGTGGCCACTATTTTCTCCATTTCCTCCATCCTATCTCTCATGGAAAAGAGGAAGACCGCAACTGATGATGTTGGCCCAAGTTGCCCAGCCCATTCCAGAAGAAGATCCGACGAGGGGGCCGGCACTAGCACCGTTCGGGAGTTTAGGTCGAAGTGAGACCTGGATCCTCACCATCCCGTCAGAAATGCTTATCCGATAGGCGTTGAATATGGGCATTTTGCTGGCCGTAAAGTCGTGTTTGAAGCTCACGTGGATGAGAGGATTTTAGGCTACACCCGATGATGGACCACTTGGTGGATATCGGATGGAATTCTATGTTTGACGGTGAGTCCCCTGCATGTGAGAACACGGTTCGTGCTTTCTACGCCCACATCGTAAACCCATCATTAGAGCCTCTTCAGTTCACTGTCTCTGTGAGGGGCATAAGGCGCACAATCACTGTGGATGAGGTGGCTCGGATCACGAAGCTCCCACTTGGTCAAGTGCTTCCTATTGACGACTTCTCCAGAAGTGCGCGGGAAAGGGATCCCCGCACGCGATACCTTTGTGGTCGCCGGGTTGCTTGGAAGCGAGGAAATTGTATTACGGCGACAAAGATGGCCGAGGACTTCTGTTTACTCCATCACATTTTCACCTACAATGTGTACCCATGGTCGGGTAACCGTACGGAGTGTACTCGGTCGATGGTGGACTTTTTGTACAAGATGGGACACGGGGACAACATATGCCTGCCCACATTCATCCTATCTCAGATAGTTCAGGTTGTTCGATCCGCCAGGAACGATCTTTCACTCCCATTTGGCCATCTGATCTGCAGGATGGCTCGAAATGTCGGCTATAGGTTGAACATGGAGTACCTTGCACCAGTCCGAGTCATAAGCGAGGCGACACTTAAGAATATGAAGATCGGCCCTCAACAGCAGCAAGCACGACTTGATGAGTCTGGAGATGAGTCGGATAGCGCCGGTGAGGAGAGTGTTGACCTTGAGGCAGAAAGTGATGAGGAGGGCGGTGATGACATACAAGAAGAGGAAGAGGAGGCTCAGGATACTGAGGAGAGCTCTCCTCCTGGTGCACCTGAGTCGGACGCTTCTCAGGCAGCGAGAGAGGCTCGTATGGTTCGCATTGAGGAGAACCAGGCTGCCCTGCGGCAAGAGGTTGGACAAGTTCGGGCTGAGCTTGGTGAGACCCGAGCCAAGCTTGAAGAGACCGAAGACTACATGAAGAAGAGCTTTAAGAAGGTGTCTCATACGTTGAAGGCCATTCTGTGCTGTGTGCAGGACAAGAATGCTCCTCCTCCATCGCCTGACTCGGATGCCTAGGCATCCACGTTGTTGTGTGTGGTTGTTTGTTTTGGTTACCGCGATAGGCGGTTTATGTTTTCATGTAGATGATGTAGTAGATAGTAGAATGTTTTCAGTGTTTGATGTTGTGGATGTATTGGTTATCATGTGATTTCTGTCATGATTCATGTAACTCTGTATTCCATGTATTATGACAATTTTGGGTAAATGAAAGGCATGTAGCCTCTTTGTTATGATGATGTGTGGAATGCTTAAAGTGCTTTATGATGCGTGTTATGCTTTATCTCACAAATGTTGTACCCTATGTTGTATAGGGCATGTCACGACAGTACACGCGGAGCATGGCACATCTCCATCTGACTGGCTCTATGGACCAGACTCCTTCTGGTAGTGGCGGTCCTGCGGACTGAGGGTTAGGTTCTGATCAGCCTCCTGCTGGTCCTACTGGTGGACTGCCACCTTACACGCCCCCGGTCCGTGAGCAGTACCGGCCGTCTTCATCTGCGCAGCATGACTCCCAGGCTGCTTCGCCGACTGATAGGATCGAGCAGCTGATGTTGATGATGCATCAGCAGCAGATACAGCAGCAGCAGCACCAGCAGCTTATGACCACTATTGCTGAGGCCTTATCCCATGCAGGTAGTGCGACTCCACCTACGACATCCGCACATCCTGATGAGCATTCTGAGTCTCCTGCTCGGTTTGAGGATGTGCCTCTGCCCACATCCGTCGCACCTCCTACTGGAGATGTAGGTACATGCGGTTTACTCGAGCGATTTTAGCGCTTGAGGCCTCCCTCATTTATGGGTTCTCACAGACCCGAGGAGGCAGAGTTCTGGCTTGACCGCATCTCCAGGATGTTACGGATGCTGCACTGTTCAGAGGCAGAGCAGGTCGAGTTGGCCTCCTTCATGTTTGAGAGGGAGGCCAGTTTATGGTGGGATAGTGTGCTGCGGACGGTCGCAGTGGATTACGTGTGGACCTGGGAGGCTTTCGAGTTCCGGTTCCACGAGAAATACTACCCGCGGACTTATCGACATGAGCGGGAGGATGAGTTCCTACGCCTCAGGCAGGGAGGCAGACGGTTACGGAGTATGAGCACCACTTCACTGAGTTGGGTCGTTTTGTCCCAACTATCCTCGTCAATGAGCAGATGAGGATGCGTCGCTTTTCTGGAGGCTTGTGACCTGACATACGGTCGAAGATATGCTGTCTCAGTATACCCACCTACGCGGCACTGGTCCACATGTCTATGACGGCCGAGCAGGATGTGGACTGATTGGCCAGATCGCGTGGTGCTATGGTTGCGAGGCCACGTCAGGAGTTACAGAGCAGGCCTATTCTAGGCAAGAGGCCTCGTGCTGATTCGCCTCCTAGGGCCGCGGCACCAATAGTTCTTGTGAGACACCCGATTGTGACCTGTACGTATTGCGGGAAACCGGAACATCCTGCTGAGAGTTGCTTCTCGCGTATGAGGGCTAGTGGATTTTCACCACCGCAGTGGTTGGATCGCCCTTACCCACAAGCCATATCAGCTCCACCGCTATAGACTGCTCCTGCACATCCTTCCTTCTGACCTCCTGTGTCGCGCTTCAGGCCGTCACAGCGACCCTTGGTTCCTCAGCCGAACCGTCAGCAGCAGGCTCGAATACACATGCTTGTTGCCGAGGCACCTGAGGCGTCGATTTCAGCCCCGACGGCTTTTGAGGGTACGGCTTATATTCATGGTACTTCCGTTTCCTTATTGGTGGACACTGGGTCCACTACTTCTATTATTTCTTATGGGGCGGTTAAACGTCTATCTTTGCGTACTATTCCCACTAAGGGACTGAGACTCACTACGGCCACTGGGACCTGTTCGGATGTCACACGGTTATGCGAGGGTTGCTCGATAGTTTTGGGTAGCAGCACAGTGCTCGTCGACCTCATTGTTGCTCCACTATGGCACTACGACATTATCCTTGGTATGGATTGGCTGGCTAAGATGAGGGCGAAGATAGATTGCGATACTCGGATCGTGACTGCCTATGGATCTGATGGCACGACTTTCACGTTTCCAATGCAGGTCAGTTGGTCCTGCCGTATTGATTGTTATGCTGCTTTATTAGTGCCGGTTGATGGTCCGACATTGGAGGGTACGCCGGTGGTTCGGGAATTTGTGGGTGTGTTTAAGACTATTCCTGGTTTACCTCCTCGGCGCGAGATTGATTTTACGATTGATCTTACGCCTGGTGCGACGCCCATCTCATTGTCGACTTATCGTATGCCTCCATGTGAGATGGAGGAGCTGCGGAGACAGATTGACGAGCTTGTAGAGAAGGGTTTTATACGACCTAGTGTGTCTCCTTGGGGAGCACCTGTGCTATTTGTGAAGAAGAATGACGGGTCGCTACGGTTATGTATTAATTACCGTAGGTTGAACCAGGTCACGGTGAAGAACAAGTATCCTTTGCCTAGGATAGATGATTTGTTCGATCAATTGAGAGGGGCGAGGTATTTTTCAAAGATTGATCTTCAGTCGGGGTACCACCAGTTGCGCGTGAGAGAGGAGGACGTGCAGAAGGCAGCCTTCAGGACGTGCTTTGGGCTTATGAATGCACCAGCCGTGTTCATGGATATGATGAACCGGGTATTTCGGCCCTTCCTTATCGATTCGTCATCGTCTTTATTAATGACATTTTGATATACTCTACGAGTCGGGAGGACCACGAGGAGCACTTGAGAGCGGTGTTGGGTACACTGGAGAAGAACCGGTTGTTTGCACAATACAAGAAGTGCGACTTCTGGCAGGAGGAAGTCAAGTTCCTGGGACATGTAGTGTCCAAGGATGGGATAGCAGTGGACCTTGCTAAGGTAGCTGCGGTTCAGGATTGGCAGCAGCCTGGCTCGGTTACCGAGGTGAGGAGCTTCCTTGGTCTGGCCGGGTATTACAGACGCTTCATTCGGGACTTCTCGAAGATTGCCAGGCCATTATCTCAGTTGACCCGGAAGGACCTGAAGTTCGCCTAGAATGAGAAGGCGGATGCAGCTTTTAAGGAGCTGAAGGACAAGTTGACGTCCGCCCCTCTGCTAGTATTGCCAGAGCAAGGGGAGAAATACACGATATATACTGACGCGTCTCGCGTTGGTTTGGGTTGTGTTCTGATGTAGAAGGATAGGGTGATTTCGTATGCCTCGAGACAATTAAGGAAGCATGAGGAGAATTACCCTACACATGACCTGGAGTTGGCAGCTGTCATCTTTGCATTGAAGCTCTGGAGACATTACCTCTAGGGAGAGGAGTTCGAACTTTTCTGCGACCACCAGAGCCTTAAGTACATATTCACACAGCGAGACTTGAATATGAGACAACGCCGATGGATGGAGACCTTAAAGGACTTCAAGTTCGAGGTTTCCTACCATCCTGGCAAGGTGAACCTTGTGGCAGACGCGTTGAGCCGCAAGAAGGCGATAGCATTTGCGGCACCATTAATGATAGTTGAGTGGGACATGGTTGAGTTCGTACGGGACTTCGAGCAGAGACTCACTGTGGGGGAGCCATTTGAGTGTGTTGCGCACGTTCGGGTGCGACCAGTTATTGACGACAGGATTATTGAGGCCCAGGAGGGCGATATACGGCTGTCTGAGCTTTGAGAGCAGGCTAACGACGCTGAAGACTCCGAGTGGAGAGTTGGTTCTGATGGGGGTCTACGATTTCGTGGCCGCCTATGCGTTCCTGATGTGCCCGACTTGAGACGCGAGCTTCTCGAGTCTGCCCATAACTCGAAGCTTGCGATGCATCCTGGTAGCACGAAGATGTACCGGGATATGTGACGGACGTATTGGTGGGATAACATGAAGGCCCACATCGCTGAGTATGTGTCTCGATGTCTTACGTGCCAGCAGGTCAAGGCAGAACATCGCCAACCTCCTGGACTGCTTCAGCCCATGCCCATAGCAGAGTGGAAGTGGGACTTCATCTCCATGGATTTCATATCAGGGCTGCCGAAGACGAGGAGAGGACACGATTCCATTTGGGTGATTGTGGACCGGTTGACCAAATCGGCCCATTTCCTCCTTATCAGAGTTACGAACTCTGCAGACGAGCTGGCTAGATTGTACATCAGAGAGATCGTCCGTCTGCATGGAGTTCCTTTAGAGATCGTGTCGGACAGAGACACCCGGTTCACATCTATCTTCTGGACTCGTATCCAGGAGGCGATGGGTGTGAAGTTGAAGTTCAGTACGGCGTTTCATCCTCAGACTGATGGGCAGACAGAGCGGGTGAACCAGATTCTGGAGGATATGTTGCGGGCATGTGTATTGGACTTCAAGGACAGCTGGGATGACTGTCTTCTGTATGCAGAGTTCGCCTACAACAACAGCTTCCAAGCGACTATTGGCATGACGCCATATGAGGCCCTATATGGTCGTCCTTTTAGAGTATCGCATTGTTGGGCTGAGATTGGCGAGCGTAGTCTGATTGGCCCGGAATTGGTACAGGCGACTACAGAGAAGGTCGACATTATCAGGCGTCGACTACTTACAGCACAGAACAGGTAGAAGAGTTACGCCGATACGAGGCGGCGACCGCTTGAGTTCGAGGTCGGGGATCATGTGTTCCTCCGAGTTTCCCCTATGAAGGGAGTCCTTCGGTTTGGGAAGAAGGGGAAGCTCACACCGAGATTTATCGGTCCATTTCAGATACTGGATCGAGTGGGTGATGTGGCGTACCGTCTCGGTTTGCCCACACCACTTGCATCTGTACACAACGAATTTCATGTATCTATACTGAAGAAGTACGTTCCTGATCCTTCACATATCATCAGATGGGAGCAGGTACAGCTGAGCGAGGATGCTACGTATGAGTTGCGCCCGACGCGTATCCTTGACAGGAAGGAGCAGGTACTGTGTAGCAAGGTTATTCCACTTGTGAAGTTACTATGGACACATCATTCCGAGGAGGAAGCTACTTGGGAGACTGAGGCCGAGGTCAGGAAGAACTACCCTCAGATTCTCGAGGAATACGAAAAGGTATAATTTCGAGGACGAAATTTTTGTTTAAGGGGGGTAGATTGTAACGACCTGTAAATTTCCGTACTTTGGCTCGAGTACCACCTCGACCAGGAATCAACTAGGATTAAATCCTTTAGAAATTTAACAAAGTTAACTAAGTGCAAAACTCGATTAGCCATGAAATCCGTTGGGATCGCTTTAAATACGATCTGCAAGACCCAAAACTTGCAAAATCATTGACTCTAGGTTACCCTAACATTTAGGATCAAACTCATTACCCGGCTACTCTCGGGAATGAATCGAAACTCTGTATCAGGTCTAGACCGCACATCGGAAGTCCGATTAACACGAAGTTAAGGAACTAGGACCGCCTCACTGGGCTTGACAACCATCTTGGAAATCGAGACCAGATGATGTCCCATGGTCATTCGCTTGAGTCCGGAGCGAGGGAGTGTGAAAACCACTCTTTTCTTTACAAAATAAATATCTTGAATAGTGATCTGGCACCACTCGCTTGCGGATTAGTATTAAGCAACCAGACCATCAGAATCAGACCAAATTACACCCTCGGATCAGGAAAAATTTCAGAAACATTTACATGTACTTGGAATTTCGGATCGTGGGCCACTGACTGTTGAACTGAAAATGGTCCGCCACGTGTGATTTGGAAATCCGACCGAGACGGAAACGTAATCCCACGTAGATCCATGAGTTGTGAACTTAAGTCTGAAGTTTGGCTCAAAGAGGGCCGCTAGAAACCCTCTTTTGAGCTGGAAAAGCGCCGAAATGCTTATAATAGACGTACCCCTTAAACAAGAGTCTATTTCGGAGAGGTTTTAGGCTATATAAGGGCCTTAGAACAGCCCCTCTCACAGCCATACGAATTTGGGATAAAACCCTAGAGAGAGTGTAACATCCCGGATTTTTGCCAACCTGGGATTAGACGTCCTTAGGCATTGGGTCGATCCTAAGACCTTACCAACTTGTCAAAACTAAACCCCACAGTCTAAAATCGCTTCTGAACCCATTTCCTTCACAAATCCCACCCTTCTCTACCTTGTGCTTTCAATTTTCAAAGCACTTTCGCCCTAGACACTATCTTAAACTAGCTAAGTAGTAAAACTTGGATCACTTTATCTACAAACTGCAAAGGCCTAAGTACCATCTCAACCAGAAAACAATTAGGATTAAATCCTTTAGAAATTTAACAAAGTTAACTAAGTGCAAAACTCGATTAGCCATGAAATCCGTTGGGATTGCTTTAAATACGATCTGCAAGACCCAAAACTTGCAAAATCAGTGACTCTAGGTTTCCCTAAAGTTTAGAACCAAACTCATTTCCCGTCTGCTCTCGGGAATGAAACGAAACTTCGTATTAAGTCTAGACCGCACATCGGGAGTCCGATTAACACGAAGCTAAGGAACTAGGACCGCCTCACTGGGCTTGACAATCATCTCAAAAATCAGATCCAGCCGATGTCCCACGGCCATTCGTTTCGATCCGGAGCGAGGGAGTGTGAAAAACACTATTCCCATCCTAATTAAAATATCTGGAATAGTGATCTGGCACCTTTCGCTTGCGCATCAATATTGAGCAACCAGACTGTCAGAATCAGACCAAATTACACCCTCGGATCAGGAAAAATTTCAGGAACATTTACATGTACTTGGAATTTCGGATCGTGGCCTACTGACCGTTGAACTGAAAGTGGCCCGCCACGTGCGATCTGGGAATCCGATCGAGTCGAAAACGTAATCCCTCATAGATCCATGTGTGGTGAGCTTAAGTCTGACGTTTGGCTCAAGGAGGGCCACCAGAACCTCTCTTTTGAGCTGGAAAAGTGACGAAATACCTATATTAGCAGTAACCTTTGAACAGGAGTCTATTTCGGTGAATTTTGAGACTATATAAGGACCTTAAACCCTCTCTCATGGCAGCCATACGAATTTGGATTTGAGAGAGGGAAAAGAGAGAGAAAGTGAGGGAGAAGTGGGAGAATCTCCCTGTCGTCGTTCCCTGCCACCACACGGGCTACACCATCCCTTTCTCATCGCTTTCCCGGCGATTCCAGCCCCGTTTATAGGTAAGAAACCCTAACCCTAATCTGTTTTAGGGTTGTATAGGTTGTAGGTTATGAAATAGCTAACCTATTTCGTTCTCTAGGTTGCCAAACTGCCGAATACGGAAGCTTAGCAAACCTATCAACTCCGTTACGATTCTACGACAAAAGGTGCGGACTTTAGGTGTATAGGTTAGGGTTTTCAACGCTTTCAATGTCAGATAATGATAGATTCATGATCTGCATGCAATTGCACATGTACAAAGTGCTTTCCGTTTCCTGTTTCGATTAACGTTGTAGAATATGGAATTTCACATACTTTAGGTATACGGAGAAATACCGTATACGTATTTTTTTTTGGAGAAATGTTTGACATGTTTATTTAATGTATGATTATACTATATATGGATAAAATACTAGTTTGGCGAAAGGAATCGCCATAATACATGTTCACTTGTAAATGCTACGTATGTTGAAATTGTGTATTCTAGAAATACCGTATATGTGTAAGTTTTGGAAATGTAATTGTCATGATTATTTGTAGTATGATTATGGTATACATGGATAAAATACTCGTTTGGCTAAAGGATAACCCTAATACATGTTTTACTAACATACACCATGTATGTTGTAATAGTGTATTCTAAGTGTTTGTGGAAATGGCTGAATGAGTATAGAATTCTCATTCGTGCTCGCCATGACTAATGTCATGGATTCATGATTGATGTATTGGCGATACCCCCTTTGATGAAAGGATTTGCCCTAAGTCACGCCACGGCCAATATACACTATATAGGCTAAAATGTGTGGCCCAAGTGTTTGTGGAAATGGCTGAATGAATATGAAACTTGGATTCCTGCTTGCCATGACTATCCGTCGTGGGTGTACGCGTGTTATGATTGGGGCAACTCCCTAGCGAAAGGATTTGGCCTAATGCCTATGTGATCGACATATGTCATGTATGTTGATGTATGTTTGTTTAAGTGTTTCTTGAAATGTCTGAATGTGTAGTAGTTAGCAAATTGTACTATATAAGGGTGTTGAGATATGATTCTCAACCTCTTTTCACTATGTGTATGATCTCCTTTGATAGTTGTGTGATTAGGGTTTGAACATGTACAAACTCATGCTTGTGTTGTGATTCATAACATGCTCAACTGTTTTATGATTTTAACTATGTAATGCATATGTTTAAATTTATATTTATGTTGTATGATCCGTCATGGGTGATGGGGGAGCAGAGCAACGAGTACGTGCAACAGCCCTGGCAGCCCTAAACGGATAATACCAGACTGATTGTATGATTTGAATCCTGATCCATCACTGCTTTATATCTCTGTAATTGATTGTGTTTGGGGCTATGATTATAGTTCAGGCAATCGGTAACGAGATTGAACTCGTGGCTGAGATTCATTTGCCACGTGGGATGTGTTCGACGAACTCGAGTCGTGCGTTGCCTGTCGGCAGTGGCTAGGCCACACGAAGTTGTTTATGCACTTCATGTCGTGCAGCTCAACGGGCGATCGTGCTAGTCGAGCTCGTCAAGTAACCCGATCTACCTTATGTGTGTTCACCCTGTTTGGTCGCTACTGCTTGAACCTAGGGTACCAAACTTACCAGTGGCGATCCCCGTTTAACCATGGTACCTAGATCCGCTAAGTCGGATGAGCCGGGCATGGTGGTATGGGACACCGTAGTCGAGCTGTCGGCCTACGCTGGGGCCATGTGCCTCCCCGTAGTGACCATTGCGCAACTAACTCGTGAGCCGAATACGGTGGTATGGGACGCTGTATTCGAGTTGTCGATACTTCGGCGAGAGCCGAGTACGGTGAGATCTGTGCTCGTGCTGACGGGCGACGAGTCCTCCGTGGTATCATCGAGTACACTCCAAGGGTCTGTGATTGGCGATGAGCCTTTCATAGCAACTAGAGTGTGAGTTGAGCCGAGTACGGTGAGACCTGTACTTGAGCTGACGGCTAGTGATTGAGCCGAGTACGGTGAGACCTGTACTCGAGCTGACGGCCAGCAATTGACCCGCATACGGTGAGATCTGTATCCGCGCTGACGGGTGACGAGCCCTTTGCGATGCCTTCACTAAGCTTCTCAAACTATAATATCGTATGAGAATAACTAGGATTGACGACCCTAGAATGGATCATGTTTGGGAATGATACAAGGGAGGTACCTTAGTTTCCCAATACTGCTGTTTGAAATGGACTAATAAAAACTTGGAAATCATGAGCATCATCGTACCGCATGTGCTTTGTAGATGTGGCGCACTGAGGGAGTAAGCATTCGCGAACGTGAGATGATGTCGCTTGAGGGTGGTTTGGCAAGGGCATACAGCATCATGTCATTTTATTTTCGCACTTAACAAGAGTAGTTAGAAATGTTTGAGTTGTACTGCTTTATCATTACTGCTTGATTGAATTGATAACATGTTAACCTATGCCTTACTGTTCCACTGAGTTGATCACTCACTCCCACGTTACGGGACGGTGTTCCGAACACCCACCAGATTTGTTGAGTTTCAGGTGATGGCGATGCTTATGAAGCAGAGCCGGACTTCTATGATGTGGAGGAGGAGTTCTCCTACATGTAACTTTCTGACAGGCCAATGAAGACCTGGTATTGTATTGACGGGGTTATGGTTCTTGGGATAGAAGGCATTACACTTCCTCACATTTGGTAAATTTTAGAACTGCACTTGTATTTATTTAACCTGGTAATGTTATCACTCTGGAGACTCATCATAAGTTATATATTTTATCTATCTATCACAGTCTTCCGCTTGCAAACTTAACTGTCTCTGGAGTATGATATGCTGTTTTGGCTTAATCTCACTCATGTTCAACGCACGAATACAGTCAACATTCAATCATCATTCATTTTGTTGCATAAGTGATGTTCTGGAACTCGGGAGTTGAGTTTATGCTCGACCCCCGATTTTCAGGGCGTTACAAGATGGTATCAGAGCATGATTTTGATTAACCGGACCTGGGTTATGGTCACACTACGCACTCTGACGCACTCTGACTTAGGAGGGAGCGACGAAACATAGAAACTGACTTAGGATTTTCCAAATTCGCCGAACGGCGAAACCAACCGAAATCGACCGTTGAGATTGGGCCGTACACACCCATGATCAAGCGAAACAATCCCGAATCACTTCTAGGCCATCAGTCGACGGGTCTGAGTCATTCCTTAGAGACGAATGTCCTTAGATTGTGGGTCAACCACAACACCAAAGCCTAAAACCCCTTTTTACCCAATTTCTTCAAAATCTCTCCTTGCACCACTTCATTCTTTAATTTTTTCTAAATCCTATCATACCAGATATAAATTCTAACGTATAAATGACGAAGAATAACACCTAAACAAAAATTTACTATAAGTAGTAAATATATGTATAAATTGGACTTTTGACCATTCAAACTTTGGAATCTAACCAAGTAAATGGGTTACTTGGATAGATTAGCTCCTCCTACCCCAAAATCATATGTCACACGATATATAAAATCATTCTAGTTTGTAATTGGCCCCGAAAATGCCTCAACTGGAGTCGGGGGCCTCCCCACTTAAATGTACTAAGATCCAGGGTCGAACCCGGGTGCATTTGGCACCTTGGGACCAAGGAGAACACACCCCACCCGCGGCGGCGGCCCACCAGCCACTTTGGGCGGGGGTGGAACCTCCATCATGGAGGTGGACCTCCACCAAACTTGGCCGTACGGGTCGGGCCGGGTCTGATCTTGGTCGGCCCGACCTCCCCTACCCCCTGGCACGTGCGGTTTTGGCTGGGGTTTGGGATTTTTAGGTCTGGAGCTCCCCTCTCTCTCACATCATCCTTCCAAGCCCCCCAACTTGTTGTTTCTCTCTCCAATCTCCCTCTCAATCCTACATTCCACCTTTTTCGACCGCCATCCATCATTCCACAATGTTTACAGTAATACATACCTCCTCCCTCTTCATTCTCTCTCAATTGAGCTCCTACACCCCCCATTTGAGGCTCATTTTCCAAAGCCTCTACCAATAATTTTGATCCCCACCCACCCTCCTACCAACCATGTCACTCCCAATCCCGAGGTAGGATTAGCAATACAGTCCCATTTTAATACAACTTAAGACCACTGGGCAAAGGGTGTTGAAGTGATAAAGTCCCTTGATATACATTAACCCACCACACTCTGATAACTTAAGCTTTAGAGTAAATGGTTGTTTGACAAATATGGCCCATAGAGTTTGGACCTAAAGCAGTGCTTCAACAGACCTGACAGTATAGGAAATCCAACCAATTAAGAACGTGAACTCTAGAACCCCCCTTGTGGTTGGTTTGAGCATGTGTGACGTGCTCGAGCGTAGCTACATTCATGTTCAGGCAACTCAAATTCCAAACAAACAAACAAACAATTTTCCTTTATTTAAAATGGTATGAAATCATCTAGTGTAGAAGCATAGGCTTTGGATTACAACTAGGGGATTATGCTACTCATACGTTGCGACTAGGCACTAAAGAATGTAAAAGATTCATTATGCTAAGATAATTGAAAAATAATAATAATAATAATAAATAAATAAATAAATAAATAAATAAATTTCGTTTGTGGGCTTGATTAGGTTAGAGCGAGACCCCGTTCCGTTGTTGAATCCCCTTAATACTTTAGGCTTCTTTAGTAACTCTTAGGGAGCTTGTTTGACGTAGAAACTATTCACGATTAGAGAATTAATGTTAGGTCAAATCAATACGACCCTTAGAATTGCCTTCTCAAGGACTTAGTACAATCGGGAATACGGAGTAGAGAAACTATCCATAAGCGAGGTATTAGCGGTCTGAATCGAATTCTCAATCCTGGTAGTGACCAATGAACCCTATGCTCTGATCAAGCAGAAGGTCGGAATCGACTAGGATTAAGAATTGAGATAGCAACTTTCTGTTCTGGCTAGGCAGGAGGTCCATGTATCCGACTCAGACCAACTACACAACATTCCTTCCGTGTTGGCCGAACCACTTGCAACTAGAAGTTTATAACTTCGTCTTTGAAAGGTATTAGGAGTATATAGCCAATAGCGACTGTCTTTTAGGCCCAAGGAATTACCCAAATGGGCGACAAATAGTTAGGAATTAGGTCCCAAATTACATGCCATGTCGGCATACATTTTGTCCATATGAATGAAGAAAGATAACCTGCCTGTTAAGCTAGGCATGAATAAATAGGATAAGTCTGGGCCGGGATAAAACCCCTTGGTAGGATTAGGCATCTTGCCTCAAACTCACACCCATCCGTGATAACCCCTTTCTATAATCCTAGGTACCAAGAGACTGATGTAGTGGGAGACCGCATTTCCTTTCATGTCAAGGATAAGACTTAAATTACACCTTGTTCCGTCATACGGATCAGGACATAGCTCTTGAGCCTTGAGGGTGAAAATAAAATTTTAAGGGGGTAGAACATTATGAGCCAAGCTAGTTAGGTCACCTAATACGCCTCTTTGATCTGGGTGGCGCAGCGGAAACGTGGTGGACCTTACCCCACTGGCCCAGGATCGAAACGGTGCTCGTTGAATACGAACATTATAGAAGCCCTAGCCTGCCCTACTATGAGAAACCGTTTTAGGATGATCTAGTAAGATTTGATTCACCATTTCCTTGGACATAGATAATAATGAGGACTCTCTTAGACTAAGACCTAAAGGGCAACCTTAGAATAAACAATTTGAGCCTTTCAATGATGGACATTCCCTACTCTTAGAGAGTGATCAGACTACGGAGTTACTGAAATATACAACTGCGAAGTTTTCGCGGCTTGACCCAATTCTCAATCCTGGGCGACTACCAATGGACTCACTGCTTGGCCGAGCAGAAGACCAGGATCCACCAGGATTCGGAAGCGGTACGCTGAGCTTTCTACCCTGGCCCGGTAGATGATCGATGTATCAGGATTAAGCCCACCATAAACGTCTCTCCGTGTTGGTCAAACAATGAGAACAGCTATCTTACTCTAGATAATTGGGATTTGTCGTCGAGACTCCAAATAAGTAAATAAATAAATGGTAGCAAACCATCAGGGTAAGAGAAATGGATAAAGAATTAAGTTTTAAGGGGGGTAGACTAATATGACACAACTGGTATATACCCTACCACGCGTAGAAACTTGGAATCAATAAGTCTTAGGCGAATGGAATAATAGAAATCTTCCCTTATTACCCTTAGCCAATTTCGGGGACGAAATTTTGTTTTAAGGGGGGTAGATTGTAACATCCCGGATTTTTGCCAACCTGGGATTAGACGTTCTTAGGCATTGGGTCGATCCTAAGACCTTACCAACTTGTCAAAACTAAACCCCACAGTCTAAAATCGCTTCTGAACCCATTTCCTTCACAAATCCCACCCTTCTCTACCTTGTGCTTTCAATTTTCAAAGCACTTTCGCCCTAGACACTATCTTAAACTAGCTAAGTAGTAAAACTTGGATCACTTTATCTACAAACTGCAAAGGCCTAAGTACCATCTCAACCAGAAAACAATTAGGATTAAATCCTTTAGAAATTTAACAAAGTTAACTAAGTGCAAAACTCGATTAGCCATGAAATCCGTTGGGATTGCTTTAAATACGATCTGCAAGACCCAAAACTTGCAAAATCAGTGACTCTAGGTTTCCCTAAAGTTTAGAACCAAACTCATTTCCCGTCTGCTCTCGGGAATGAAACGAAACTTCGTATTAAGTCTAGACCGCACATCGGGAGTCCGATTAACACGAAGCTAAGGAACTAGGACCGCCTCACTGGGCTTGACAATCATCTCAAAAATCAGATACAGCTGATGTCCCACGGCCATTCGTTTCGATCCGGAGCGAGGGAGTGTGAAAAACACTATTCCCATCCTAATTAAAATATCTGGAATAGTGATCTGGTACCTTTCGCTTGCGCATCAGTATTGAGCAACCAGACTGTCAGAATCAGACCAAATTACACCCTCGGATCAGGAAAAATTTCAGGAACATTTACATGTACTTGGAATTTCGGATCGTGGCCCACTGACCATTGAACTGAAAGTGGCCCGCCACGTGCGATCTGGGAATCCGATCGAGTCGAAAACGTAATCCCTCATAGATCCATGTGTGGTGAGCTTAAGTCTGACGTTTGGCTCAAGGAGGGCCACCAGAACCTCTCTTTTGAGCTGGAAAAGTGACGAAATACCTATATTAGCAGTAACCTTTGAACAGGAGTCTATTTCGTTGAGTTTTGAGACTATATAAGGACCTTAAACCCTCTCTCATGGCAGCCATACGAATTTGGATTTGAGAGAGGGAAAAGAGAGAGAAAGTGAGGGAGAATGGGAGAATCTCCCTGCCGTCGTTCCCTGCCACCACACGGGCTCACACCATCCCTTTCTCATCGCTTTCCCGGCGATTCCAGCCCCGTTTCTAGGTAAGAAACCCTAACCCTAATCTGTTTTAGGGTTGTATAGGTTGTAGGTTATGAAATAGCTAACCTATTTCGTTCTCTAGGTTGCCAAACTGCCGAATACGGAAGCTTAGCAAACCTATCAACTCCGTTACGATTCTACGACAAAAGGTGCGGACTTTAGGTGTATAGGTTAGGGTTTTCAACGCTTTCAATGTCAGATAATGATAGATTCATGATCTGCATGCAATTGCACATGTACAAAGTGCTTTCCGTTTCCTGTTTCGATTAACGTTGTAGAATATGGAATTTCACATACTCTAGGTATACGGAGAAATACCGCATACGTATTTTTTTTGGCGAAATGTTTGACATGTTTATTTAATGTATGATTATACTATATATGGATAAAATACTAGTTTGGCGAAAGGAATCGCCGTAATACATGTTCACTTGTAAATGCTACGTATGTTGAAATTGTGTATTCTAGAAATACCGTATATGTGTAAGTTTTGGAAATGTAATTGTCATGATTATTTGTAGTATGATTATGGTATACATGGATAAAATACTCGTTTGGCTAAAGGATAACCCTAATACATGTTTTACTAACATACACCATGTATGTTGTAATAGTGTATTCTAAGTGTTTGTGGAAATGGCTGAATGAGTATAGAATTCTCATTCGTGCTCGCCATGACTAATTGTCATGGATTCATGATTGATGTATTGGCGATACCCCCTTTGATGAAAGGATTTGCCCTAAGTCACGCCACGGCCAATATACACTATATAGGCTAAAATGTGTGGCCCAAGTGTTTGTGGAAATGGCTGAATGAATATGAAACTTGGATTCCTGCTTGCCATGACTATCCGTCGTGGGTGTACGCGTGTTATGATTGGGGCAACTCCCTAGCGAAAGGATTTGGCCTAATGCCTATGTGATCGACATATGTCATGTATGTTGATGTATGTTTGTTTAAGTGTTTCTTGAAATGTTTGAATGTGTAGTAGTTAGCAAATTGTACTATATAAGGGTGTTGAGATATGATTCTCAACCTCTTTTCACTATGTGTATGATCTCCTTTGATAGTTGTGTGATTAGGATTTGAACATGTACAAACTCATGCTTGTGTTGTGATTCATAACATGCTCAACTGTTTTATGATTTTAACTATGTAATGCATATGTTTAAATTTATATTTATGTTGTATGATCCGTCATGGGTGATGGGGGAGCGGAGCAACGAGTGCGTGCAACAGCCCTGGCAGCCCTAAACGGATAATACCAGACTGATTGTATGATTTGAATCCTGATCCATCACTGCTTTATATCTCTGTAATTGATTGTGTTTGGGGCTATGATTATAGTCAGGCAATCGGTAACGAGATTGAACTCGTGGCTGAGATTCATTTGCCACGTGGGATGTGTTCGACGAACTCGAGTCGTGCGTTGCCTGTCGGCAGTGGCTAGGCCACACGAAGTTGTTTATGCACTTCATGTCGTGCAGCTCAACGGGCGATCGTGCTAGTCGAGCTCGTCAAGTAACCCGATCTGCCTTATGTGTGTTCACCTTGTTTGGTGGCTACTGCTTGAACCTAGGGTACCAAACTTACCAGTGGCGATCCCCGTTTAACCATGGTACCTAGATCCGCTAAGTCGCATGAGCCGGGCATGGTGGTATGGGACACCGTGGTCGAGCTGTCGGCCTACGCTGGGGCCATGTGCCTCCCCGTAGTGACCATTGCGCAACTAACTCGTGAGCCGAATACGGTGGTATGGGACACTGTATTCGAGCTGTCGATACTTCGGCGAGAGCCGAGTACGGTGAGATCTGTGCTCGTGCTGACGGGCGACGAGTCCTTCGTGGTATCATCGAGTACACTCCAAGGGTCTGTGATTGGCGACGAGTCTTTCACAGCAACTAGAGTGTGAGTTGAGCCGAGTACGGTGAGACCTGTACTTGAGCTGACGGCTAGTGATTGAGCCGAGTACGGTGAGACCTGTACTCGAGCTGACGGCCAGCAATTGAGCCGCATACGGTGAGATCTGTATCCACGCTGACGGGTGACGAGCCCTTTGCGATGCCTTCACTAAGCTTCTCAAACTATAATATCGTATGAGAATAACTAGGATTGACGACCCTAGAATGGATCATGTTTGGGAATGATACAAGGGAGGTACCTTAGTTTCCCAATACTGCTGTTTGAAATGGACTAATAAAAACTTGGAAATCATGAGCATCATCGCACCGCATGTGCTTTGTAGATGTGGCGCACTGAGGGAGTAAGCATTCGCGAACGTAAGATGATGTCGCTTGAGGGTGGTTTGGCAAGGGCATACAGCATCATGTCATTTCATTTTCGCACTTAACAAGAGTAGTTAGAAATGTTTGATTTGTACTGCTTTATCATTACTGCTTGATTGAATTGATAACATGTTAACCTATGCCTTACTGTTCCACTGAGTTGATCACTCACTCCCACGTTACGGGACGTTGTTCCGAACACCCACCAGATTTGTTGAGTTTCAGGTGATGGCGATGCTTATGAAGCAGAGCCGGACTTCTATGATGTGGAGGAGGAGTTCTCCTACATGTAACTTTCTGACAGGCCAATGAAGACCTGGTATTGTATTGACGGGGTTATGGTTCTTGGGATAGAAGGCATTACACTTCCTCACATTTGGTAAATTTTAGAACTGCACTTGTATTTATTTAACCTGGTAATGTTATCACACTCTGGAGACTCATCATAAGTTATATATTTTATCTATCTATCACAGTCTTCCGCTTGCAAACTTAACTGTCTCTGGAGTATGATATGCTGTTTTGGCTTAATCTCACTCATGTTCAATGCACGAATACAGTCAACATTCAATCATCATTCATTTTGTTGCATAAGTGATGTTCTGGAACTCGGGAGTTGAGTTTATGCTCGACCCCCGATTTTCAGGGCGTTACAGAGAGAGAGAGAAAAGGGAGAGAAAACTTGGGATTTGTGGGAGCACCTTCCTCCTATTGCTTTCGATCTTCACACGGGCTGCACCGCCTCTTTCCAGGCGCTTTCCCGGCGATATCAACTCCGTTTTAAGGTGAGAAACCCTAACCCTAGATCTGATTTGAGGTGTATAGGTTATAGATGGTGAAATAACTAACCGATTCCACTCTTTAGGCTAGAGAACTCCCGAATACGGAAGCTCACCAAACCTTGCTGATCCGTTGAGATTCCAAGGAGCAAGGTGAGGACTTTAGGTGTATAGGTTATGGTTTTCAACGCTTTCAATGTCAGATAATGATAGATTCATGATCTGCATACAATTGCACATGTACAAAGTGCTTTCCGTTTTCTGTTTCGATTAAAGTAGTAGAATATGGAATTTCACATACTCTAGGTATACATAGAAATACCGTATACGTATTTTTTTTGGAAAAGTGTTTGACATGTTTATTTAATGTATGATTATACAATATATGGATAAAATACTTGTTTGGCGAAAGGAATCGCCATAATACATGTTTGCTTGTAAACACTAGGTATGTTGAAATTGTGTATTTTAGAAATGCCGTATATGTATAAATTTTGGAAATGCAATTGTCATGATTTATTGCTGTATGATTATGATATACATGGATAAAATACTCGCTTGGCGAAAGGATAGTCCTAATACATATTTTACTAACATACGTCATGTATGTTGAAATAGTGTACTCTAAGTGTTTGTGTAAATGCTTGTGAGAGCAAATGCTTAGATGTTGGCACTGTAGGTCGGTGCTGATATGGAATTCTCGACTACTTTAGAGACATGTAGGATTCCCTCCATGTGGTGGTTTACTCTAACCACTCACTTGTGATGTATATGTAATTGTATCCCTATTTGTATAGTACTCTATAACATGCTTTACAATATGCTTTATAACATGCCTTATGATATGCCTACTAGCATGCTTGTATTACTTTGTTTATCATGCTTAACTCCACATGCTATGGATGAGAACTGTTTGAGTTTGGACTATGTTTATAGTCCAGACATTCGGTACCAGACTTGAGATTGTGGCTGAGATTCATGTCGCCACAAGGGATGTGTCTGACGAACCTGAGTCGTACTTCGGTTGGCGATAGTGGTTGGCCACACGGAGTGCTTTTGCGCTTCATATCGCTCAACTTGTTGTGCGCTCGAGCTAGTCAGGCTCGCCAAGTAACCCGATATGTTGAAGGTGTGTTTACCATGTTTGGTCATTACTGTTTGAACCTAGGGTAGCAAACTTACTAGTGGCAATCCCGTTAACCTTGGTACCTCGATCCGCTAAGACTCATGAGCCGGACTTGGTGGTATGGGACACCGTGGCCGAGCTGTCGGCCTATGCTGGGGCCAAGTGCCTCCCCGTAGTGACCATTGAGCAACCCAAACTCATGAACCGAATACGGTGGTATGAGACACTGTATTCGAGCTGTCAATACTTACGGCGAGAGCCAAGAACGGTGAGACCTGTACTCATGCTGACGGGCGGCGAGTCCTCTGTAGTATCTTCGAGTATACTCCAAGGTTTGTGATTGGCGACGAGTCTTTCACAGCAACTAGAGTATGAGTTGAGCCGAGTACGGTGAGACCTGTATTCGAGCTGACGGCTAGTGATTGAGCCGAGTACGGTGAGACCTGTACTCGAGCTGACGGTCAACAATTGAGCCGCATACAGTGAGATCTGTATCCGTGCTGACGGGTGACGATCCCTTTGTGATGCCTTCGCTATGCCTCTCAAACCATAGTATCGTATGAGATTAACTAGGATTGACAACCCTAGAATGGATCATGTTTGGAATGATACAAGGGAGGTACCTTAGTTTCCCAATACTGCTGTTTGAAACAGACTAATAACAACTCGGTAAACATGCTCATCATTGCACCGCATGTGCCTAGTAGATGTGGAGCACTGAGGGAGTTATGCATTCGCGAACGTAAGATGATGTGGCATGAGGGTGGTTTGGCAAGGGCATAATTCATCATGTCATTTCATACTTGCATTTAATAAGAGTAGTTAAACTTGCTTGATTGTACCGCTTTATCATTACTGCTTGATTGAGTTGATAAGATGTTAACCTATGCTTTATTGTACCAGTGAGTTAGCTACTCACTCCCACGTTACGGGACGGTGTTTGCAACACCAACCAGACTCTGTCACAGGTATAGACGGCGCGTCGGTTCAGGAGCCGGAGCCCGATTTCGACGAGGACCAGGATGAGTTCTCATTTATGCAGTACTCTGACGACTTTGCTTAGGCCGACTGCATCGCGGGGATTTCAGGACTCATCTTTTAGATTGTATTTTGATTTTTGATTCAGAAACAGTATATGTATATGGGTACTCAGTTAGTGTTCATACTCAGGTGTTCATAAAAATTTTATTCTTTACATAACTTAAATATACAATTTCAGTCTTCCGCTTGCCTTTATACAATTGAACTGGAGTATGAATCACTGTTTTAGTATAATCTCATTCATGTTTATTGCTCTAACTCAGACAACATTTAAACATCATTATATATGTTGCATAAGTGATGCGTTGGAACTCGGGAGTTGAGTTCATACTCGACCCCCGAATTTCAGGGCGTTACACTTGACCATTCCTTTGGACCGTCAGCAAGATCGACTCTTCGGAAAATTTAACCATATGCTCATTATCACAATCTAACTCTTCATTCTCAATTTCATTATTCTCTATAATCGCATCATGTGGACTCCATTGTTGTATATCTCTTCTAATTTCTTAAAGTCTATGGAGTGTATTTTTCTTGCTCAACTCTAGAGTTTGTATGAAATTTTGAAGTTCTCTTGGAGTTTTCTTGTTGGATCTCAGAGGTATAGGACCCAAGAGAATTGTCAATATGCTACATTGTTGATTCAACTTCCCAATTTTGATATTTTCACTGATCATAAGTACGGAGTTGGGAATGAAGAATTGGATTGGGTTGAGGCTGGGGTGAATTAGTCTCCATTAACCTATCAAGGAGTGATTCAAGCTCTTCTAGTAATTTTCTCATGTCAGCAGAAGAGTCTGTGTCACTTTGAAGTGACTCCTCGTGGATCGATTCTGGTTGGATCACAAAGGTAGGGGATCCAAGATAATAATCATTATAACATATTGTTGGTTCATATTTCCAATTTTGATGTCTCCACTGATTATAGTCATACAGGTCATAGGTGGAAGAATCTGATGGTTGTTGATCATATTATCACCCATAATATAATCACGCATTGTTTTCTTCTTGTCTGAAGGGTGATAATAATTCTCACTACCATAGTTATGATAACCCCAACACTCAAATACTGTCCGTGGGGTGTAATTGTTCTCCCGCATATGATCACAAAAAGACTTCTTAACTGGTGGAACATTATATTCTGATTGGTACTCGATGATGGTTTGAGAAAAATTTTGAGACATAGGTTGATTTCTATCATAATCATACATCTCTCCCCAATATCTCTTCTCCATCTCAGCATATTGATGTACCCATTCTTCTATGGTGAAAACCCTAACTCTGAATCTAATAGAAAAATCCTACAGCAATATGGAAAGTAAGTAGAGGAAAAGTTAGAAGGAAGTTACTAGGTTGGAGGAGATCTATGTTAGGATCCTACAAAACAAAAAACAATGTTAGTTTTTAAAAAGAAAAGAAATCCTATAATTAAAAAGTTTCAAAAAATAACAAATAAAACCTAATGCTAAAAATAGAGAAACCCTAATCTTAATCCCAATTCTAAAACTACTAATCCCATAAAAATGCAACCGTCAATCCCCGGCAATGGTGCCAAAAACTTGTTCACAACCCCAAGTGTAGGGTTGCGATGTAGTCATAATAACGGTAAGACCGAGGTCGAATCCACAAGGATTGAACCTTGTACGTATTCTGCAAGTAACTAGAACTAGAACTAGAAAAAGATGAAAACCTAATCTGAAATATTTGAGAGAGTAATTGTGATTAAAGTAATTGAAACTAATGAAATTAAAGGTGGTAGCTAGGGTGTCAAGGATCCACTTATAGCAATTGGGAAGCAACCTTTACATGATTTAAGGACGCAACTAGAATCAAAGTCTTATCCTATCCAATTGGTAAGAAGAGATTTGTCAGATCTCTAAACTTCATATGGATCTAATCATCGATGGATGAGAGTGATGAAGATTTGGAAGTGATTCCGTCTCCTAACCATGCCCAGGAGACATGGCGAATAACAACAATATATCAATCCCACAACCAATCATAGGAGATTTGTGGAAGTTAAGAAGGATTCCATCACCCTACCATGCCCTAGGGACGATGGTGAACAACAGGATTTTCTAATTTCATAATCTCAATTCAAGAAAAAGAAGATATTTCAAGCTATTGCAGATCTATTATAATTTGAGTCATAACAAACCATTAAACACTAAAAATACTCCTTCATAATCAAACTAGAATCCAAGAGAGTTCAATAAAACATGAATCAAAACAAAGCAAACTTCCCAATCACACTATAAGCTTCACCTCTTAGCCCTAGCTAAGAGGTTTAAGCCATCATAGACATGATGATCTATAGGCTCTTAAAAACATGAAGGAAAGAAGAAGCTAAAGAAGAAAAGGAGAAGAAAAACTCTTATTGTGCCGTCCTCTCTCTCTCTCTCTCTCTCTCTCTCTCTCTCTCTCTCTCTCCCCCTCTCTCTCTCTCTCTTGCTCCACCTCCAAGCTCTACGTCTAAGGATGATCCCTCTCACATCTTGCGCTCCCCCTTTTATAAAAATAATGTAGGGCGGTGATTGGAAGTCGGTGGAAAAACTCTTGCGGAAGCTCTTTACGTAGCACAACAGTGTGCATAGCAAAACGCAAAACAACTTGCATTTGGAGGAGTTTTGGGATACTGAATCAACCCATCCTTTGATTCTAACTTCTTAGCTAGGGTCATGGCACTCTTGTGCATCTTCTGAATGGTCCAGATCATCGAAACCATCGATAATTGTGGGCCACAACTTCCACGAAATTCTGGTTTTCCCGGACGCACGCTATGCGTAAGGAAGATGCGTTGAGCTCTCGGTGGGCCCCATAGTGATGTTATTGGAGAAATCCACCCTGTCCATTAGATTCATGGTGAAATTTCAGTCTGGAATTGATGGTTTTGCTCGAGTTTGGTGCGATCTAAGGTATCAAATTTTCCCACTGTTCATCCTGCGCTTGACGGTGATCTTCTTGCGATTACTTGCATGGTGGCGAAAAGACATCATGGCTATGGTCTCCCCCCAGGACACAATGAACGGTCCAGATCAACGAATCGGTCCATGGTGGTGGGCCACTACACGTCCCAACGGATGTCAATCCGCTGGCTACGTAAGACGTTGGGTCAACCTAACTTTCACCAGACATCTTAGTTCGGTGCGACGCTTGTGTGCACCTGCTGTGTACACGAACCAATGTGCGTGAGGGTCCACTATGATGTGCATGAGAAATCTGCTCTGTTCATTCACTTCTCCATTTAATTTGAGGGGTAGAGATAAAAATGATGCATATCCAGCTATCAGGTAGGTCTCATATTGGTGATTTATGGCTGATCTTGTCTGTTGGTCCTCTTCCACGACGATCCAAAGGCTGAAATTTAACGTGTACGGTTATTTTATGATCCTTAGGGTAGATATAAAGTTTCGAGCCAAACGGATGGTCGGAACCCTGTGATCTTGCATTTATGACGATTTTCATGCCTCTTTATTGTTAATCACTTGATTTTCTCAAATCTTTGGCGTGTGAATTCTTCAATCTCGGTCCCCTAAGATTTGTCCCTTTGGTGATTCTTGAGCATCAAATACATGCTTTTAGTACCCTTTTTTCAATCTAAGCTCTTAAATTCACCTTACAACAAAAACACGATTAAAATGGAACGTTAAACATTATCATGTACATAAAACCAAGTAATAACTGGAGTCTAATATGCAATATTTGACCCTCAACACCAAGAACCACCCAATGTATCCATTTCAAATGGAAATCTCTCTCTCTCTCTCTCTCTCTCTCTCTCTCTTAAATGGAGATCTGGCATGGTGTTTTGTGCATGATTCATGAAGGAAGAAATTGCAACCCTCCGATTTTCATCTCTTGCAACTACGACCATCTCTTTCTGATATTTTATTTTCAAATCCTCTATTTTCTACAGAGAAATGGTAGTTTCTTCTAAAGGAAGAACATAACTTCCATTTCTTCTCTTCTTCCATATGCATCCTTGGCGAGTGCTTCTATGAACAAGCCATTGAAGTTGAAAGAACAAGTAGAAGCATACCCCTTTTTGATCATGAAAGAACTCGACCCTAAAAATTTTGGCTACATCAAGGTACACCATGCTTCCAATCATAGCCCAAATCATCAAGCTACATTTGATTCAGGATTTTTTGATATGGACAATTGATTTGGTGCTTTTGACTTGATGCATCTAATTTGGGCCTTTTGAATTGAGGGTTTCGAGTAAGTCTTTTGATGATATTCCTTACCAATCTCCAGTTTATTAGTAAATTACCAGTTATTATTATTTTTTTCTTTTAATTTTATACAAGTTGGGCCCTTTTTTTCAAAAAAAATGGTGCATGGATCATATATAATATCATAATTTAGGTCACTCAACAATGCCTCACTTGTAAAAACTGAAAAATCCATTGTATAATCTCCTGTATGTCATGCATGCTAATTGTTTCATGAAATGTCTCAACAAAGAATGTTTTGTGTGGATCGCATTTGAGTCCCATTTTTTTTCCTCTACCCATGAGTCGCCCACATGGTTGTATAGTTGGATGACTGCAATTTTTTTTTTTTAAGTTATGGAAAATTAGTAAGTGATATTTTCTGAAATTAGGTCCCTCTCTTGTTGAGCATTGTTGTTAGTCATAGGATCTTGGATGCTCTACAACTAGGAAACAACTAGGAATAACAAAATCGCTAACTTTTAGGTTGGTTGCACCAAATATCATAATATTTGGTGTCACCATACACACCCTTAATATTTTTCATAATCAATATTTGGTGTGACCTTTGAGCCAAGCAAATGGTGGGCTCCACAATCAGCTAGATTCACTCATCAGATGGGCCACACAATCAATATAAGTGGACAGACCAAGGCCTGGATCAATATACAGGGGTGGCCCACCTGATGAGTGGATGAACCTGATTCTCAAGAAAGGTGATGTTCATGGTGTGGCACAACTTTTGCATGGGTGGCCATTTCCACTAAATGTTTGCAACTCAAATCCTCTTATGCTTCAAATGCAGCCTTGGACTTTAAAACCAATATGACATTTTGTAACGCCCTGAAAATCGGGGGTCGAGCATAAACTCAACTCCCGAGTTCCAGAACATCACTTATGCAACAAAATGAATGATGATTGAATGTTGACTGTATTCGTGCATTGAACATGAGTGAGATTAAGCCAAAACAGCATATCATACTCCAGAGACAGTTAAGTTTGCAAGCGGAAGACTGTGATAGATAGATAAATTAATAACTTATGATGAGTCTCCAGAGTGTGATAACATTACCAGGTTAAATAAATACAAGTGCAGTTCTAAAATTTACCAAATGTGAGGAAGTGTAATGCCTTCTATCCCAAGAACCATAACCCCGTCAATACAATACCAGGTCTTCATTGGCCTGTCAGAAAGTTACATGTAGGAGAACTCCTCCTCCACATCATAGAAGTCCGTCTCTGCTTCATAAGCATCGCCATCACCTGAAACTCAACAAATCTGGTGGGTGTTCGGAACACCGTCCCGTAACGTGGGAGTGAGTGATCAACTCAGTGGAACAGTAAAGCATAGGTTAACATGTTATCAATTCAATCAAGCAGTAATGATAAAGCAGTACAAATCAAACATTTCTAACTACTCTTGTTAAGTTCGAAAATGAAATGACATGATGTTGTATGCCCTTGCCAAACCACCCTCAAGCGACATCATCTTACGTTCGCGAATGCTTACTCCCTCAGTGCGCCACATCTACAAAGCACATGCGGTGCGATGATGCTCATGATTACCAAGTTTTTATTAGTCCATTTCAGACAGCAGTATTGGGAAACTAAGGTACCTCCCTTGTATCATTCCCAAACATGATCCATTCTAGGGTCGTCAATCCTAGTTATTCTCATACGATATTATAGTTTGAGAAGCGTAGTGAAGGCATCGCAAAGGGTTCGTCACCCGTCAGCGCGGATACAGATCTCACCGTATGCGGCTCAATTGCTGGCCGTCAGCTCGAGTACAGGTCTCACCGTACTCGGCTCAACTCACACTCTAGTTGCTGTGAAAGACTCGTCGCCAATCACAGACCCTTGGAGTGTACTCGATGATACCACGGAGGACTCATCGCCCGTCAGCACGAGCACAGATCTCACCGTACTCGGCACTCGCCGAAGTATCGACAGCTCGAATACAGTGTCCCATACCACCATATTCGGCTCACGAGTTGATTGTGCAATGGTCACTACGGGGAGGCACATGGCCCCAGCGTAGGCCGACAGCTCGACCACGGTGTCCCATACCACCATGCCCGGCTCATGCGACTTAGCGGATCTAGGTACCATGGTTAAACGGGGATCGCCACTGGTAAGTTTGGTACCCTAGGTTCAAGCAGTAGCGACCAAACAGGGTTTACATGCATAAGGCAGATCGGGTTACTTGATGAGCTCGACTAACACGATCGCCCGTTGAGCTGCACGACATGAAGTGCATAAACAACTTCGTGTGGCCTAGCCACTGCCGACAGGCAACGCCCGACTCGAGTTCGTCGAACACATCCCACGTGGCAAATGAATCTCAGCCACGAGTTCAATCTCGTTACCGATTGCCTGGGCCATAATCATAGCCCCAAACACAATCAATTGCAGATAAATAAAGCAGTAATGGATCAGGATTTAAATCATACAATCAAAGTCTGGTATTATCCGTTTAGGGCTGCCAGGGCTGTTGCACGCACTCGTTGCTCCGCTCCCCCATCACCCATGACGGATCATACAACGTAAATATAAATTTAAACATATGCATTACACAGTTAAAATCATAAAGCAGTTGAGCATGTTATGAATCACAACACAAGCATGAGTTTGTACATGTTGAATTCCTAATCACACAACTATTAAAGGAGATCATACACATAGTTAAAAGAGGTTGAGAATCATATCTCAACACCCTTAGACTTTACAATTTGCTAAACTACTACTCATTCAGACATTTCAAGAAACACTTAAACAAACATACATCAACATACACGACATATGTCGACCACATAGGCATCAGGCCAAATCCTTTCACTAGGGAGTTGCCCCAATCATAACACGCATACACCCACGACGGATAGTCATGGCAAGCAGGAATCCAAGTTCCATATCCATTCAGTCATTTCCACAAACACTTGGGCGACACATTTTAGCATATATAGTGTATATGGTCGTGGCGTGATTTAGGGCAAATCCTTCCGTCAAAGGGTATCGCCAATATAACAGTCATGATCCATGACAATTAGTCATGGCGAGCATGAATGAGAATTCCATACTCATTCACCATTTCCACAAACACTTAGAATACACTATTACAACATACATGGTGTATGTTAGTAAAACATGTATTAGGGTTATCCTTTAGACAAGCTAGTATTTTATCCATGTATAATGTATTACTACAGCAAGTAATCATAATACATACATCTCCAAAATTTATACGTATACAGTATTTCTAGAATACACAATTTCATCATACGTAGCATTTACAAGTGAACATGTATTACGGCGATTCCTTTCGCCAACTAGTATTTTATCCATATATAGTATAATCATACATTAAATAAACATGTCAAACACTTCTCCAAAAAAAAACGTATACGGTATTTCTAGAATACACATTTTCATCATACGTAGCATTTACAAGTGAACATGTATTACGGCGATTCCTTTCGCCAAACTAGTATTTTATCCATATATAGTATAATCATACATTAAATAAACATGTCAAACACTTCTCCAAAAAAATACGTATACGGTATTTCTACGTATACCTAGAGTATGTGAAATTCCATATTCTACAACGTTAATCGAAACAGGAAACGGAAAGCACTTTGTACATGTGCAATTGCATGCAGATCATGAATCTATCATTATCTGACATTGAAAGCGTTGAAAACCCTAACCTATACACCTAAAGTCCGCACCTTTTGTCGTAGAATAGTAACGGAGTTGATAGGTTCGCTAAGCTTCCGTATACGGGAGTTTGGCAACCTAAAGAACGAAATAGGTTAGCTATCTCATAACCTACAACCACCCAAGCCCCAAATCAGATTAGGGTTAGGGTTTCTTACCTAGAAATGGGGCTGGAATCGCCGGGAAAGCGATGAGAAAGGGATGGTGCAGCCCGTGTGGTGGCAGGGAACGACGGCAGGGAGATTCTCCCACTTCTCCCTCACTTTCTCTCTCTTTTCCCTCTCTCAAATCCAAATTCGTATGGCTGCCATGAGAGAGGGTTTAAGGTCCTTATATAGTCTCAAAATTCTCCGAAATAGACTCCTGTTCAAAGGTTACTGCTAATAGGTATTTCGTCACTTTTCCAGCTCAAAAGAGAGGTTCTGGTGGCCCTCCTTGAGCCAAACGTCAGACTTAAGCTCACCACACATGGATCTATGAGGGATTACGTTTTCGACTCGATCGGATTCCCAGATCGCACGTGGCGGGCCACTTTCAGTTCAACGGTCAGTGGCCACGATCCGAAATTCCAAGTACATGTAAATGTTCCTGAAATTTTTCCTGATCCGAGGGTGTAATTTGGTCTGATTCTGACGGTCTGGTTGCTTAATACTGATGCGCAAGCGAAAGGTGCCAGATCACTATTCCAGATATTTTAATTTCAAAGGGAATAGTGTTTTTCACACTCCCTCGCTCCGGATCGAAACGAATGGCCGTGGGACATCGGAATCATCTGATTTTTGAGATGATTGTCAAGCCCAGAGGGGCGGTCCTAGTTCCTTAGCTTCGTGTTAATCGGACTCCCGATGTGCGGTCTAGACCTAATACGAAGTTTCGTTTCATTCCCGAGAGCAGCCGGGAAATGAGTTTGGTTCTAAACTTTAGGAAAACCTAGAGTCACTGATTTTGCAAGTTTTGGGTCTTGCAGATCGTATTTAAAGCGATCCCAACGGATTTCATGGCTAATCGAGTTTTGCATTTAGTTAACTTTGTTAAATTTCTAAAGGATTTAATCCTAATTGTTTTCTGGTTGAGATGGTACTTAGGCCTTTGCAGTTTGTATATAAAGTGATCCAAGTTTTACTACTTAGCTAGTTTAAGATAGTGTCTAGGGCGAAAGTGCTTTGAAAAATTGAAAGCACAAGGTAGTGAAGGGTGGGATTTGTGAAGAAAATAGTTTAAGACGGGATTTGAGGCTTTGAATTGAGCGTTTGAAAAGTTAATCAGGTGTTAAGATTGACCCAATGCCTAAGGATGTCTAATCCCAGGTTGGCAAAAATCCGGGATGTTACACATTTGTTGTCAACTGTTCTCTTAGTTACAATGGCTATTGGATCATACCGCTTATCTCAAAATGTTTTTTAGTGGATGTTAATAGCACTGCTTCAACTACAGAAATACAAAATTCCGAGGTATGAAAATTATTAGAAATGCTGGTGTTTTTATTTTTGAATTTTATTTTTCATTTGATTTATTTGGATGGAATTTCAAATTTGGATGGAATTTCAAGGCTTTATAGTAATCAACTGCAATTTTATTTTCTCTTGTTTGAGGCCTATTTGGATGCACCCCGTAATGAGAATGTTGTTGAAACTTGGGTGTTTGTGTTGGATGTTGGGTTTGATTTATTTTCTAACCATCCATTGTTTCATACATGTGTGGGCCACTAAGTGAGTGAACTGGACTGAATTTAGGCTTCGAAAAATTCAACGTTGAGATCACTGGATGAATGGTCAGGATCTCACACTGGAGTTCTCAGATTGGTTCATATAAATGCACAATCATGCCCCAAACTCGGAAACCGGGCTCATAGAATTCCTGATTGCCGAATCCGACGCCGACAGCCTCCGTAGTGCCCCATTCTCGGCTCCCAGCACCCATATGCCAGATTTCGATCCTGGGATCCTAGAAGGAGGATTTTCAATATGATTTTTTTTTTTTGTAATGGAGCATAACCACAAGTGTTACCAAGTCACAAAACAGCATCACCACACATCCACTATATCAAAAACTTAAGTACAATGTGGAAAGGGAAATACCAGATGATAAAAAAGCTCCAAAATAATCTGTCATGCGATCCTGCCTTAGAGCTGCTACGATTTGACGTGACCTGCATGCAACGGTCATGCATAAGCTTACGAAAAACTTAGAGGCTGGTGTAAGTGTGTGCGCAAAGCAAGTGCCAAGTATGCAATATCAGAGTAATGAGGAAATATGTTGGTAATTCCATGAATACTATCAACCATACCAAGGCTATGCGATGCAAGGCATGAATATTATCGGCCATACCAAGGTCATGCGATGCGAGGCCTACGTAGCCAAATGTCATATGCGAGATACAACATAAGCATGCCAGTCCTCATCAAGTACACATATTAGTACAGTTTCCCTCTGGGATATCACCGGGGTCCAGTTCACTCCACACTGACTTCCGCCTCCCTAGCCCCCAGCGCAGCGAGTGGAAGAGACCACATTATCTGCCTTACCGTTAGTCTGCCAATACCTACCCGACTCGTCGATAGCGGACCCATTTACGAGCTGGTCAAACTCATCCTAGCTTACAACCCCCTCACTTGGTTGGATAAGGCCACACCCCCTTTCAACCGACCACGACACAGTGGGAGACACGGTTTATTGGTATTCGGCACTCGTGCGCTCATGTATCCACTCGGTTTAGACGTTAGAGTATCTCCTAGTACCAAAAGGTTATGGGACTTTCACCCAAGGACTATGTGCCCACAGTGCTAGAACCAAGTATTTCCAGAATCCAATCTAGCCATCCACGATGTGCCTATGGAGGCCACAACCCTGATGTCACTAGGGCGTACAATGATCATTTCATAAAAGATGCGATATGCATGAGTCATACCATCCAGTCATGCATCAGTCCTGTGTGTACCGCATGATCATGTTTTACACTCCGTTTCACAAGGAGTCCCATAAATGTCTCTACCCAACAGCATATGCTATGATCAAATACTCCTCATAACAGGCATGCAAATGATGCGTATGGGCATGCATCATGATACAATACCAAGCATGTTCTCAGTGTGCCCTACTAGACTAAGTAAACTAGCATGTTATTAGATCTAACAGGCGATGATCGGCCGTAACCGGTATGTCACTTACACAGATAGGGGCTGAATGATACGCTTATATAGAAGTCCATATGGAATGGTCCATGTTAGACTATTATAACTTACATCAAGGTACTAGCATATCATATATCCTAAGGCGGGGTCCCGTGTAAGGATGGTGGAAAGTATCATCATCAATGGGGGCCCAACAATTTGGGTTAGCCCAATGGGTATTACTGATATAAGTGAGGACCCAACGGTTTGGGTTACCCTACTAGGTTAAGGGTGGACACGGGCTTAACAATGGGCCCTAGGAAGCTTACAACAGTGGACATTTAACCATCAGTGTGCTAAGGTGTGATCCATTTGGAAATTAGAATTGGAATCATAACAAGGCCTTCGGCCCTCCGACTATCTTGGAAATGGATGGACAGCGCATGCCCATCACTCATACATGGTGGGTCTGCATCAGGCGGCGGGGCCAGCGGCCTAAAGAAATGGATAGACGGCGTGCATATAACACATACATCATGGTGGGCCTCACACATTCCTAATGGGCCTCATAAACAATCACAAAGGGCCTCATCTCATGGGCCTAATATACATCACAATGGGCCTCTCACACGGGCCTAATATGCATCACAATGGGTCACATCTCATGGGCTGCAACAATGGACCTCATATACATCAAGTGGGACCCATCGTCCTAGTTGGACTATCTACACCATTTATCTATTTTTAGAGATCATTTTAGAGCATTACCCAAAAAATAAATCATATCAAAAGATCATCTGGACCATACCACAAATAACAGTGGAGATAATGATTTTCACTATTAACAATTCACAGGGCCCACCATAATGTTTATTTTCCATCCAATCTGTTCATAAGGTCACAAAGATCTGAATTAAGAGGAAAAACAAATTTTATATTGATCCAAAACTTCTATGACCCCAAATGGTAGGCCCCACATCCCACACATGCAATACGTGCAGGGTGGGTCTCACCGTCCCAGATAATGGGCGGTGTAGATGACAAACAAATGGACGGCATATAGAAATACATAAATCATGGTGCGTCCCACTTAGCACACTGTCTAGATGGATGGTGTGTATACAAAATACATAAATCAAGGTGGGTCCCACCTGCCCACACGTGTCACACGTGTGGGGTGGGCCCACACCTCAAAACAGATATATGGCTGGAGAAACACATACATCTTGTGGTGGGGGTCCACGTCCTTAAATGGATGGACATTCTGGATATAACCATACCTCATGGTGGGACCATAGAACTTGCTGACGTAAATTGCAGTAGCCATGTGCTGCTAGTCGTCTAGTAGATGGATGGCCCAGATGTAACACATGCACGAGGTGGGTCCACACGTGTGGGGCCCACCAGCAGCTTTGAACAAAGCTGATATTTGTGTTTTCTCTTCATCTGGCCCTGTCCAGATGGACAAGCCAGCAGGCCTGCCTCTGGATAGTCCGACAATGGTGGGTCCAACATATGGACGACATGGATATAATACATCATGGTGGGCTACACCCACACATATCATCACAGGTGGGACACCATAGAACATCACCATAAAAAAAGAAAAGAGGGGGAGAGAGAGAGAGAGAGAGAGAGAGAGAGAGAGATGTGTGATGGAGAGAACTCCGCCATTATGAGCCCTCCCAGGATTACAATGCATACATCAAGATGGGTCCCAAATAGGATCCATACCATCAATCGGTAGGCCCCACTTGGTCCATCGCAAAAAATTGAAATCTAATCTTACAAAACACCCACCGAAGGTCTTCTTCTTGGTTCTATGACTTCCTTAGCTCATTGGCTTCTTCTTTGATGGAGGTTAATGAAGATTGAAGGGTTGGATTGAGAGATGAGGGGGTAGGAAGTGGGTCACGCACAAAGCTTTTTCTCTCCTTGGAAGGCTTGGACGTCCACACTCTTGGGGTTGTTTGGGGAATGAGTAGAGAATGAGAGAGAGAGAGAGGGTGGTTGTAAGAGAGAGGTGATGGGTGATGGGTGGAGTGATGGGTGTGAGTGACATGAGGGTTGACTTTGGGGAGAGTTGCTTGTCATGGGGAGAAAGAAAACATGGGTTGTGATGGGATGTGTACTTGACTTGTGATTGATTGATTGATGTGATGGGTTGTAGAGATTCTCTTGGGATTTACAATGCGCGTTTCATCGAATTAAATGCGAGCCTACAACTAGCCTGGGTATCACATCGGTGCGTAAAACGTGGCATTGGAACTGCGGCGACGGTGCAGTCGCAATGGTACAAGTCTCAGGTCGAGTTGATTTAGATTTACACAATGCGACTTAGGGTCGCGCGCAAACGCAGATTAGAGGTCGCGAGTTGCTAAAATTAGATATGGAGGATCGCGTGCTACGCCAAAACAGTGAAAAAAAGATAGTTGGGGCTGTCATATTTTGATGTGTCTTATTAATTAAAGGACGATTATGGACCATCTTTAAAATAGGACGATTATGGACGGTAAAATTTTAGCGACGATTATTGACTGTCTAGAAATTTGACGGTCCGTAAAAATTTAGCGATGGTTATTGACCATCTATAAATTTAATATTTTAGAAAAATATAAATGACCTAAAGCCATCGGAATATTTCTTGCATTAAAAGAAAAATCAACAATAAATTTCTACATTTCTTTCATCTAATAAAAAAAAATATTCAACCAACAAAACAGACTTCTAATTCAGAATTAAGAAGAATTGTTAAGCTTAAATAGCAGTACATTTAAGACAAGCCAGAGCTTTCATCTCCTATTTTTCATATCCTTCGACAACCCACGAACACAAGTCACCTTGCAAAGCCTCATACGAACAACACTTGAATACATGGAAAAAATTGAAAAGTACTTAAAAAGACAATAAAATAAAATAAAATAAAAGGAAAGAAGAATATGTACGGCCATTTGTCTAACTTGTGCCCATTCGTATTCTCCCTTGCAAGTTCTACTTCCTACAACAACAATTGAATAATATTTTACATCTAAATACAATAAAGAAAAAATGAATTTAACCATCTAAGATCAATCATCTCCCGAAACACACAAAACTACCTCCAGAGTTTGACCAAAATAGTCCTAACCTTCTCAAGAGGAGAAGCAAGAAATCTTAGTCGTTCAGTTTCACTGGGGCCAAAAGCATGAGCAGTTGATGCAACTAGAGCAGCTTAAATAAAACAAAAGAAAAAGAAGAAGAAAAAAAAAAAAAACAATACATACATGCATATAAAAAATCCATCCATAGAGAAGTTTCTTGAAATACAAAAACATCACTACAACAAAAGTCGGCTTACACGACGATGTGCGTCGTTGGTTTAGCGACGCTAATTAAAATTAATCGTCGGTTAGTGGCAGGGTATAAATACCATAAGTACCAAAAACCCCAAAATTTTTTTGACCCTCCCAACGATCTCTCTGCAAGAAAGAAATCGAGGTCTCTCTCCCGAGATCTCTCCTGCCCTCGCCCTATCTGGCGCGCCTACTCTCAAAGATGGAGGATCTCCAGCGAAAGATAAATGAAAATAGAGAAAGAGAGAGAGGAAGAGAAAGAGAAAGAGAAGAGAGAGAGAGTCAGAGAGAGAGAGAGAGAGAGAGAGATCTCTTCTCTCTCTCTCTCTCTCTTCTCTCTCCCTCTCCATCGCCTCCGCTCTCCTCTCTTTCTCTCTCTCTCTCTCTCTCTCTCTCTCTCTCCGCCTCTCCCTCTCTCCCTCTCCCCTGATCTCTTCTACTCTCTCTCTCTCTCTCCTCTCTCTCTCTCTCTCTCTCTCTCTCTCCCTCCCTCAAAACCCTAGCCCTCTCTCTCTATCGCCTCGGCCCTCTGCTGCATTTCAGCCTTCTGCTACTCGTAAATCTCGGATTCTCAGGTATGATGTAAGGTTTTTTCCTTCTTGTTGTTGCTTTTTGCAATTTATAATACCTGATTAGGGATATGCATTGTCGAATCCCTAATTAAGGATTTGTATAAGAAATCCCTAATTGGGGATGTGTATTGTCGAATCCCTAGTTGGGGATTTGCATTGTCGAATCCCTTTTTAGGGATTTGTATTGTCAAATTCCTCATTAGGAATTTGTCTTGTCCAATCCCTAACTAGTTGGGGATTTGAGGACTTTTAAAATTGGGGATTTTCTGATTTTACAAATTGGCGTTTTTGAAATTGGGGATTTTCTGATATATATGCACCTATGAGCGATTAATTAAAAAAAAAAAAAAAAACTGAAATTCAAAATCGGAATCGATTTTGATTTCACTATCTATGCCTTGAAATCCATTTTATTTTTGATTCGAGATTTCAATCGATTCCTTTCTCTCAGCTGGAAGAAGGAGAGCTGCTAGCTTGGCTAGAAACATCAGATTCTTATCTACATAGGCATCAGTTCATATGAATTGCCCGGCTTTGCTCCCTAAATTCTTTTCCTTAAATTAATCCTTGTGTGTTATGTTGAGTGAGCTTTGCCCTGAATTAGGCAACTTGCATCAGTTTCCCTACATGTAGGCAAATGGATTAAAAATTGGTTTTGACATACGGTATCACTCACCACCAAACTCATGATAGTTGATATAGGGCCAATATAGAGTGAGTTCTGTTCAGTCCAAATCAGATAGTTAGGTTTTTTATAACTGTTTCTTAGAGATATGGTTCATCATGCAAAAAGATGGTTCTGATGGTTGTATTTAAGTGCCTCATTTGAGATGGATGAATGTGAAACTCCTCTTCCATGTCATTAAGATGGAGTTTAGGACCACTCGATTGGTGCCATTTAGAGTTATGTCAGTAGTGTGAAAACTAGTGCAGGGATTCAACCATTTCTTTGGCTCATTTAATAGACTTAGCAGTGTGTTTGCAGAGCCATCTGAAATAATATATAGTTTTATAGAGAAAGTTAGAAAATTGTAGAGTGGTGTACACTACATGGTAATATGCATAGCTTAGAATATTTTGAATGGTTGCAGAGTTCTGTAGTAAATTTTGTTCCTTAGGCCTATGCCAAAGTAGAGCATTCAAATGGTTATAGAACTGTCAAGTAACAATAAGAGATCAATTCTATCCTTCGGTTTTCATAATCACCACCACCACCATTAGCCCTAATATATCGGAACTGAAAGTAGAGATGCAGCATGGCATTCAGTTTCTGTTTGTGAATTTTATGGATGCTTTGTGGAGAGATTTTGTTTTGGGTAGTGGGCTGGCCTTTTTCGAGACTGTTTAGAGATATAATAGTAGTTAAAAACATTATGGCTCATGTGTTTTGAGTATGGGATCTTTTTTTCCAAGTGCTAGATTGACGATTTATTCTTGAATTTTTATTTTTTTTTAATCTTTGTTTGATCCGTTAATAATGCATGCTTTGCTTTGTGAAGGAAATATAGGCAATGCTTAGCCAGCGATCATATGCACACTTTTCAGTTTGTTCAAGTGCAGCCTAGGGGTTCAACTTTCTTGACCCTTGGACTATTGGGACAGATCATGGATGGGTCATGCCCTGTTTTGGCTCTACTAATTTTCATTTGATGCGCTCTTTAAAGAAAGCAGCACATCAATGGTAGAATTGAATGTAACATAAGTATGTGCACACTAAAGATTTGAGGCAGGGTGAATTATCAATCAGGTCCAACTATCTATTTTCTGTATATTAGGTGGCAGATTCAAAATACATCAATGCTAATGCTCATCAGGTAACTGGTGTAAATCATTCCTTTACGGAATTGGTGGACATATATTGGATGGTTAAATGAAGCTGTCCATGAGGTCGGTCCCACCATGTAGATGCCTTGGCCTGAGAATAGGCTGGTCCAATCATTAGGCCAGCTATACTTTCTCTTAGCAATCAATTGGTTCTTTAAGCCATTTATCTTGTGGTGCGTTATACCCTATGCTTCATTGTCTTACTTCAATATATTCCCAGGTTGTGATTTGGAAATAGTTGATGCCACATACTATTAGCTGTGGTACATGCTTACTAGTCATGTCGGTATCACTCTTACTAGGTCTTGCTATGCTTTTTCTATGCGGTATATTATTTATTTGATTGATATTTTTCTGTTTTATAACAAGGACTCTTTTCAAGTGAAGTTTGGAGTAGCACCAATAGGTAATCATAAGAGGGAATTTTGACTTAGGTGGTTTGACCCTGTGCAATGGTGACCAACCTGTACATGTCAATAGATCAGCCTACTGCTGAGAGTTATAGTAGTTTTAGTCAGATTGAGGTCAAGCTAATAAGTTGGCCTCGTCTATCTTGGATTGCAAGGTGGCAAGCAAATACCTTTAAATATTCATTCCCCATTTGTTCTACTTTCCAAACGTGTTGAATTTGCACATTCAATGGGCACTCGTCTTTTATTTTTAAAATTTTGGTCATCATTCTATCATTTTAGTTGGAACTGATCACACAGGTAAGGTACCACAACCTGGGGGTACCCTACTATTTTTCTCTCCAACATGACACTTCTATAGGAGATCAGTATCGTCAAAACGGCAGACCCTGCCATGAAGATCACCTATGCCAAGAATTGGCCCGATCATCAGGTGAGCCATATGGTTAGGGTTAATGGACGACTTATGTTCTCATCAGCAAATTTTCAAGACGACTGACCTTGATGGTGGGTAATACCCATAGTTTAAAAACTCCAACAGGTTTCAACCAGAATCGAGAAAAACCCAATCAAGTTATGACTCTGTCAAAACTAAAAAAGCCCCAACTGTAACTCAGAAAAATTCATTGGAATGAACAATATTAGGAAAATTTTGACTAAACTCAACTAGACATGGCACAACTCAAACATTATTTATATACTATTTAGTAATACTGAAAAACTCAGAAAAACAAGCTGAGTTTTTTTTTTTTTTTTTTTTTTTTTTTTTTTTTTTTTTTTTAAAATTTAATCGCTCATAGGTGCATATATATCGAAATGCATAGAACCAGTGGGCTGCAGGTTATGGACTTCAACCTCAAGCTTGGCCACAGGCTCCTCAAGCATCGGGCCAGCAGTGGAATCCTGCCTATTCTCAACAGGTATGAGGTGAACTAGTTATGGATGAGGTGCCTACAGATGAAATGATTTGTCATGGTTTTCTGGCAATTTACGACGGGACGACTGTGATAATGGTCGTGACCGTTGGAGTATTTCCGATGGCAACAACTTCAGAGACCGTAGCCAACATTATTTATCTGACAAAAGCAAGGTCGTATGATGCTTTCTATAATACTAGTGAATTTTTTTTTTTTTTGTCCAGATTTCCATCATTATTTAACTGAACAAATGCAGCCAATGGGAAGCTTGTATGGGGCAGTTCCTTGCAAGAAGTGAGAGTCCCTTGATCCAATTCATCTTTATAGACAATCATCTTTTAGATGTAGATTTTTTTGGTGCATTACGTTAGCCCTATCATGTTGATGGAATGCCTAAAAAATCAAGCTTGTACAATCATTACATTGGCCACACCATAGAGAACAATGTATAAGAATTCAAAAACCTCCAGATTCACATGATGGCTCACACGATGCTTAGGTCAGCCTAACTTTCACAATAGCAATTAATCCTACTGGACAGGCTGAATGCCATACACTGGACTTGCGGGCCATGCATAGCACTTTCCCTATTCAAAATTTTGATTCTGCTTATCCCAGCTCTAGTTCATTGACTGCCTAGATCATGGTGAGGAAAAAAAAAATCAACTCAAAAGTCCCATTAATGTGATAGTAGTGGACAAAATAGAAAAGAAAAAGATCTTTACTCCTACATCGGCTCTGATTTTGCAGCATTGATTCTGATTGGAAGTTTGTTACTGGATTTTGGGAAGGAATTGGAATTTTGTAGAGATTATTGTAAGTGTTGTTTGTGTATATCTTGTTTTGGGTTGTTCTTGCTCCATTTTTTTCATGATTATTTGGGTAATTTTTGCTGTATGATTCTGTTATCTTGAGAAATCTAATATTTGAAGTAGGACTGAGTCTGAATTTTAGAGTTTTTTTTTTTTTTTTTTTTGGATTCTTTGATGGGTTTGAAAATTTTGAGAATGACAACTAATTTCTGAACACAACCTGTTTGTTAGATGACTCCTTTCTTTCTACTTCTGGTATTATGGTAGTATAGCTTTTTGTTGTTGTATTACTGAAACTTGGAGGAAAGGGTGCATCTATCTGTAATGTGTAAATAGTATAATTGCATGTTTTGTATTAGTGTAAAGGGTGTCCGTAGTTTTTAGGCCATTTTTCTGTTTTTATTTTTATTTTTTGTGTATGATTTGTAATAGAGGATTTCCAATACTGTTTTCTCAAGTATAGATGGAAAAGCAATTTGTGGCACATGTGCCACCGCCTGGATCAATAAAGAGGAATGACCCATGCGGGGCTAGCCACCAAACATGGAACATCATTAATAGCTTTGACCATCATTGGCTTAAAATGGGGCCACACCCACATTGGTACTTTTCTTCATTGTAGGTGAGTTTGGGTGGTTAGTTGCACTCTTTTCGGGTGATTACGCTATAGTACCAGGCACTAGAAATCCTCCTTGGATCCTGACATTACTCTACTCCTGTTGATGTGTGGTAAGTGGCACTACACCAAAATCATTTATTAGGAACAACTACCCTTTTTTTTTTTTTTCCTGCGGAACTGTGATTTATGTGGGTCCACTTCCTGCTTATAGAGTTTTCTATCTTTTTGTTGGTCTTTTCTTTCTTCCTTGAAGATATTGATCATGGCCTTTGTGTTTGGGCAGTTA
>JAJHSJ010000002.1:41823739-41999218 GCA_021015155.1 Magnolia officinalis | reverse complement strand
AATTTGTACGTATACGGTATTTTTAAGTATACCTAGAGTATGTAAAATTCCATATTCTACATCTTTAATCGAAACAGGAAACAGAAAGCACTTTATACATGTGTAATTACATGCAAATCATGAATCTATCATTATCTGACATTGAAAGCATTGAAAACCGTAACCTATATACCTAAAGTCCTCACCTTACACCTTAGAATTGCAACGAATCAGCTAGGTTCGTTAGGCTTCAGTATTCGGCAGTTTTATAGCCTAAAGAGTGAAACCGGTTAGCTATTTCATAACCTATAACCTTCACACCCCAAAACAGACTTAGGGTTAGGGTTTCTTACCTTAAAACGGAGTCGGTATCGCCCGGAAAGCGACAAAAAAGGGGTGGTGCAGATCGTGTGGTGATTGGAAATAGTAGCAGAGAGATTCTCCAACAACTCTCTAGCTTTCTCTCTCTTTTTCTCTCTTCTACTTAGGGTTTTTTCCAAATTCGTATGGCTGTGAGAGAGGGTGCTCTAAGGTCCTTATATAGCCTAAAAACTCTCTGAAATAGACTTAAGTTCAAGGTATACTTATGTTATAACCAAAGCGGCATTGTTTCAGCTCAACGGAGGATTTTTGGCGGGCCTCCTCGAGCCAAAAGTCGGACTTAAACTCACCGACCATGGATCCAGGTAAAGTTAAGTTTTCGTTTCAGTCGGATTTCCAGATCACGCATGGCGGACCAGTTTCAGTTCAACTGTCAGCGGGTCTCGATCCGAAATTCCAAGTACATGTAAATGTCTGTGAAATTTTCCCTGATCCGAGGGTGTATTTGGGTTAGATTCTGACGGTCTAGTTGTTTATAAAATGTCAGCAAGCGACACGTGCCAGATCACTATTCCAGATATTTATTTTGTAAAGAAAATAAGGGTTTTCACACTCTCTGGCTCCAGACTCGAGCGAACAGCCGTGGGACACTGTCTGGACTTGATTTCTGAGATGGTTGTCAAGCCCAGCGAGGCGGTCGTAATTCCTTAACTTCGTATTATTCGAACTCCCGATGTGCGGTCTAGACCTGATACGGAGTTTCAATTTGTTCCCGAGAGCAGTCGGGTAATGAGTTTGATCCTAGACTTTAGGGTAACCTAGCGTCAATGATTCTACAAGTTTTGGGTCTTGCATATCGTATTTAAAGCGATTTCAACTGATTTCATGGCTAATCTAGTTTAGCACTTAGTTAACTTTGTCAAATTTCTAAAGGATTTAATCCTAAGTGATTTCTGGTCGAGGTGGTACTCGAGCCCTTGTACGGAAAATTTCGAGTCGTTACACAAAGCACTTAAGAGCGATTGACTTGTTTGATAGATGGAAAGTTTAGCTTCATTCAAAGATAAGTTTCAAATCATCTACATCAACATCAAAGTCCTACTTCTACTTCAAATCACAGTGCATGTTCAACTGCAAATACAAGATTAAGTTCATACACAAGACCAAGTGCATGATCAAGCTCATGATCAAGTACATAAGCTCAAGTTCAAGTTTACAAGCTCAAGATCAAGTACACAAGTTTCAAGCTTCAAAGTGTACAATATAAAGCTTCAAAGTACCTCAAGTATACTATCTACCGAAGCGACCAAAATGACAAGTTCAATGCTCACATTTAAGGCATATGTGACCCTAGAAAGACCTTAGGGTTAGGTCATTCTTATTACATTTTGAATTTGGGTCACTATACTTATTTTAGGCTTTACTTCGACTAGCCTTAGTCATACTTTGACTAGTCCAGGCACCGGCTCGACTAGTTCAGGGCTCGACTCAAAGTCAAGCAAGCTATTTAACCCCCACTCGACCAGTCGAATGACAGGTATATCCAATAGCGACAAAAATTTTAAAAATTGGTTACTGCTAAGACCAATCGAGGCAGACCTTAGACCAGTCGAGGGAACCGAATTTCACCCTATAAATAGAGGACTTTTCTCAGCATTTGATATTCATTCTAAGCTAATTCAAGCCTCCTCTATGAGAACTAGGTCCCTGCTATTGTGAAACTATTACTTGGTAATTTAAGTTTCTTTTATAACTTATTTGATTTTGAATTTCTTAATGGCTTGTTATTCAATTCTACTTATTAGAAAGGGAATTTTTCTTTACCCTTTTGAGATCTAAGAAATTGAATCAAGCTAGCCCAAGGTTGATTTTAAATTAAAATTCATTTAGACCTATAACCCTTTCATTTGGGAGATTGAACATTGAACATCTACGTCTACAAAGAAGTGGTTCTACCGGGCTACAACGAAGAAGAAGAATATTCAGATAAGTATATTTCATTTATTATATTGTGGTTTGTAAGATTGTCAGAAAATCTCAGTGTGTGGGGTTTTTAATTGTGGTAGCCTATTAAAAACACAATTATAATGGTTTTAAGGTGAATCTTAGAAAACCTTCTTTCATAGTGAAAGCCAATATCCCGTGGGTTGTGGATATTTAGAGTGGAGTAGGTGTGACTGTTTGAGAACAGTTGGTGTACACACCGAACCACTATAATTCTTAGAGTTTGGATGATGATGATGATGATGGTGATGTATGTGATGTGGTGAATGCTGTAATTTATTTTCATGTACATGTGGTGAATGTTGTAATAGGTAGATTTATTTCATTTGCCTTTGGTATTAGTTTGAGTTTTTGATCCTTACTAAGTTCAAGACATCAGGTTGTCCTGCCATAAACCTTGGTTTTTGGTGTAAGGTTGTCCTTTGAATGAAGTTTGTATAAACCTCTCAAGACTAGTGCATTTGAGGTTGCTATTTATTTAAGCTACCTGCATTTATATTTCGTTTTTATTTTTCATTTGGCATAGTCCTATTCAACCCCCCCCCCCCCTCTCTAGGACTGAGAGCTCATCCTTTGCACCATTCAAGCTCTAAAGGATTTCAGGTATTCGGCTGAGTTCCTGGATCCATAGTAGGGGATGATCTGGGGCATTTGAAACTTAGACGATAGCTGATATCTCATGATTTCATCAATAAATGGGGCCTTGGCTTCCTTGAGAATGGCTTGGATGGAGGCTGAAACTTTTTCCTGGCCTGCCCAATGGATGTTGCTGAGTTGATCTCAGATCTCTTTCAGCTCTACCCCCACGGGACCTCACTTTATGCGACGACCTCAGGAGTCTCCCCATGCCTTCTCTTCTCTAAAGTGTGGCGTAGGTCAGACTCGGCGAGCTTGGTTGTTCCCATTATTTGCATGGGGACTCTCATGCATCACGTTGGTTGGTCCTTTGCCACATATGAATGTGAGGTACTCGAGGAGGTCGAGATTGCTCGGTTGATGCCTCCACTTCCATGCCTTGGTCAGGAAATGGTTGTTGTCTCTCTAATATCCGCATTATTCGATCCATGTTGTCAGTCAAGGCTTGGACTTGATTCTCCAGGCAGATGAGTCGACCAGCTTAATTGCGGGACCTACTTGAGGCCATCACTGAAATGGGGTCGGAATGATATTCCGAAGGCGATTCCTTAAGATACTCATATGGTGTGATGATTGGTGCAACAATGGCAGCCAAATCCCGCTTTTTTCCTGTAGCCATTGCAGGGTATATGGAGACACGATAAGCGATGGCTTCGATGTCACTTCCCACAAAACTATGCTAAACTGTTGATGATGAAATCTGATTATCCTTGTAAGCTCGCCTTCCACGTCGAATTTAATGAAGAACAAGAGAAGTCTTACCTCACCTCTTGTGAGCCACTAAGTATTTGTAAATTAATGGAGATAAAAGAGAATACATTGTGGGCACAGATTAAGGCAAAGGACCCTCCGATTCTTAAGTCAGACATATGGACTCACAACATGCGGAGTAGATTCGCTGTATTTGTGTGTACCTTTTACCCATGGTAAGGGATGTCTTTATAGGCTTTCTAGGATATTTGCGTATCTGAGTTGATTTGCTGAAAGGGTCATATTGGAGTTGGACTCTAATTTTAAGAATATATCTGACTTTATCTCGATCAATATGATTTTCATTGAAGATCTCGAGAGGTAATCTCACCCTTATATGGAGAGGATTCTTTTCTCTATTCCAATTTGAGGTCGGTATCGAAGGTTGAGGCCGGTATACAAGTCGAGGTTAGTACTTGAGGTCGGGTCGGTATTTGAGGTCGAGGTCAGTATCTGAGGCCAAGGTCGGTATTTGATGTCGACCTTCGAGGTTGATGTCTATGGTTGAGGCTGGTCGTCGAAGCTAACAGTCGATGTCACGCCCCAAACTCGGAAACCCGGCTCACAAAATTCCCAATCGCCGAATCCGACGCCGACAGCCTCCGTAAAAACCCATTCTCGGCTCCCAGCGCCCATTCGCCAGGTTCCGATCCTGGGATGCTACAAGGAGGATTTTCAACATCAGTTTGATTTGTAATAAGCATAACCAAAGGCATAACCCACAAACAACAACCAAAAACTCCATCACATTTTCACTATGATAAAAAACTTTACAAGTACAATGAGCATAAAGGGAAATACAATAATGATAGACAAAAAGCTCCAAAATAATCTCCTATGAACTCCAACCTTAGCGCTGATGTGTCTCAACGTCACCTGAACGCAACGATCGTGCATAAGCTTATAGAAAGCTTAGAGGGTAGTGAAAGTGTGTGCGCAAGGTAGTAATCCAGATATGCAGAATCAGAGTAATGCGGAACATGCTGATGAATCCATGAATACCACTAGCCATACCAAGGCTATGCAATGTAAGGCATGAATGATGTCGACCATATCAAACCCATGCGCTGCGAGATGCAACTTAAGCATACAAATCCTCATCTATATCCACATATCAATACAGCTCAAATCAGGGATATCACCGGGGTCTAGTACACTCTAAACCAGATTGCCGCCTCATCGCGCGCAATAAGGTAAGTGGAAGAGACCTCACTATTCGCCTGCCAATATCGGTCTCGGCTCGTCGATAGCGGACCCATTCCTCGAGCTGGTCAAACTCAGCCTAGCTTTGCCCCCTCTACTCGGGCGGGTAAGGCCACACCCCCTTCCAACTGACCACGACACAGTGGAAAGCGCGGCCTTCTGGTAATCGCACTCGGTGCTCATGCACCCACTCGGTCTAGACGTTGGAGCAATCTCTTGGTACCATAAGGGTTTAGGGACTTTCACCCAGGGATATCTATAGCACCCCATGTAGAACAAAATTTCTGGTATCCAATCCTGCCAACCACGATACACCTGTGGAGGCTACGGCCCTGATGTCGCTAGGGTGGACAAGTACCATATCACACAATGCGAATGCATGAATCACACTATCCAGTCATGCAACAATCTTACGCGTACCGTGTGCTCATGTGGGGCAACATCGCCTACCCGGGAGCCCCTAAACAATCTGCCCGAAAGCATATGCTATGATCAGTCATTTCTCATATCAAGCATACATATGATGCGTATGATCATGAATCATGGAACTATGCTAAACATGTTATATGGGATAGATGTTGTTCATAATGAAGATGGGCCTAGAAGGCCTACAAGTATGGGCCTAACAATGGGCCCTAGGGAGAATCATAATGCGGACATTTCACCAGCATTATTCTACAATGTGGACGTCAAACCAGCATTGCTCCCAAGGTACGGCTGTCATAACGTCATTACACAATCCATGGTAGGGTCATACATCTAAATGGACTTGTGTACATCCAATTGGGCCTCGACCCATGGGCCTTAGGTACAACAAATGGGCCGCATAACATGGGCCTTAAGTATATCAGGTGGGCCTCAATGGTTGCGCACTACTACATCAAGATGGGCCTAATCATATGGGCCTTATGCGTGTCCAGGTGGGCCTCAACGGATGGGCCACAAATAAACCAAGATGAGCCTCATACATATATCAAAGTGGGCCCACTTGAACTATAGATCTGACTCATTCTTTAACTCATGCCAACAAAAAATGAGCTTCTAAGATGGTTGGACGGATTGGGTGTAACCCATGCATCATGGTGGGGCCCATAAAATTCCACCATCAGGTATATTACATAATATAATATAATATAATATAATATATATACAATAATATAATATATATATATATATACAATATATATATATATGTATATATATACATACAATATATATATATATATATGTATATATATACACACATGTGCAACCCCACACGTACACACGCACACACACACGCATACCATACACCCACCGTCCAGGCGGACGATGGAAATAAAATGCATACACCATGTGGGCTCCACGTGGAGCCCACCATCAACTTTACATGCGATCCAAACCGTCCATAAGGTCACGCAGACCTAAATGAAGGGTAAAAACAAATTTCAACTTGATCCAAAACTTCTATGGGCCCAAAAAGAGTTTCAATGGTAGCCTTCCAATCACCGTTATTTCCTATGATGTGGGCCACCGGAGCGTTGAATGGGCCAGATTTTTAGAGGGGGCCCACCCATTGAACGGGTTGGATGACACATATACATCATGGTGGGGCCCACGACTGGAACAATGGGTGGCTGCTGTCCGCCCGCCGTCCGTCCGCAGGCAGTGCTTGCTACCTTCTGACAGCAGCAGCGTTGCTGCGGCTGTAACTTTTTTTTTTGAGAAAAAACACATGTGGGGCCCGTTACCGGAGAATCCACTCCGTCCAATGCATTCTAGGGATCAAAACACACAAACAAGTCCAATATACGGCATGTTTGGTGTGTGGATAAAGCAAGGTGGGTCCTAAAAGCTTTGGACAGTAGAAAATACAGTTTTCTATGGTATGGCCCGCCTGATTATCAGATCGAGCTCATTTTTCGGCTCAACACCTAAAATGATGAGGAGAATGGAATGGACGGCGTGGATGGGTCCCGTGGGCCCCACTGATAGCCAACATTCTACCGTCAGTTAGCTTGTTAGGTACGCCCACTGTCAGATCGCACTTCACTATTAGCCACCCGAATCGATGCCAAGACCTTAATGTTGAGACGAGGTATCTTCACTCGGTCTGTCACTTGATTAGGGAGCTGGGCGTGGGCCCAGCGTTGAAACGAGGTATCTCCACTCGATCTGCCACGTGAGCCGTGGAGTTGGGGCCCACTTCAGATCACACTCCACTGTTAGTCACAATAAGGTGGGCCCCCCCTTATGGACGGTTGGGATGTCATAAAAACACCACGGTGTGTCCCACATAGATGGGGTCGACCGGTATGCGGCATGGATAAGATCATACATCAAGTGGGCCACAAGCCATCATACAAAGGAAAAGAGAGAGAGAGAGAGAGAGAGAGAGAGAGAGAGAGAGAGAGAGAGAGATCGGTGAGGATGGAGGGGCCCCGCCACTATGGGCCCCTCTTGCATACAACATACATCAAGGTGGGTCCCACATATATGGACCCTTAATCAAGAAAAATGAATGGAAAACAAAGATCTAAGAACACCCACTCACTTTTACTTGCACCCAAGGCTTCCTTAGCTCCTTAGCTTCGATTCCAACGGAGGAGATGAGATTTGGATGGTTGAGATGGGAGATGAGAGGGTGGGCCACATTTATGGTTTTTGGGAGAGATGGGGAAGGGCTTGGACGTGTGAGGCTTCTCTTGCTTGGGAGAGTGTTTGAAAATGAGACAGAGAGGGTGTTGTAAAGGGAGAGAGAGAGTGATGGGTGATGTGGTGAGTGATGTGTGTAAGAACTTTTTGACTTTTGCGGTAAAGGGTGTAAGAGAGGTATGGGTGGTGTAAGAACTTTTGACTTTGGGGGTTGCGTGGGGAAGGGTGTGAGGTGATGTGTACTTGACATGATGTGATTGATTGATGGATGATTGATGTGACATCTCGTAGAGATTCTCTCGGAACTCGCATGCGCGGCGTTTTCCTCGCACTGAACTGTAACAACCTGAAAATCTCCGTACATTGGGCCGAGTACCACCTCGACCAGAAATCACATAGGATTAAATCCTTTAGAAATTTTACAAAGTTAACTAAGTACTAAACTCGGTAAATCATGAAATCCGTTGGGATCGCTTTAAATACGATCTGCAAGACCCAAAACTTGCAGAATTGGTGACTCTGGGTTACCCTAAAGTCTAGAGCCAAACTCATTACCCGTCTGCTCTCGGGACTGAAACGAAACTTCGTATGAGGTCTAGATCGCACATCGGGAGTCCGATTAACACGAAGCTAAGGAACCAGGACCGCCCCACTGGGCTTGACAATCATCTCAAAAATCAGGTGATTCCGATGTCCCACGGCCATTATTTTCACTCCGGAGCGAGGGAGTGTGAAAAACACTATTTCCATCCAAGAAAAAATATCTGGAATAGTGATCTGGCACCTTTCGGTTGCGCGTCAGTATTAAGCAACCTGACCGTCGGAATCAGACCAAATTACACCCTCGGATTAAGAAAAATTTCAGGAACATTTACATGTACTCAGAAATTCCGATCGTGGCCCACGGACCGTTGAACTGAAAGTGGTCCGCCACGTGCGATCTGGGAATCCGATCGAGCCGAAAACGTAATCCCACGTAGATCCGCAGTGGGTGAGCTTAAGTCTGACGTTTGGCTCAAAGAGGGCCACCAGAACACCCCTTTTGAGCTTGGAAAGTGGCGAAATGCCTATGTAAGCAGTTACCCTTGAACCTGAGTCTGTTTTGGGAAGGTTTTTGGCTATAAAAGGGGCTTAGAACAGCCCCTCTCACAGCCATACGAATTTGGGTTCAAACCCTAAGAGAGAAAGAGAGAAAAGAGAGAGAAACTTGTGGAGATCGACGCCGATCTTCCTCCTGCTGCTTCCACTTCTCCCACGGCCTACACCGCTCTATTCCAAGTGGTTTTCCGGCGGTTTCCACCCCATTTGAAGGTAAGAAACCCTAACCCTAGGTCTGATTTGAGCCTGTTTAGTGATAGGTTAAGGAAAGACTAATCGAATGCGATCTTTAGGCTAAGAAACTCCCGTATACGGAAGCACCAACCTTCTTGCTGATTCGTTGGAATTCCAAGGGCTGAGGTGAGGACTTTAAGCGTATAAGTTACGGTTTTCAACGCTTTCAATGACAGATAATGATAGATTCATGATCTGCATGCAAATGCACATGTACAAAGTGCTTTCCGTTTCCTGTTTCGATTAGCGATAAAGATTATGGAATTTTACATACTCTTGATATACGTAGAAATACCGTATACGTATTTTTGTTGAGAAAATGTTTGACATGTTTATTTAATGTTTGATTATATCATGTGTGGATAAAATACTAGTTTGGCGAAAGAGATCGCGAAAATATATGTTCATGTGTAAATGCCGTGTATGTCGAAATTGCGTATTCTAGAAATCCCGCATGCGTGCGGATTTTGGATATGTAATTGTAATGATTATTTTCTGTATGAATACGATATACGCGGGAAAAATACTCCCGGGGCTTAGGGACAGCCCAATCACGAACTTGCCTAACATACGTCATGTATGTTGGAAATGTGTATTCTAAGTGTTTGTGTATGTGCATGTAGGTGTACATGTGCATGTACTAGTGCCTTAGATAGGCGCTGATATGGATTCTCCAACTCCCTTAGAGACATGTAGGATCCCCTCCATGCGGTGGTTCACCGCAACCACTTAATTGCAGTGCACACACAATTCTATCCCTATGGGGATAGTGCTGTAGTACATGCATTACAATATGCTTTATAACATGCTTCTCAACATGCTTTGTAACATGCTTTACTTCATGTCTTACTTTATGCTTTATAACATGCCGACTAACATGCTTGTATTGCTTGTTTACCATGCTTTACTTCACATGCTAGCGATGAAAACTGTTTGAGTTTGGGACTATGTTTATAGTCCAAACACTCGGTACCAGACTTGTGATTGTGGCTGAGATTCATGTCGCCACAAAGGACGGGTCCGGCGAACCCGAGTCGTACTTCGGTTGGCGATAGTGGTTGGCCACGCGGAGTGCTTTTGCGCTCCATATCGCTCAACTTGTGGTGCGCTCGAGCTAGTCAGGCTCGCCACTTGAACCGAAGTGTAGTTGTGTGTTCACCTTGTTTGGTCGCTACTGCTTGAACCTAGGGTACCAAACTTACCAGTGGTGATTCCTGTTTAACCATGGTACCTAGATCCGCTAAGACGCATGAGCCGGGCATGGTGGTATGGGACACCGTGGTCGAGCTGTCGGCCTATGCTGGGGCCATGTGCCTCCCCGTAGTGACCATTGCGCAACTATCTCGTGAGCCGAATACGGTGGTATGGGACACTGTATTCGAGCTGTCGATACTTCGGCGAGAGCCGAGTACGGTGAGATCTGTGCTCGTGCTGACGGGCGACGAGTCCTCCGTGGTATCATCGAGTGTACTTTAAGTATCTGTGATTGGCCACGAGCCTTTCACAGTAACTAGAGTGTGAGTTGAGCCGAGTACGGTGAGACCTGTACTTGAGCTGACGGCTAGTGATTGAGCCGAGTACGGTGAGACCTGTACTCGAGCTGACGGCCAGCAATTGAGCCGCATACGGTGAGATCTGTATCCGCGCTGACGGGTGACGAACCTGTTGCGATGCCATCACTAAGCTTCTCAAACCATAACATCGTATGAGAATAACTAGGATTGACGACCCTAGAATGGATCATGTTGGGAATGATACAAGGGAGGTACCTTAGTTTCCCAATACTGCTGGTTGAAATGGACTAATAATAACTTGGTAATCATGAGCATCATCGCACCGCATGTGCTTTGTAGATGTGGCGCACTGAGGGAGTTAAGCATTCGCGAACGTAAGATGATGTCGCTTGAGGGTGGTTTGGCAAGGGCATACACATCATGTCATATCATTTTTGCATTTAACAAGAGTAGTTAGAAATGCTTGATTTGTACTGCTTTATCATTACTGCTTGGTTGATTTGATAACATGTTAACTTATGCATTATTGTTCCACTGAGTTAGCTACTCACTCCCACGTTACGGGACGGTGTTGTACACACCAACCAGACTCTGTTGCAGGGTTAGAGGGCGCCTTGGTTCAGGAGCCAGAGCCCGACGTTGATGAGGACCAAGGAGTTCTCTTTCATGCAGTATTCTGACGGCTACGCCTAGGTCGGCTGCATCGCGGGACTTTCGGGGCCTCTTTTGAGGATGTATTTTGGGTTTTTAATTTACAAACTTTACATGTATATTGGTGCTCAGCTAGTACTCATACTCTGAAGTTCAGAAAATTTTGTTACTTTACATACTTGTATATAAAATTTCAGTCTTCCGCTGTTTTTTTTTTTAAATGCAATTGAACTTGAGTATGAATTACTGTTTTGGTTTAATCTCATTCATGTTTATTGCGCTAACTCAGACAACATTTAACCGACATTGTGTATGTTGCATAAGTGATGCGTTGGAACTCGGGAGTTGAGTTCGTACTCGACCCCCGAATTTCAGGGCGTTACAAGTTGGTATCAGAGCATGATTTTGATTAAAACTGGACCTGAGTTATGTCCCCACCACGTACGCTGACGCATTATACTTAGGAGGGTGCGCAAACGTTTAGAAACAGTCCTAGGGTCTCCCGACTTCACCGTTCGGTGAAATTCGTTGAAAATAGACGCGTTGATCCAGTTTGTACTCGATCCTGACTGCACACGTGGACTCCAAATCACCCCTTGACCGTCTATTGACGTGTCATGGTCACATTTCACCAAAAAGAATCCCTTGAAAATCAGGAAAAATCAGATTGATTCTGAAATTTCCGAAAACTGCCCGTTTGGGAGCCGAACGGAGTTCGTGGGCCCCCCACGTCAGCCCATTATGAATTTCGACCAAGCCAGGGTGCATTCAGCACCCTGGGCACGTGCCAAGGTGGGCCAGGCCGCGGCAGCGCGGTTCCGGCCAAGTCCGGCCGCGGCGCCGCCGCGGGTCGGGCGGCGCGCCGCCGGCCGGTTGCTTTTTCGGCGAGATTTTAAGTGTGGGGTTGGTCGGCCCAACCCCCTTAACACCATGGTACGTGCGGTTTGTGGTTTTGATTAGAATAAATAGGGTTGGAAGCACCCCTTTGCATTTCACCCCTCTTTTCAAGCATCTTCACCCATTTTCGATTTTCTCTAAAAACCCATCCCTACAACCTCCAAATCTTCCATTTTTCTTCCATATCTCACCCATCCCAACCTCCCACAACAGCCCTAGCTTCCCCTTTCCCCATTTTCTCAAGTTGGAGCTCTCATATCCCTCTTTGGAGCTCAAAATCGGGTAAGATACAAACCCATCCCACTTCCTTCTTGTTTCTTCTTCATTTTCTACCTCTTGGGCTCCTCCCACACCCATTGCATTGATTATTTGTGGTGGAGCAAAGAGATCAGCCCTTAAACCCCATTTTGGGCAAATTTCCATGGCCCTCCTTGGTGTGGTGGCCACCATTTTCTCTCTTTCCTCCATCCTATCTTTCATGGGAAAGAGGAAAACCGCGGCTGATGATGCCGGCCCAAGTAGGCCAGCCCATTCTCAAAGAAGATCCGACGTCGGGGCCGGCCCAAGCACCGTGCGGGAATTTAGGTCAAAGCGAGACTTGGATCCCGACCATCCCGCCAGAAATGCTTACCCGATTGGCATGGAATATGGGCGCTTTGCGGGCCGCAAAGTTGTGTTTGAAGCCCATGTAGATGAAAGGATGTTCGGGCTACACCCACTGATGGACCACCTGGTGGACATCGGTTGGAATTCTATATTTGATGGCCAGTCGCCTGCATGTGAGAACACGGTCCGCGCCTTCTATGCTCACGTCGTGGACGCATCTGTTGAGCCTCTTCAGTTTACTGTTTCTGTGAGGGGCATTAGACGCACAATTACAGTGGATGAAGTGGCTCGGATCACCAAGCTGCCGCGTGGTCAGGTACACCCCAGTGGTAGCTTTTCCAGAAGTGCGCGGGAAAGGGATCGCCGCGCGCGATATCTCTGTGGTCGCCGGGTTACTTGGAGGAGAGGAAACAGCATTGCGTCGACAAAAATGGCGGAAGACTTCCGTTTACTCCATCATATTTTCACCTACAACGTGTACCCACGAACGGGTAACCGCACGGAATGTACTCGGGTGATGGTAGACTTCTTGTACAAGATGGGACATGGAGACGACATATGCCTACCCACGTTCATCCTATCTCAGATAGTGCATGCCGTTCGTTCTACCAGGAACGATCTTTCGCTTCCATTTGGCCGTCTGATCTGCAGGATGGCTCGTGATGTAGGCTACAGGTTGAACATGGAGGATCTTGCACCGGTCCGAATCATAAGTGAAGCGACACTCAGGAATATGAAGATCGGCCCTCAACAGCGGCAAGCCCGACTCGACGACTCTGGTGATGAGTCGGATAGTGCCGGCGAGGAGAGTAATGAGGAGGGCGATGATGATATACAGGAAGAAGAACCTGAGGCTCAGGACACCGAGGAGAGTTCACCTCCTGTGGCTCAGGAGCCTGGTATTGATCGGGATGCGACGCGCGATTTGCCCGTCTTGAGGAAGGGCAAGCCGCCCTGCAGCAAGAAATTGGTCAAGTTCGAGCCAAGCTTGAAGAGACTGACGCCTATATAAAGAGAAGCTTCAAGAAGATGTCCCGTACGTTGAAGGCCATCCTGTGCTGTGCGCAGGATAAGAATGCTCCTCCTCCACCGCCTACTTCGGATGCTTAGTCATCCATGTGTTGTGTGTTGTTGCTTATGTTGGTTACCGCGATAGGCGGTTTATGTTTTTATGTTGTTGATGTAGTAGGTAGTAGCATGCTTTGTATGTTTTTATGTAACGAATGTAATGGCTATCATGTGATGTTCTGTCGTGATTCATGTAACTCTGTGTCCATGTATTATGACAATTTTGAGTAAATGAAAAGCATGTAGCCTCTTTGTATTGATGATGTGTGGAATGCGTAAGTGCCTCATGATGTGTTTTGTGCTATATCTCACGAATGATCTACCCTATGTTGTATAGGGCATGCCGCGGCAGTATACGCGGAGCACGGCACATCTACGTTTGACCGGCTCTATGGACCAGACTCCTTCTGGTAGTGGCGGTCCTACTGACCGTGGATTGGGATCTGATCAGCCTTCTGCTGGTCCTAGTGGTGGACAGCCACCTTACACACCCCCGGTCAGAGAGCAGTATCGGCCGTCATCTGCTGCACATCATGATTCCCAGGCTGCTCCACAGCCTGATAGATTTGAGCAGCTGATGATGATGATGCATCAGCAGCAGATGCAGCAACAGCAGCAGATGCAGCAGCAGCAGCAGCAGATGCAGCAGCAGCATGAGCAGATACAGCAGCAGCAGCAGATGCAGCAGCAGATACAGCAGCAGCAGCATCAGGATCTGATGGCCACTATTGCTAAGGCCTTGTCCCACGGAGGTGGTGCGGCTCCACCTACTACGTCTGCGCATCCTGAGGAGTATTCTGAGCCTCCTGCGCGATGTGAGAATGCGCCTCTGCCTGCACCCGTTGCACCTCCTACTGGAGATGTCGGTACGCGAGGGCTACTCGAGCGATTTCAGCGCTTGAGGCCTCCTTCATTTGCGGGTTCTCACAGACCCGAGGAGGCAGAGTTCTGGTTGGACCGCATCTCCAAGATGCTACGGATGTTACATTGCTCTGAGGCAGAGCAGGTTGAGCTGGCTACCTTTATGTTTGAGAGGGAGGCCAGTTTATGGTGGGACAGTGTGCTGCGCACGGTCGCAGTGGACTTCGTGTGGACTTGGGAGGCTTTCGAGTCTCGGTTCCACGAGAAGTATTACCCGCAGACATATCGACATGAGCGGGAGGACGAGTTTTTGCGCCTCAGGCAGGGAGGCATGTCGGTGACGGAGTATGAGCACCGGTTTACCGAGTTGGGCCGCTTTGTCCCGACCATCCTCGTCAATGAGCAGATGAGGATGCGACGATTTACTGGAGGCTTGCGACCTGACATACGGTCGAAGCTTTGCTGCCTCACTATCCCTACTTATGCAGCACTGGTCCACATGTCTATGACGGCCGAGCAGGATGTGGACCGTCTGGCCCGATCACGCGGTACTATGGTTGCGAGACCGCGCCAGGATACACAGAGCAGGCCTATTTTAGGCAAGAGGCCTCGAGCCGATTCTCCCCCCAGGGCTGCAGCGCCAGTGCTTCCCATGAGACGCCCGTTGGTGACCTGCACGTTTTGCGGGAAACCAGGACATCCTGCCGAGAGCTGCTTCTCGCGCATGCGGGCTAGCGGATTTGCGCCACCGCAGAGATTGGGTCGCTCTTATCCCCAGACCATTTCAGCTCCGCCGCTACAGACCGCTCCTGCACATCCTTCATTCCGACCTCCTGTGCCGTTCTTCAGACCGCCACAGCGACCCCAGGCTCCTCAGCCGAATCGCCAGCAGCAGGCCCGTGTGCATACCTCGTTGCTGAGGCACCTGAGACGTCGATATCGACACCGACGGCCTTCGAGGGCACGGCTCATATCCATGGTACTCCCGTTTCTCTACTGGTGGACACTGGGTCCACTATCTCTATCATTTCATGTGGGGCGGTGAAACGCCTATCTTTGCATTCTGTTCCCACTAAGGGAACGAGACTCACTACGGCCACCGGGACCTTCTCGGATGTCACGCGTTTATGCGAGAGTTGCGCGATAGATTTGGGTAGCAGCACGGAGCACGTCGACCTTATTGTTGCTCCGCTATGGCACTACGATGTTATACTTGGCATGGATTGGCTCGCCAAGATGAGGGCGGAGATAGATTGCGATGCTCGGATCGTGACCGCCTATGGACCTGACGGCACAGCGTTCACGTTCTCTGTACAGGTCAGTTGGCCCTGTCGAGTTGATTGTTATGCTGCATTACTTGTGCCGATTGATGGTCCGACACTGGAGGGTACGCCAGTGGTTAGGGAGTTTGTTGGAGTCTTTAAGACTATCCCTGGTTTACCTCCTCGGCGCGAGATTGACTTTACGATTGACCTTACGCCTGGTGCGATGCCCATCTCGTTGCCGACCTATCGTATGCCTCCATGCGAGATGGAGGAACTGCGGAAACAGATTGACGAACTTGTAGAGAAAGGCTTTATTCGACCTAGTGTGTCTCCTTGGGGAGCACCTGTGTTGTTCGTGAAGAAGAAGGACGGGTCGCTACGGTTGTGTATTGATTACCGTAGGTTGAACCAGGTCACGGTGAAGAACAAGTATCCTTTGCCCAGGATAGATGATCTGTTTGATCAGTTGAGGGGGGCGAAGTATTTCTCGAAGATTGACCTTCAGTCAGGGTACCACCAGTTGCGCGTGAGAGAGGAAGATATACAGAAGACAGCCTTCAGGACGTGCTTCGGGCACTATGAGTTTTTGGTGATGTCGTTCGGTCTGACGAACGCACCAGCCGTGTTCATGGATCTGATGAACCGGGTATTTCGGCCCTTCCTTTACCGATTCGTCATCGTTTTTATCGATGATATTTTGATATACTCCACGAGTCGGGAGGAGCACGAGGAGCACCTGCGAGCAGTGTTGGGTACGTTAGAGAGGAACCAGTTGTTTGCGCAATACAAGAAGTGCGACTTCTGGCAGGAGGAAGTCAAGTTCCTGGGACATGTTGTGTCCAAGGATGGGATAGCAGTGGACCTTGCTAAGGTAGCCGCGGTTCAGGATTGGCAGCAGCCTGAGTCGGTTACTGAGGTGAGGAGTTTCCTTGGTCTGGCTGGGTATTACAGACGTTTCATTCGGGATTTCTCGAAGATCGCCAGGCCATTGTCGCAGTTGACTAGGAAGGACCTGAAGTTCGCCTGGAATGAGAAGGCGGAGGCAGCTTTTAAGGAGCTGAAGGACAAGTTGACGTCCGCCCCTGTGCTAGTATTGCCAGAGCAAGGGGTGAAGTACACGGTATATACTGACGCGTCTCGCGTTGGTTTGGGTTGTGTGCTGATGCAGAAGGATAGGGTGATTTCGTATGCCTCGAGACAATTAAGGAAGCACGAGGAGAATTACCCTACACATGACCTGGAGTTGGCAGCAGTCATCTTTGCATTGAAGCTCTGGAGACATTACCTCTATGGAGAGGAGTTCGAGCTTTTCTGCGACCACAAGAGCCTTAAGTATATATTCACGCAGCGAGACTTGAATATGAGACAGCGCCGATGGATGGAGACCTTGAAGGACTTCAAGTTCGAGGTTTCCTACCATCCTGGCAAGGCGAACCTTGTGGCAGACGCGTTGAGCCGCAAGAAGATGATTGCATTTGCGGCACCGCTGATGATAGCCGAGTGGGACATGATGGAGTTTGTGCGCGACTTCGAGCAGAGACTCACTGTCGAGGAGCCTTTTGAGTGTGTTGCGCACGTTCGGGCGCGGCCACTTATTGACGACAGGATTGTTGAGGCCCAAAGGGGCGATATACGGCTGTCTGAGCTTCGAGAGCAGGCTAGCGACGCCGTGGATTCCGAGTGGAGAGTTGGTTCTGATGGGGGTTTACGATTCCGTGGCCGCCTATGTGTTCCTGATGTGGCTGACTTGAGACGCGAGCTTCTCGAGTCTGCCCATAACTCGAAGCTTGCGATGCATCCTGGTAGCACGAAGATGTACCAGGACATGAGACGGACTTACTGGTGGGACAACATGAAGGCCCACATCGCTGAGTATGTATCTCGGTGTCTGACGTGCCAGCAGGTCAAGGCAGAACATCGCCGACCTCCTGGACTGCTTCAGCCCATGCCTATAGCGGAGTGGAAGTGGGACTTCATCTCCATGGACTTCATATCAGGGCTGCCGAAGACGAGGAAGGGACATGATTCTATTTGGGTGATTGTGGACCGGTTGACCAAATCGGCCCATTTTCTCCCTATCAGAGTTACGAACTCTGCAGACGAGCTGGCTAGACTGTACATCAGAGAGATCGTTCGTCTGCATGGAGTTCCCTTAGAGATCGTGTCGGACAGAGACACGCGATTCACATCCATCTTCTGGACTCGTATCCAGGAGGCGATGGGTGTGAAGTTGAAGTTCAGTACAGCGTTTCATCCTCAGACTGATGGGCAGACAGAGCGGGTGAATCAGATTTTGGAGGATATGTTGCGAGCGTGTGTGTTGGACTTCAAGGACAGCTAGGATGACTGTCTTCCGTACGCAGAGTTCGCCTACAATAACAGCTTCCAGGCGACTATTGGTATGGCGCCTTATGAGGCTTTATATGGTCGACCTTGTAGGGCACCGCACTGCTGGGCAGAGGTTGGCGAGCGCAGCCTGATTGGCCCAGAGTTGGTCCAGACGACTACAGAGAAGATTGATATCATCAGGCGTCGATTACGCACAGCGCAGAGCAGACAGAAGAGTTACGCCGATACGAGGCGGCGACCGCTGGAGTTCGATGTCGGGGATCATGTCTTCCTTCGAGTTTCCCCTATGAAGGGAGTCCTTCGGTTCGGAAAGAAGGGGAAGCTCACACCGAGATTTATCGGTCCATTTCAGATACTGGATCGAGTGGGTGATGTGGCGTATCGTCTCGCTTTGCCTACGCCGCTTGCTTCTGTACACAACGTATTTCATGTCTCTATGCTGAAGAAGTACGTTCCTGATCCTACGCATATCATCAGATGGGAGCAGGTACAGTTGAGCGAGGATGCTACGTACGAGCTGCGCCCGACGCGTATCCTTGATAGGAAGGAGCAGGTACTACGTAGTAAGGTCATCCCACTGGTGAAGGTGCTGTGGACACATCATTCCGAGGAGGAAGCTACCTGGGAGACTGAGGCCGAGGTCAGAAAGAACTACCCTCAGATTCTCGAAGACTACGAAAAGGTATAAATTTCGAGGACGAAATTTTTTGTTTAAGGGGGGTAGATTGTAACAACCTGAAAATCTCCGTACATTGGGCCGAGTACCACCTCGACCAGAAATCACATAGGATTAAATCCTTTAGAAATTTTACAAAGTTAACTAAGTACTAAACTCGGTAAATCATGAAATCCGTTGGGATCGCTTTAAATACGATCTGCAAGACCCAAAACTTGCAGAATTGGTGACTCTGGGTTACCCTAAAGTCTATAGCCAAACTCATTACCCGTCTGCTCTCGGGACTGAAACGAAACTTCGTATGAGGTCTAGATCGCACATCGGGAGTCCGATTAACACGAAGCTAAGGAACCAGGACCGCCTCACTGGGCTTGACAATCATCTCAAAAATCAGGTGATTCCGATGTCCCACGGCCATTATTTTCACTCCGGAGCGAGGGAGTGTGAAAAACACTATTTCCATCCAAGAAAAAATATCTGGAATAGTGATCTGGCACCTTTCGGTTGCGCGTCAGTATTAAGCAACCTGACCGTCGGAATCAGACCAAATTACACCCTCGGATTAAGAAAAATTTCAGGAACATTTACATGTACTCAGAAATTCCGATCGTGGCCCACGGACCGTTGAACTGAAAGTGGTCCGCCACGTGCGATCTGGGAATCCGATCGAGCCGAAAACGTAATCCCACGTAGATCCGCAGTGGGTGAGCTTAAGTCTGGCGTTTGGCTCAAAGAGGGCCACCAGAACACCCCTTTTGAGCTTGGAAAGTGGCGAAATGCCTATGTAAGCAGTTACCCTTGAACCTGAGTCTGTTTTGGAAGGTTTTTGGCTATAAAAGGGGCTTAGAACAGCCCCTCTCACAGCCATACGAATTTGGGTTCAAACCCTAAGAGAGAAAGAGAGAAAAGAGAGAGAAACTTGTGGAGATCGACGCCGATCTTCCTCCTGCTGCTTCCACTTCTCCCACGGCCTACACCGCTCTATTCCAAGTGGTTTCCCGACGGTTTCCACCCCATTGAAGGTAAGAAACCCTAACCCTAGGCCTGATTTGAGCCTGATTAGTGCTAGGTTAAGGAAAGACTAATCGAATGCGATCTTTAGGCTAAGAAACTCCCGTATACGGAAGCACCAACCTTCTTGCTGATTCGTTGGAATTCCAAGGGCTGAGGTGAGGACTTTAAGCGTATAAGTTACGGTTTTCAACGCTTTCAATGACAGATAATGATAGATTCATGATCTGCATGCAAATGCACATGTACAAAGTGCTTTCCGTTTCCTGTTTCGATTAGCGATAAAGATTATGGAATTTTACATACTCTTGATATACGTAGAAATACCGTATACGTATTTTTGTTGAGAAAATGTTTGACATGTTTATTTAATGTTTGATTATATCATGTGTGGATAAAATACTAGTTTGGCGAAAGAGATCGCGAAAATATATGTTCATGTGTAAATGCCGTGTATGTCGAAATTGCGTATTCTAGAAATCCCGCATGCGTGCGGATTTTGGATATGTAATTGTAATGATTATTTTCTGTATGAATACGATATACGCGGGAAAAATACTCCCGGGGCTTAGGGACAGCCCAATCACGAACTTGCCTAACATACGTCATGTATGTTGGAAATGTGTATTCTAAGTGTTTGTGTATGTGCATGTAGGTGTACATGTGCATGTACTAGTGCCTTAGATAGGCGCTGATATGGATTCTCCAACTCCCTTAGAGACATGTAGGATCCCCTCCATGCGGTGGTTCACCGCAACCACTTAATTGCAGTGCACACACAATTCTATCCCTATGGGGATAGTGCTGTAGTACATGCATTACAATATGCTTTATAACATGCTTCTCAACATGCTTTGTAACATGCTTTACTTCATGTCTTACTTTATGCTTTATAACATGCCGACTAACATGCTTGTATTGCTTGTTTACCATGCTTACTTCACATGCTAGCGATGAAAACTGTTTGAGTTTGGGACTATGTTTATAGTCCAAACACTCGGTACCAGACTTGTGATTGTGGCTGAGATTCATGTCGCCACAAAGGACGGGTCCGGCGAACCCGAGTCGTACTTCGGTTGGCGATAGTGGTTGGCCACGCGGAGTGCTTTTGCGCTCCATATCGCTCAACTTGTGGTGCGCTCGAGCTAGTCAGGCTCGCCACTTGAACCGAAGTGTAGTTGTGTGTTCACCTTGTTTGGTCGCTACTGCTTGAACCTAGGGTACCAAACTTACCAGTGGTGATTCCTGTTTAACCATGGTACCTAGATCCGCTAAGACGCATGAGCCGGGCATGGTGGTATGGGACACCGTGGTCGAGCTGTCGGCCTATGCTGGGGCCATGTGCCTCCCCGTAGTGACCATTGCGCAACTATCTCGTGAGCCGAATACGGTGGTATGGGACACTGTATTCGAGCTGTCGATACTTCGGCGAGAGCCGAGTACGGTGAGATCTGTGCTCGTGCTGACGGGCGACGAGTCCTCCGTGGTATCATCGAGTGTACTTTAAGTATCTGTGATTGGCCACGAGCCTTTCACAGTAACTAGAGTGTGAGTTGAGCCGAGTACGGTGAGACCTGTACTTGAGCTGACGGCTAGTGATTGAGCCGAGTACGGTGAGACCTGTACTCGAGCTGACGGCCAGCAATTGAGCCGCATACGGTGAGATCTGTATCCGCGCTGACGGGTGACGAACCTGTTGCGATGCCATCACTAAGCTTCTCAAACCATAACATCGTATGAGAATAACTAGGATTGACGACCCTAGAATGGATCATGTTGGGAATGATACAAGGGAGGTACCTTAGTTTCCCAATACTGCTGGTTGAAATGGACTAATAATAACTTGGTAATCATGAGCATCATCGCACCGCATGTGCTTTGTAGATGTGGCGCACTGAGGGAGTTAAGCATTCGCGAACGTAAGATGATGTCGCTTGAGGGTGGTTTGGCAAGGGCATACAGCATCATGTCATATCATTTTTGCATTTAACAAGAGTAGTTAGAAATGCTTGATTTGTACTGCTTTATCATTACTGCTTGGTTGATTTGATAACATGTTAACTTATGCATTATTGTTCCACTGAGTTAGCTACTCACTCCCACGTTACGGGACGGTGTTGTACACACCAACCAGACTCTGTTGCAGGGTTAGAGGGCGCCTTGGTTCAGGAGCCAGAGCCCGACGTTGATGAGGACCAGGAGGAGTTCTCTTTCATGCAGTATTCTGACGGCTACGCCTAGGCCGGCTGCATCGCGGGACTTTCGGGGCCTCTTTTGAGGATGTATTTTGGGTTTTTAATTTACAAACTTTACATGTATATTGGTGCTCAGCGAGTACTCATACTCTGAAGTTCAGAAAATTTTGTTACTTTACATACTTGTATATAAAATTTCAGTCTTCCGCTGTTTTTAAATGCAATTGAACTTGAGTATGAATTACTGTTTTGGTTTAATCTCATTCATGTTTATTGCGCTAACTCAGACAACATTTAACCGACATTGTGTATGTTGCATAAGTGATGCGTTGGAACTCGGGAGTTGAGTTCATACTCGACCCCCCGAATTTCAGGGCGTTACATGAACACTGGCCCACATCTCCTAGCCAGAGCATCGGATTGGCACGCGAGTCGCGGCATCAGAACCGCGGCGACGGTGCGGTCGCTATGATAAGGGTCTTGGGTTGAGTCAACTCGGGTTGATGGCGTATGAATCAGGGTCGCGTGCAAAGGTCGGTTAAGGGTCGAAGGTTATCGGAATTCTACCGGGAGTACCGCGGAAGTCTTCGGAACGGTACGGACTAAGACACGGGGCTTACAGTCGAGGTTGTACCTCGAGGTCAAAGTCGATACCTGAGGTTGGTACTTGAGTTACCTGAGGTCAAGGTCATCTTTTAAGGTTGGTGAACAAGGCCGACCTCCAAAGTCATTGGTCGGCACCAATGGTTGGGGTGTTTTTCCAGCACTAAGAAATATATAATCATCGACTTTTGTTGTTTGTCTCATTTGTCTCATACATTTGTTTAGCTCCATTTTACCCATAACAACTATGGTTAATGCTATGGAGAGAAGGTTAGCTTTTATAGATTATAAGTTGGACACCACTTAAAGCACACTAGGAACTTGATGTTTGGATCTTTTTTACTGATTCAATTATTAAGGGAGAACTTAGTTCATGGTTTACTAGTGATATTAGATTCTATATTATCAATGTTTTATTCTTAAATATTTGAACTTTACTTATATGTTTGGGATTGAATAGATTGATGTTTTCTAAGAAAGGTTTCAAATTGGAGCTTTTGAAAGATTGGTTTTCACTTGTTTTGCTCAGACCTAGCAACATGCTAGTTGGGGGATTTGTCTAGAGTGAAATATTATATATTTCCTCCTTATTATGCATTATTTTTATAAACATGGATATGCTTAATTGATCTAAATACACGTGTTTTCCCTTGCTAGGTGATTTTGAGAGCTAAGGCAAAAAAGAATACTTAAAGCATGGATTTAATGATTAGATGATTACCAAGTAAAGGATTGGATTTATACAAGTTAAGATTGAAGAATTCAAGAATCCAATATCCAAGGAAAACAGGTAAGGAATGAGGAATATCAAAGTGCAAAAGTGCAAAAAATTGGAAGTGTTGAAATCGACAGTTCGTTGCCACTAATGACATTTTCGATGTCATTGAAGTACGTATTCGATGACATCGAAGCCGCTCGATCCCATCACAAAAATCATGAATTTTCAAGTTTGGTTGTTGGACATATTGAAGCATTCTTCGATGACATCGAAGGAGTGTTTAAAGCCATTAAATCCAAGTTTGATGCCATCGAAGGTGGTTCGATGATATCGAGAAATTCATGAATTTAAAAGTCGGTTACTGGATTGTTTCTTATTTTCACCTGGACTCTTTGATGGGACTTTGATGCCATTGAAGCTGCAATAGCTACGTAAATTTGAGTTAGTTTTGAAGTCAGTGTGAATCAAGCTGATTTAAATGGATGTTTTAGGAGTTTTTACGCATGAATTAAGGTACGGGTAGAGTAAGGAGTTGTGAAGCTTCAAGGAGTCCTCCTTACTCTTCAATCCTTCAGTTCTAGTTGGTTTATATATTTTTCTGTTTGAGTTTTGGTTCAATCATGTTTATGGTTGGCTAATCTCTTAGCTAAGGCTAAGGGATGAAGCTTGTAGTTAGTTTCAGAAATTTGTTTATTGGATTCAATGACATTATTTTGGATGATCATATTATATCGATTTGGTTTGAATTCAGTTTTCGTCTTTGAGTTGTTTATTTCTGGATTTGTTGTGCACTCTGGGTACAATAAATGCTTTGATTTAATAATTGTTTCACCTGAATTTGAGAATGATTCAATAAGTATATTTAATTCATCTAATGTTGCATATGGGCGCTTTAGATGTTTTTTTATTCCATTTGATTAAGATCTGAATAATTCATGAGAGAATCAATCAATTGAAATCATATTATTATTAATGTTTATGAATGGTATAACTAAATTATCTTCTGATTAGATATAATAGGACTTCAATCCCAATTGAGAATATTGGATTGATATAATTGGATTTCTGGATCCTTAGTATTTATTTATTTATTTTTACTCTTAATTCATTCGTTGGATTAAAAACCCAGAAAAACCATTAGGCCTAAATTAGTTATAGATTTTGTTCCCCATTCCCTGTGGATTCAACCTCGGTCTCACCGAATTATTAGTACTTTGTAACTCTGCACTTGGGGTTCATGAACACAAGATTGTATCGAATCTCTTCTATCGTGGTTTGCAACAGGATTCTCTCCAGGATTTCCACCATGTGTCTGGCCATGGTCGATCTGGTCAACTCGGGAAATTCTCCCCTAAGCATTTCCCTTAAGCAACTCAGCTCGGGTTGGATAGAGGCCCATTTCTTTGTCGAGAGAATCACTGACTATATCTTCTTTGCTTTACTCCCCATCAGATCAGGAAACTCATCATTGTACTCTAGGTGGATCAACTTCGAGAGATTTCGTTTGCAGTTAGTTACACCTCTCATTCAATGGATTATTTTGGTTTTGCTCACCACATGCATTATCATTCATTTACATTCCTTAGTGTAATCCGTAGTAGTAAGCAAGTACTAGTTAAATTTAGTTGTAATTCGAGTCTACTCTCACACACTAGATTCAGTTCGAGCATCAAGCAAAGTTCTCCATTTAGAAAGGTGCTCTGTGATTGTTCTTTGTGGCTGACATTAAGAATTTCCTTATTGTTTTATCTGTATTGAAAAAGTCTTTTCGTACGGAAGAACATGTGTAATATATTTTTAGATGATGAATCCCACCCTCTGATAATTGCCTGAACATCTTAAGCAGCATTATTCAAGTGGATGAATAAGTGACCGATCTTATTTGATCTTAATCATATATGGTCGATTTTATACGTATTTGCCTATCTTTGTGCTAGGGTCATAGTTGTTTGGTTTAAATTGAGCCACACAATCAATTTTAGCACGTCCGCACAAATCACGTGATAGAAATTGAAACTGGGAAAAAAAAAGGGTCAACACCTTCCACCGAATCACTGTAACACACTACAACAATTCAGTCTTTTCGCGACAAGTCAACTCGTTGCTAAAAACTCCAAATTCGTCGCTAAAAACTTTTAGCGACGAGTGTACTCGTCGCCACGTTTGATGCAAATACGGCATCACTAATTCTATTTAGTGATGAAAATGGCAACTCGTCGCCAATAACTCAACTATTTGCGACCACCTAATAACTTGTCACAAAATATAATTAGTTAACGACGAGTTGACACGTCGCCATTGCATATCTAAATATGAGACTCGTCGCGAATAAAAACGTGTTGCGACGAGTCCTCGTCGTCGCTAATAAATCTAAATTTGTCACAAAAAGTTTTTTGCGATGAGTGTTGCTCGTCGCCACGTTTGATGCAAATATGGCGTCACTAATTCTATTTAGCGACGAAAACGGCAACTCGTCGCTAATAACTCAACTATTTGCGACAACCTAATAACTTGTCGTAAAATATGGTTAATTAGTGACGAGTTAACACGTCGCCATTGCATATCGTAAAACGTTGCTAAATATGAAAGTCGTAGCGAATAAAGACTTTCTGCGACAAGTCTTCATCGTCGCTAATAGCCTCACACTTAAAAGCTTTTTTGCTATGAGTGTTGTTTGTCGCTAATTTTGTTGCGAATACTAATTATTTACGATGACCTAATAAATTGTCACTAAATATAGCTTATTTGTTGGATTAATAGCTACGGTCAATATCCATAGCTATTGCCTAAAATTTAAAAAAATAAATTATAATCACTCATTCATTCAATTACCACCTGTATAATCATTCATTCAATCAATTACAATTACAATTACAATAATGATGAAAATATAAATCTTGGTGAGTCCGTGTGCACTCGCATATGGCCAGGTGCATCCTTCATCCACCATAGATAGAAAATGGATGCGAGTATCAGTAGTCCACCTGCACATCCAACAACTATACCGATAACTTCTCTTGTGCGTCTTCTATAATTATTCAAGGGTGAACCACCACTAGATGACTCTGCAACATAAAAGCAAAGAATCAGTCAATAAATTATGTACTTGAGATTTCAGCATTAATTAAAAATTATCTTAATAACTTAATAATTTCAATAAATTATGATCTCCAATCCATAATTACTGTTAACTAAAATGAGATGAAATCCTTCTTTGAGTGACAACCAAATAGGGCTACAGATTGCCAACACTCGAATTTCCTGTATTCACCACCACAAGTGGCTTGAATACATTTGATTATACACACTCAAAGATATTCTCAATGTTCAATTCAAGTCTTTGAAAAAACACAAGTGCATACCATGGAAAAATACCATGTAAATCTACTAATATCAATGAAATGTATCTAATAGCGAAACCAAGTACATCCCCAGGTATCAGAAACAATCAATTCCAAAAGTTTATTGCCTACGAATATATTATTAAAAAGAAGCTTGAGACTTCTGCCCATCTAAGAGGAGGAACAAGAGTTCATAGATTTATCAATGGAGACGGGAAGTTGAAAGTGAGAAAGCTGATGATGAACATTGGATGATAAACACCAGAAATTTGCAGTTGCCTCTAGATATAAATCTCCTTTCCTCGAGCTACTCGGAAGAAATCTCCTGTATCGATGTACCTTTGCAAAGAAAGCATAAAGTGAATACCAATTAGCCAGATCCTGACTTGGATGTGAAATGCATCTGTATGCATGTGAAGGTGGTTTCTGTACACTTAGCCAACCAAATCATTTCTCAAATCTGAACACACCAAAGATAGTGATTACTATGCATATGAGCCATGTCTATATGGTAGTGGTAAGAACATAAACAATTCAAATCAATCAAAGACAATGATTTGGAAAAAACATAGATACTCTAGCAGAGCGTCATCGATGATAATGAGGCACTTAAAAAAAATCTAATGTTTCTGTTTCAACAAACAAGTGTCTTAGAATTGGCGTTTAGGATTATTAGACCAATCTAACTTTTGGGCTATAACTCAGAGACAGTGGTTCTAACTTGAGTTTATGCCAAGTGCACCATTTTTAAATGCCTGTGTATCAAGTGTCAAACATAGCTAGCGCATCAAATAGCTTGACCAGTAACATATCAGTCCATCCATCAGAAGTGATAGTCCCACAATGGAGGTTTGCTAATTTATACATGTGGGCATGTATTACAACATGATACACGTGTGGCATCTGAGCTTTCCATTAGCTATGATACTGTGTTTGGATCTAGATCGCCTCGCATAAAAGCCAGGTCAGTTTCCACAACTCAGATGTGCAAGGTATCAATAGTTGGCTGGTGATCCCAACACAAGCCAGGTAGTTGGAGTTAAAGCTCAATGGGCACAGCGTGATGCATGTATTTTATCCACAGCATCCAATCAATTTATTTTTTTTTTGAAATTGTGAAATATTCTAAAGTTGAATCTGAAATCATATTTTAGTAAAAAAAAATTTCCAAGTTCCCAAACAGGCCTGAAGTTCTCTTATCACAGTCACTGATCAGAGATGGGAAATGTGAGTTTTGCAGCAGCCCAAGTCAATGCGTAAAAAAATCACTAAATCAAGACCAATTTGTGTAAAAATCACTAAATTGACCAATCTTTGGTGTACATGAACGAGTTTTCCTTCCTTTTTAATCATCTCTAATATTTTATTCACACTTTCAATTGGATTTTACACCTATTTCAAATCACATTGTAATTTTCTCCTCTCTAACTCAGATTCTCCTTCTTTACTAGTCCACTACTTTTTCTCATAGTATTCAAAATTATGACTAAGATCTGAATTGTTTGTCAGCTTGGCCCTGAACATTTAGATTCCCATGGCTTAAAAATTCCAAATTATTAAACAATCCTATTTCTAATTAATGGAAATTTTGTTTTTTTTTTTTTTTGTTCCTATTGAATGTGAATTGTTTTTCTTGTTCCTTTTCATAGTCTTTGTTAGTATGGCTCTGATCAGATAGGATCATTCAGTACTGTAATTTTTTGAGTTTGGCTACTCCACAGTAGGGCCCATTGATGGATAGTTCAAATCTAACCATATTTACTGTTTGGATGAGGAATACTCAAAAGCGAAATATCACATTGACCATTTTACTACATTGACTTCCTCACTACAAATACGTTTCACCAAATGAACAACCGATACTGTGCACTTGGGGCCCAATCCATTCTTCCACCTATATTTCTAACCCTCAACCTACAAATACACCTAATGAACAACCGATGCTTTGCTCTCGTCTATTCCTTTTCTCAACTGACCAACCCTCACCTGTATTTATAACTGGTCTATGAAAGAATAAGGGTTCGAGCTGGTGCCAACATCGTCAAAAACTAAGGATTTGTTAGCTCTAGTCAAAATTTATAAGACTTATCCAGGTTACCTGGTCTACTTGTCTTCTAACTCTCCACTCATTATTCAACTAGGTCATTTTTTTTTTATAGAAAACCCATACCTATATCCCATCTAGACCCAATTATATATAAATAAATAACAATAAATAAAATGTATATTCATATATTAAAATAGTGGACTGTTTAGATCAATCCTATCAACTGTCTGTTTTGACATTGAAAAGGCCTAGCTATATGTCCTAGAGGGAGGGTGAATAGGACTATGCCAAATAAATGTAATAACAGCGGAATTAAAAAATAATATGATAGTCAAAATAAATCACAATGCAGGAAAGTAAAACAACCTCAAAAATCTGATCTTGAGGGATTAATACTAATGTTATTCTAAGGACAACCTTTCACCAAAAACCAGAGTTTATGGTAGGACAACCTTATTTCTAGAAAGATCTTTGTATCAAATCTCAAACCAAAGAGGAATACAGAATTAACCAGAAATTGAAATAAAGTGTAATCACAAATGTATTGTTCTAGGGACAGCCATACACCATAAAAATGGCAGGGCAACCATGCTGGAACAACTTTAAAGGAAATTTAAATTCAAGTAGATAAAGGAATAACAGAAAGTAAATTCTAAATTATTACAAAATTCCCACAATGCTTGAATTAAACGATTACAACATTTACCACCACACATACATCCCACAAATGAATATTAGAGATTAGAAATGTAAATCATTCAACCACAACACAAGGGATTATAGTGGTTCGCCTGTGTGTTCACCAACTGTTAAACAACAGCCATACAGAATGCTAGTCCACTCCTAATATCCTCACACAGGGGATATTAGCGTTTACTCACAAAATAGGGTTTCATAGGTTCACCCAAAACCTTTACAATTGTGTCTTTGTCTGTGGGCTTACACAATAAAAAAAACCCCACTTCTGAGTTTTCCTGGCTCTCCTCAGATAACCAATACAACAAGATTTTTCTGGCAAATCTTGAAAGAAACCAAAACAGAAAGAATTTTACAATTAAACGTAAAATACCTGATTAACTCCTTCGTTGTAGCAGCCCGGTAGAACCAAATCAGAGTAAATGATTGAATGTTCAAGTTCAATGTCCAGTACTCAATTACAATGGTTCTAGTTCTAATAGATTTTAAATTAGACCAAATAGGGCTTGTCTTAATTGATTTTGATTTCAAAGAAAGGGAATAACAATTCCTCTTATCAAATTAGATTGGAATAGCGGAAAAAAATCAATTAAATAAAGCAAAAGAAAGAGAGTATAAAATAAGCACACTTAGCTTAGATGGAGCACAAAATTACTTCTCAGAAGTTTGACAAAGATTGGCTTGAATGGATTAATTGATTGCCTTTTTTCTTCTGAGTTTCGTGCTCTATTTATAGGTGAGCAGATCGCATCTTCGACTGGTCTAAGGAGCTCTTCGACTAGTCGAAGAAATAACAGATTTGAAAAAAATCGGGCGCGATAAGCTTTGACTGTTCTACGACCGGTCGAAGGCCTCCTTCGACTGGTCGAAGGTCTCCTTCGACTGGTCGAAGACCTTGTAAATTATCGCTAGAGTTTGAATCGAAGATTTACGACTGGTCGTAGAAGCAGTCGACACTGTTCCTTCGACTGGTCGAAGTCTAACAGAATTTATCCGAATTTTGTAACAAACTTACGACTGATCGTGGAATTTCTTGGACTGGTCGAAGCAAATCTAGGACTAGTCAAAGAAAGCCTAGGACAAGTCCCCGAACTGCCCAAACACAAGTGTCATATACATATGACTTATGTATCCAAAATGGCCTACTTCTAAGGTCAACCTATGGTCATTCAAACCCCAATCAAGAAGTAAGGACATTGAAAACATTAAGAACAAGTGACCTAGAAGTTTTAAGTCTTGAAGTCTTGATGTAGCTCAACCTCGAAAGTGACTTGAGTTCTATACGAACTACATTGTACTCTTCTTGAAGTCTTGTATTCTTGAGTCTTGTCTTGAGAGCAATACTTGAAGTCAAGGTTGATCTTTGTACTTGTAATCTTTGCTTGTTGTGAGCTTTGCTTGTTTATGAATGTTGATCTTTAGAAAGAGCTTCACTAATGCAAGTTATATAACAGTATTTTTGTCACCACAAATTTAACAACATACAGGGATATAAACTATAGCACTTACAATCTCCCCCTTTGTCAAATTAGTGACAAAACACATAACAAGATATAACCAAGATAAAAGTAGAATCACCGGATTGAGTTAGAGAGAAAACATAAACCAGTTGACATCAACTCTGGCTTACCTGTAAATTAAATCCATATCTAACATTAAACCATTCTTAAACCATTCCAAAATCCATATCTAACATTAAACCATTCTTAAACCATTCCAAACATACTCCCCCTAAGTAACATAACCATTCTCCCCCTTTTTGTCACAATATGACAAATAAAATAACAATATAAAGGGATATATGAGAGGAAATAAGATGAGATATGAGATAATAACATATAAAAAAAACAAATATCCAGCAGAAAAGAAAAATAGTATCCAATTCCAAATCGGATGACTCAAAGCTAAGATTTAAAGTTATTACAAATCAGAAAATCCCATATAGACTAGTCAGAATTAGAACTAGAAGACGGAGCAGGAATAGAGGGATCAAGTTGGTGCATGCCTTTGTTTAATCGCCAAAGATATTTCCGCATGTACTTGAATTGAGAATCATGAGCAACAGACATGTTTTCTATCTTTTCATTCAAATTTTCAATTTTACCCTCCAATGCACTCAGACGTGCATCAAAATCAGATGGTACAAAATATAGATCATTTGTTGAATTAGAATCCAGTTCCTCAAAGATATCATCCATATTAATGTCATCCCCCGCTTCTTCATGACCAGCACCACCACCATTACCACCTTGTTCAGGAAGTAATTCCAGCTTCATCTTATTGAGATTAGAGTTGTTGAAAATCAGATGATGGATAGGTGCCTCATTAACTGGCATATCGACCAACATATGTGTAGCTAATACAGTCATTAAATAACCAAAAGGGATGTCACGATGACCAGGATGGAGTCTAAACTGAAGAAGGAAATGACAGATTAAGGATGACAGACAAATCTGAGTACCACTGGAAATAGCATGAATAATACGTACCATAAATGAGGTCAAGTCAATTTTATTACCTGACCGAGGATACAGATTAGACACAAAGATTCTGTGGAGTACTCTGTATTTGGGTAACAAATACCTTGCGGGAAGCGCATCCCCTTTTTTAGTCCAGTGAACATTCATGTTGCACAAGTCTCTAGTGAGCATACGCTTTTTAGATACAGAGGTTTATCAGTCAAATTATGAATAGGAATACCCTCATCATTCACAGGAATATCCATAAGGGCTGAAATTAAATGACGATCAATTTCAAATGGCCCTTCACTAGTAGATATTTTAAAAGTTAAATTATCCAGTGAGAAGTCACTCATACATGTAAACATGGATTGAGCAATGGACCGGTATGCAGGCCCACCCCAATGCAATAAGTTAACCCAACCTACAACTTCAAGCAAAGGAAGGATATCAAAAGGTGCAATATGGTTAATATCAACAGGATGTTCAACAATAACATTACGAGCTCTAAGATCTATAACATAAGAAGAATCATTAGTAGGCTCAAGAAGATGACGTTTGGTCAATCTAAAGGAAGAAGAAGGACCACGGGAAGTAGATTTTCTACCTCTAGAAGCCATATGCAGCAATAATAATAAGGAAATAAGAAAATGCAAATGATTGAGAAATGGGTTTACTCAAAACAGATTTTTCAAAATCAAATCCCCAAATCTCAATGAAATCCTAAATAGAAAGCTTCAAGTTAGAAAAGAGAGCAATCTAGACTCTGATTTGCAAGAAAAACGTAAATGGAACACTAACCTTGAAGAACAAGAATGGTGGTTTCGATAAGTCGAAGCTCGGCTCCTTAGAAAAAAAGAAATGAGGAAGAAAGCAAAAATCCCCAAATTTAAGTGATTTCCGAGATCTACGACTGGTCGTAGGTATCTACGACCGGTCGTAGGTCGACTGGTCGAGTATACTCACGACAGGTCGAAGGAAGTCCAGAAAAACATATTTCTTGCAATTTTTAAAGAAAATGGAATTAAACCTAGCAAATATATACACTATGATACATGTAGGCATAAATAATCATTTTGAAATACACATGCCAAGATCAAATTTCATCTTATTAAACCTAATTTTATCAAGAGGTTTTGTGAAAATATCAGCTCTCTAATCTTCAGTAGGAATATATTCCAGAGATATAACTTTTTCTTCTACCAATTCCCTAATATAATGAAATCTAATGTCAATGTGCTTAGTACGAGAATGCTGAATAGGATTTTTTGAAATATTTATTGCACTGGAATTATCACAATGCAAAATCATAGAATCCTGTTTAATTCTATAATCACTTAGCATTCGTTGCATCCAAACAAGCTATGTACATGCATTACCAGCTGCGATATACTCAGCTTCAGCTGTTGAAAGTGATATAGAATTTTGTTTCTTACTAAACCAAGAAACTAAACAATTTCCAATGTAAAAGCAACCACCACTGGTTGATTTTCTATCATCTAGATTACCAGCCCAATTAGCATCTGAGTACCCAACAAGTTGGACACTAGTCTCATGAGGATACCAGAGACCAAGATTTATAGTACTTGCAACATATCTAATAATTCACTTAACAGCAATCAAGTGAGATTCTTTTGGATCAGATTGAAATCTTGCGCAAATACCAACACTTAAAGAAATATCAGGTCTACTAGCAGTTAAATATAACAAACTACCAATCATACTCCGATAAAGTTTTGAATCAATATTTTTACCATTATAGTCTTTTGAGAGTTTCAGGGTAGTACTCATAGGAGTATCGAAATTCTTGCCATTCTCAAATCCAAATCTCTTGATTAGATTCAAGGCATACTTAGATTGAGAGATGAATATTCCTTCAGGTTGCTGCTTAACTTGCAAACCAAAAAATAAGTTAATTCCGCAACCATGCTCATTTCAAACTGTGATTTCATCAAATCTGCAAACTCATAGTCAAGTTAGTACAAGTTGATCCATAGATGATATCATCAACATAAATCTGTACTATTAAGATATGATCATTATGTTTTTTAACAAATAGATTTTTATCAACAGATCCCATTTGAAAATTGTGACTTAAAAGAATTTTGTTAGTTTCTCATACCATGCCCTAGGTGCTTGTTTTAATCCATAAAGTGCCTTTTTAAGCCGATACACATGATCAGTATTTTTGGGATCTTCGAAACCCATTGGTTGTTCAACATATACTTCTTCATGTAAAACGCCATTTAGAAAAGCACTTTTCACATCCATTTGATATATTTTTATCTTTCTAAAACATGTAATGGATATAAATAGCCTGATAGATTCAAGACGTGCTACTGGTGCAAAAGTTTCATCAAAATCAATTCCTTCTATTTGAGTATAACCTTGTACCACTAGTCTAGCCTTGTTTCTAATTATATTTCCACTTTCGTCCGACTTATTTTTGAAATTCCATTTTGTTCCAATGATGTGTTTGTCTTTAGGTCTTGGTACGAGATACCAAACATCATTTCTTACAAATTGATTAAGTTCTTCTTGCATTGCAACAATCCAGTTCTCATCAGCAAGAGCTTCTTTTACATTGGATGGTTCTATTTGGGATGTAAAACATACATAATTACATAAATCCTCAAGTTGTCTACGGGTGCGAACACCAGTGAGAGGGTTTCCAAGAATTTGAGTGGTTAGATGATCTTTAATAGTCCTCAATTCAGATTCAGTCTAATTTGATGAAGTATCGGGTTTATCAATGATTAGAACTTCATCATTATCTGAATTCGAGATTGGCTTATTTAAGTGATCATCAATGACAACATTGATGGATTCTTGAATCACACCAGTCCTTTTGTTCAGAACCCTATAAGCACGACTGTTTAAGGAATATCCTAGAAAAATCCCTTCATCACTCTTTGTATCGAATTTTCCCAAATTTTCACGATCACGTAAAATATAGCATTTGCTGCCAAAAACTCGAAAGTATTTGACAGTAGGCTTTTTGTTGAACCATAATTTGTAAGCCGTTTTATTATTATCTTTGCTAGTATAAACTCGGTTAATAATATAGCAAGCTGTATTTACAGCTTCAGCCCAAAGATTTTTAGAGAGCTTCATGCTATTCAACATGACATTAGCCATTTCTTGAAGCACCCTATTCTTTCTTTCCACAATTCCATTTTGTTGTGGAGTTTTGGGAGCTGAGAATTCATGTAATATTCTTGGTCGGTACAGAACTTCTCAAAATTGCTATTTTCAAATTCAGATCCATGATCACTACGAATCTTACTGATTTGAGAAGATTTTTCAGTTTGAATCCTTTTGAGAACTTTTCTTACCTCTTCAAGGGTTTCAGATTTATCCCTTAAGAAGACTACCTAAGTGTATTTGGTAAAGTCATCAACTATTACCAGAATATACTTTTTACCACCACGACTTTCCGTTCTAGTAGGTCCAATTAGATCCATGTGAAGAAGTTCGAGTGGTTTTGATGTGGTATTTGAATTCACCTTTTTGTGTGAGTTCCTTGTTTGTTTGCCTATCTGGCATTCACCACATATTTTATCTAATTTCTGAAGTTTAGGTAAACGTCTTATAAGCTCTTGATTGCTCAATCTATATAAATTTCGATAATGAACATGTCCAAGACGCTTGTGCCATAAATTAGTCTCGTCTGTATGAACCATGTAACATGTTTGATTAGATGAGCTGGATTCGCTATTAATATAGCAATTTTCAGACGTTCTACGTCCAGTTAATATTACAGAACCCTCATTATTTAGTATCTCACAGCTTTGATTAGAGAACCGAACACTATGGTTATTATCACATATCTGAGATATGCTACGTAAGTTATGTTTTAGGCCTTCAACATATAAAACATTTTTAAATACAGGAAGATTAAAAAGTTGAACCATACCTTGGCCTATAATCTTGCAGTTGCTACCATCACCAAATGTGACTGAACCATCAGTCATATCTTTTAGATCCGTGAATAAAGCTTTGTCACCTGCCATATGCCTAGAGCATCCACTGTCTAGGTACCACTTTGAATGACTTGTTGCTTTGAAAGCAATGTGAGCAACCAAGCAGGTGACTTTTGGAACCCATTTCATAACTGTTTTGGGTTTAGGAAGATAGTTGGTCTTCTTTTGTTTATAGTTATAAGAATAACCTATAGAGTTAGATTTTAGGATCTCCTTGAGTAAATCTACTATCTTTTCAGCTAGTGGATTTCGTTTCTGATTAAAGTTGACATGACTGCTTCCAGATTTTTGAAGAGTTTTTGGATTTTTAGAAAAACCTTGATAAGTATTTTTCCCTTTTGAGTTTGAGGACTCTCCTTTCACAAACATAGGAGTATACTTTTGTTTAGGAGATAATTTTTTATCATAGCCCAGCCCGGATAGATCGCCACATTTTCTTGATCCGGATAAGAGTTTTTCTAACTTTGGATCACCTTGGGCATATTTCCATGTGTCCTTTTGACTCAGAAGAGAAGATACTTCCTTTTTGAGATTTTGAATCTCAAATTTCAAATCAACAATTAAAGAATTTTTGAATTCCAAATCACATTTTGTTTTTTCAAAACAATCTAAAATTTGTGATTTTTCTAAGACAAGTGATTCAAAACATTCTTTGAGCTTAGAAAACTTTTCTCTTTAAAGTTTAAGTTTGACAGCAATTTTACAACTTTCTTTGTATAGGGCATTGTAAGCATCTTGAAGATCATCTTCATTTTCATATTCACTACTCAGATTTTCTTCACTTGTTGAGTCATTATCTGAAAATGTGAATTTGGTTAGAGTCATAAGTGCTTTAACTTCATTCCCTAACTCAGTTTCAGAATCTTCTGATTCAGAAGAAGTTTCAGAATCAGATGATTCATTCCACGTAGCCAACATACTCTTCTTCTTGGGTTTGTCCTTTTTGGGACATCTATTTGTCAAATGCCCATATTCTTGACAGTTGTAACATTGACTATCTTTCAAAGATTTTCGAGATTTGGGTCTAAACTTCTTTTTATCGTTTGATTTTTGGAAATCAACCATTTTCTTGCTTTTAAAAATCTTGTAGAATTTCTTAGCCAAAAGAGTCATATCATCTTCTGAATCTGAATTACATTTAGAGGATTTTAGAGCAATTGATTTACCTTTAGGAGCTTTAAAGTTTAACTCGTAGGTTTGTAAAGAACCAACTAATTCCTCTACCCTCATATTATCCGTATCACGAAGTTCTTGGATCGCGGTTACTTTAGAATTGAACCGTGCAGGAAATGAGCGTAATATCTTTGCACACACTTTACTTTCTGGGATTTTATTGCCAAGACCCCACATTGAGTTTACAATGTCATTTAGTCTAGTGTAAAAGTCCATAAACATTTCATTTTCCTCCATATGAATTTCTTCAAATTTGGTTGTAAGGAGTTGGACTTTAGACTTTTTGACAATTGATGTACCCTCATGTGTCATTTCTAGTATATCCCAGGCTTGTTTCGCAGTATCACAGGATATGATTCTTTTGAACTCATCCGGTGATAGTGCGCAAGTGATTGCATTTAGTGCTTTAACATTGGCACTATACTCACTTTTCTGAAGAGTGGTCCATAAATAATAAGCAGGTACAGACATAGTTTTTGAACCGTCGGATTCAGTTACTTCAATGGTAGGAGTTTTCCATTCAGTTACTATGGCTCGCCACACACTCTCATCCATTGATTTTAGGAAGATTCTCATTCTGGCTTTCCAATAGGAATAGTTGGAGCCATCAAATGGTGGAGGCCTCGTGACTGAAAGGCTATCAAAATTTGACATCTTTTTAAATAGCTTAGATTGTTAGCTCAGGAAATAAATCCAAATAAATAGCAATAAGAACGAGCTATTAGGCTCTGATACCACTTGAAAAGGCCTAGCTATATGTCCTAGAGGGGGGTGAATAGGACTATGCCAAATAAATGTAATAACAACGGAATTAAAAAATAATATGATAGCCAAAATAAATCACAATGCAGGAAAGTAAAACAACCTCAAAAATTTGATCCTGAGGGATTGATACTAAAGTTATTCTAAGGACAACCTTTCACCAAAAACCAGAGTTTATGGTAGGACAACCTTATTTCTAGAAAGATCTTTGTATCAAATCTCAAACCAAAGAGGAATACAGAATTAACCAGAAATTGAAATAAAGTGTAATCACAAATGTATTGTTCTAGGGACAGCCATACACCATAAAAATGGCAGGGCAACCTTACTGGAACAACTTTAAAGGAAATTTAAATTCAAGTAGATAAAGGAATAGCAGAAAGTAAATTCTAAATTATTACAAAATTCCCACAATGCTTGAATTAAACAATTACAACATTTACCACCACACATACATCCCACAAATGAATATTAGAGATTAGAAATGTAAATCATTCAACCACAACACAAGGGATTATAGTGGTTCGCCTGTGTGTTCACCAACTGTTAAACAACAGCCATACAGAATGCTACTCCACTCCTAATATCCTCACACAGGGGATATTAGCGTTCACTCACAAAATAGGTTTTCACAGGTTCACCCAAAACCTTTACAATTGTGTCTTTGTCTGTGGGCTTACACAATAAAAAAAAAAACCCCACTTCTGAGTTTTCCTGGGTCTCCTCAGATAACCAATACAACAAGATTTTTCTGACAAATCTTGAAAGAAACCAAAACAGAAAGAATTTTACAATTAAACGTAAAATACCTGATTAACTCCTTCGTTGTAGCAGCCCGGTAGAACCAAATCAGAGTAAATGATTGAATGTTCAAGTTCAATGTCCGGTACTCAATTACAATGGTTTTAGTTCTAATAGATTTTAAATTAGACCAAATAAGGCTTGTCTTAATTGATTTTGATTTCAAAGAAAGGGAATAACAATTCCTCTTATCAAATTAGATTGGAATAGCAGAAAGAAAATCAATTAAATAAAGCTAAAGAAAGAGAGTATAAAATAAGCACACTTAGCTTAGATGGAGCACAAAATTACTTCTCAGAAGTTTGACAAAGATTGGCTTGAATGGATTAATTGATTGCCTTTTTTCTTCTGAGTTTCGTGCTCTATTTATAGGTGAGCAGATCGCATCTTCGACTGGTCTAAGGAGCTCTTCGACTAGTCGAAGAAATAACAGATTTGAAAAAAATCGAGCGCGATAAGCTTTGACCTTTCTACGACCGGTCGAAGGCCTCCTTCGACTGGTCGTAGGTCACCTTCGACTGGTCGAAGGTCTCCTTCAACTGGTCGAAGACCTTGTAAATTATCACTGGACTTTGAATCGAAGATTTATGACTGGTCATAGAAGCAGTCAACACTGTTCCTTCGACTGGTCGAAGACCTCCTTCTACTAGTCGAAGCCTAACAGAATTTATCTGAATTTTGTAACAAACTTACGACTGATCGTGGAATTTCTTGGACTGGTTGTAGCAAAGCTAGGACTAGTCGAAGAAAGCCTAGGACAAGTCCCCGAACTGCCCAAACACAAGTGTCATATACATATGACTTATATATCCAAAATGGCCTACTTCTAAGGTCAACCTATGGTCATTCAAACCCCAATCAAGAAGTAAGGACATTGAAAACATTAGGAACAAGTGACCTAGAAGTTTAAGTCTTGAAGTCTTGATGTAGCTCAACCTCGAAAGTGACTTGAGTTCTATACGAACTACATTGTACTCTTCTTGAAGTCTTGTATTCTTGAGTCTTGTCTTGAGAGCAATACTTGAAGTCAAGGTTGATCTTTGTACTTGTAATCTTTGCTTGTTGTGAGCTTTGCTTGTTTATGAATGTTGATCTTTAGAAAGAGCTTCACTAACAGTGTTTTTGTCACCACAAATTTAACAACATACAGGGATATAAACTATAACACTTATAATGGACGCATGGACTATTGGAGCAAAACAGCCTGTGACACTTGCGTGGACTTTGTATGTCAAATGAAAGTCTCCCTTTAGGATATACATACAAATCAAGAGTTATTTGATATTCAATCTATTGCCTGGCAGTTGATATATTGGCACTAAAAAAATTATACATTGTAGGCAAATAAACATTTCAAATGAAATAGAGTAAATTCTGGGAATCACGATTGCTAAATAACATTCACAATATCATATTGGTTGAACAATCCTCACCTCTAATTCACAGGTATCTGTTTGTTAAAACATGATTATTGGATATTTTGCACTTTTAATCACCCGAAAAAACATGCTCGACAATCTGATAAGCAGATAATTGATACTTTTCAGTTTTAACCATCCAAAAATGAAAAAGTGCCAGAAATCTCATCATTCTGCCTATTAATACATATCTTTTCCCTTGTTGCAAGGTATAACGACAGTCACAAGGTATAGTGACAATCTCATTCTCAGCAATATCTCGATAGATTTTCAGATTTTTAGTTTTCTCGGGGCATTTTTGGTAAAATCTTGCTGTGAATATTTTTTATTTTTTAAAAAAATATTTACTAAAAACTTTGAAAATTTTAAATGTGTATGAATATAATACATTGTTTAAATTTCATTATCTCATCAAAATCACAATAATTTTAAAAGGAATTGCTAAAAATTACAAGTGCTGAGATTTTGAAATCTTGTGATATTTTCTCTTGTTGGTGACCAAAATACCCCTGTTTTCGGTTTAAGAAACACAAATTGGGTTCATGTATTTTTAGAATTGGGGATGAATGCATGATTTTAGCATTTTCCCATATGGCAGGTATTCAGGGTTCTTAGAACTAATGGAGTCAATGTCCAGATGATCTCTCAAGGAGCATCAAAGGTCTCTCCCTCTCCCTCCCTGAGTTTATGCCTATCCATCTCATTATGGAACTTACATGGTCCTCGATCTGAGGACATACAATCCTCTCAAGTTTTCAGTCTACACACCCCGGGAACACCGGAACAGTGATTCACCAGCCCATAGATTAGTGGACTGCAGATATAGATATTTAAGGGAAATATCTAGCAACTTCCCAAATGAGGATCATCAATCATGGGGACTGTTTCTGGGCATGGTCCATCTATGGTAGGTCTGTACGCACAAACAACATGGTTCATTCAACCATGGATCCTACTTGTAGGAACTGAAAAACTTGGGGACTGCATCCCTACTGGTCATTGGATCATTAAAATTGTTTCTATCCTGTGCAATCTAAACATTGTGGCTAATTATGTATTAGGGATCATATTTCCTTTTGGTAGGAGGGTTAGGGCTTTTTGGGAGGGTATTTATACCTGATAGTTAACCGATGCTCGATCTTAGTTAGCGCCGGTAGATAAGCAACACACAGCGTCGGCTATGCCGACTTTATTGTAGTGTAATCAAAGGACATAAATATTCAATTCTAGAGTTTTTCCACCCTTCATCCAAGGAAAGCCCAACCAAATAAGTGATTTGGGTCATCAAAAGAAACCCAAATCCAACGGCTAGAATCCCAACATATCTTATCCTAATACAATGGGATGTATTCAAGCAAACCTCTGCAAGGAAATCTAATTCCAACCAACATCACTAAATCAAAACCAATCCTATCCTTCCATTTCGTAACCAAGATCAAAACAAAAGAAAGCAAACAAAACCCAAATGCCAGATTCTAATCTCAGCTCAGATAACATCATCAAATCTCATTCAAGCAATCAAATTAATCGTGGCCATTCATTTGGCAACCAATAACAAAAAAGACAAACAAAAACAAAAAATAAAAATAAAAACAAAAACAAAAACAAAAGAGATACCTGTTTCCACTTGAAGCAAAAGGGGTGTTGATTTGGACAGTTTACACAATAATTTGGGTACAAGAGTCTAGCTTGCATGCTTTTCCATGCACATCCATATGCACGGCTGAATCAAGAAAGGCCCGTTTGGATGGAAAGTCAAACTGAATTGCAATAACTAGTCCAATGAAGTGGAACTAGTCACACTAAGAGGGGATTTTATTTTTGAAATAGCACTAAAGAGGGCATTTTCGTAAGCACTAAGAGGGAATTTTTCCAAAGTTACTTTCAAGTTGGATAGTGATAGAATGTAAGTGGAATTTCTAACATGAAAAAGAGATCCAATCAGAAGGGAAAACCCAATCAAATGAACAGATCCAGGGAAGTTTATTCAATTGAGAATCCAAAGCTAACCATCTCAACAAAATTCAAGAAAATAAAAATAAAAAATGAATGAAATTCCAACAACTAATCAAATCACATACGCGGATATGAAGAGAAATATCACAAAATAGATCTAAGATTGAAGAAATGAAGAGAGATAGTAATCAAAATTGAAGAAATCCCATACCTCATGAAATTTTCAAGGCTCTCTCTAGAAAAATACATAGAAATCCCATGGGATATGATCAGAGGTTGAAGTCGGAGAAGTGTAATGCTTCCCTCTACTTCTCTATGTATAAAAATAGGGTTGTTGATAGGGCATCAGAAAACCTGAAATGAGAAGAGAGAAAGAAATCGATTAGGGCATCTGAAATGAGAAGAGAAAAAGAAAAAAATCAATGAAAAAATCGAAAATAGATGGACGCAATTGCAAGGAAGGGTTGAAGTATTCCAATGCAGTTGGAGAGAAAGGGTGAGGCGTGAGAGAGATTGAGAAGTAGGAAGAGGCGTGAGAGAGGGGGGGAATTGAAGGCTAGGGTTTTTCTGATTTGGGCGCGAAGGCTTTTTTCGGGCGCTGGCATATCGTTTTTGCGAACGCGCGGGTCGATGTTGGAGACGGATGGTGCTAGCAGGCGCTCCATGTGGTCCATCGTGATGTATATAGTTTATCCACACCATCCATTCATTTTCAGATCTACTTTTAGGGCATGATCCCAAAACTAAGGCAGATCGAAATCCCAAGTGGACCACACCACAGATCAACGACAGGCACTTAATCTACATTGTTTCCTATGATGTGGTCCGCTTGAGGCTTCGATATGCCTCATTTTTTTAGGCTCATGCCTGAAATGAGGTGTCAAAATGGATGGACAGCTTAGATAAATCACGTACATCGCAGTGGGCTCCATAGGTAAATCGCTTCGATCTGCCTCACGTCAGCAATTTCTGTGGGTCCCATCATGATGTATGTGTTATATCCAAACCGTCCATCCATTTGGCGAGCTCGTCTTAAGGCTTAGGACTAAAAACAAGACAGGTATAAAGATAAAATGGATCACACTGCAAAAAGCAGGGGGATTGAATGTCTACCATTGAAACCTTTTTAGGATCACGTAAGTTTTGGATCAACATGAAATTTGTTTTTAGTCTTCATATAAGTATATGTGACCTTATGAACGGGTTGGATGGAAAAAAATTGTTATGGTGGGTGTACGAAATTTTTAACAGTGAAAATCATTATCTCCACTGCTATTTTTGGTGTGGTCCATTTGAGCTTTGGATATAATTCATTTTTTGTTGATGATCTCAAATGATCTCGAAAAATTATTACTAACTTGCAGTATATTGGAAATTTAAATACAGCCTTAAAGAACTCAACATATTAGAGCTTTGCCAAGCCCACATGTTGTGTGTAATAATGATAATGCACACACGCCACCGCTATGCGTTGACCTAGCATATTGGTACAAGATCTAGTTCATTCATTAGAGATGTAGGTATGGCCAATGTATGAGGAAATGGATTTGGCTACTCCCCCTGCCACCATCCCCGTGGCTGGTGGTCAGTACTCTGTGGGCCCTACCATGATGTATGTGTTTCATCCATTCTGTTCATCCATTTTTAAATATTATTTCAGGGCTTGATCTCAAAAATTAGAGGTATATAAATCTCAGGTGGTCCACACCACATGAAAACAATAGTGATTAGATATCCACCATTAAAATCCTCCTAAGGCCCACTGTACTGTTTGTTTGATATCCAACCTGTTGATTAGGTCGTACAATCCCAGATGAAGGGAAAAAATAAAAATCATCTTGATCCAAAGCTTCAATGGCCCCCAAAATGTTTTTAATGGTCGACGCTCATTCAACACTGTTTCTTGTAATGTGGTCCATTTGAGATAGGGATATACCTCTTTTTGGTCTCATACTGTAAAATGATCTGTAAAATAGATGGACAACATAGATGAAACTCATACATCATGGTGGGGCCCACGGAGCACCAACCACCAGCCATTGGCTGGTGTCAGGGGGAGTAGTCAATCCGTTCCCTTCCAGTGGATCCCATTAGATCAACACAATTGATTACTAAGCAATGGGCCCCACTTGTACAAGTCGAAAATCCAAACTTGCACCATATATAAGTTCCAATTTTTGACATATGACCATCTTGTCCAGTGACTCATTAGGTGGGCCCAGCGCATTTCCACCCCTAACTGGAGACCTGACAAGTCATACTTCAAAGCGACAAAATTCTTTAATGATGTTATAGGGACCGTTGATTTAGTGGCCACGATGTCAAACACATCTTCAACCTGCAAACAGAAAACCATGGTTGTTTTGCATGAAAGTCATTGCATCCCCCATCCAACCATCCATTCATCTCATACAATCATCCAAACATCCATCCATGCATCTATCCATCCAACCATATCATCCATCTATCCAACATCTAACCATCTCATTCATACATCTGATCATCCCATCAATCATCAAAACATTCATCCATCCATGTCATCTATCCATACAACCACCCCATCCATTCATTCATACATTCATCCAACCATCCAATCCATCCATTCATCCATCTATCTCAGCTATCCATCTAACCATCCATCGAACCAACCCATCCATCCATTCATTCTATCCAATCATCAAAACATCTACCCATCCATCCATATCATCTATCCATTCAAACAATCACCCATCCATTCCCATCCCAACCATCCAATCATCTATCCATCCCATCCAAACATCCATCCATTCCATCCAACCATCCATCTTATCGATTAATCTATCAATATCCATCTAACCATCCCATCGATCAATCTATCCATCCATCCATCCAATCATCAGATCCGTCCATCTAACCATCCAAACATCCATCCATCCCAAATATCTCATTCATCGGTCCATCCATCCCATCTATTCATATATTGATCCATCTAACCGTCCCATCCAACCATCCATCCAACCATCCCATCTATCCATTCATCTAACTATTCCATCCAACCGTCCAAACATCCATCCATCCCATCCCATCCATCCACCATTCAATCGATGATTGTAGGTTGATTTAATGGTCGAAAGCACTTTGTGTTGTACGATCATTGATTGAGAGGTTGATCTTGTGATTGTCGTTGATGTCCAACATTCGATTGTTGATTGGAGACTTAATGAAGTAATGTATGATGATTTCCACAATCCGATAAAGGATTAGAGGTTGATCGGATGGTCAACAACATTTTCTATCGTTCAATTATTAATTGGAGGTTGATCAAGCAATTGTCGATGTGCACCATTCCATCATCAATAGAGGAATTGATAATAAGATTTATGTTGGTTTGTACCTTCAATCATTAATTGGAGGTTCATCAGATGTTCAACAACACTTCGTGTCGTCCGATTGTTGATTAGGAATTCGATCGAGCAATCATCAGTAATGTGTATTGTTCGATCGTCGATCAGAAACTTAATGAGCCAATATACGTTGGTTTCCACTGTTTAATTGATGAGCACACAAACAGATGAAGGAAAACTATTCATAAGAGTACACATGCAGATAATTTACGATGTTATTGCAAATACTCAACCCCTTCGCAATGAAACTACATTCATCGCAAAAAGTTTTAATTGGTATTTATCGCAACGAGTTAACCTAGTCGTCGCTAAAACAAACTATTTGCAGCGACTTTTGTGTCATTGCAAAAACTAATGTTTTGCGACAAGACTCAATTCGTCGCATAAAGTGGATATTAGCGATGATGATTAAAACGCGTGGCGAAACGACTTTCCCGCCATATAATTTTTCTGAGAAAAATTGGTGGGAAACATTTTAGCGACGATAATTATAACTCGTCGCAAAAACATCTATTATTTACAATGATTTACAATGTTGTTGCAAATACTCTAACATTTCGCAATGAAACTACATTCGTCGCAAAAAGCTTCAGTTGATATTTATCGCAACGAGTTAACCTAGTCGTTGCTAAAATAAACTATTTGCAGCGACTTTTATGTCATCGCAAAAATGAATGTTTTGCGATGACACTCAATTCGTCGCATAAAGTGGACATTAGTGATGACGATTGAAACACGTGGCGAAACGTCTTTCCCGCCACGTAATTTTTTTTGAGAAAAATTAGTAGGAAACATTTTAGCGACGATAATTATAACTCGTCACAAAAACGTCTATTATTTGCGATGATTTACAATGTTGTTGTAAATACTCTAACATTTCACAATGAAACTGCATTCGTCGCAAAAAGCTTCAGTTGATATTTATCGCAACGAGTTAACCTAGTCGTTGCTAAAACAAACTATTTGCAGCGACTTTTGTGTTATTGCAAAAATTAATGTTTTGCGACGACACTCAATTCGTCGCATAAAGTGGACTTTAGCAATGATGATTGAAATGCGTGGCGAAACGTCTTTCTCGCCATGTGATTTTTTTGAAAAATAATGGTGTGAAACGTTTTAGCGACGATAATTATAACTCGTCGCAAAAACGTTCATTATTTGCGATAATTTATAATATTGTTGCAAATACTTTACCATTTTGCAATGAAACTACATTCGTTGCAAAAAGCTTCAGTTGGTATTTGTCGCAATGAGTTAACCTAGTCGTCACTAAAACAAACTATTTGCAGCGACTTTTGTGTCGTTACAAAAAATGATGTTTTGCGACGACACTCAATTCGTTGTATAAAATAGACATTAGCGATGACGATAGAAACACGTGGCGAAATGTCTTTCCCGCCATGTAATTTTCTCAGAAGAAATTGGTGGGAAATGTTTTAGCGACGATAATTATAGCTTGTCGCAAAAATGTCGACTATTTGCGATGATTTATAATGTTGTTGTAAATACTCCAACATTTTGCAATGAAACTATATTCGTCGCAAAAAGTTTCAGTTTGTATTTGTTGCATTTTTCCCTGAAGTTAGCGACGATAATTATACCTCGTCGCAAAAATGTTGACTATTTGTAATGATTTACAATGTTGTTGCAAATACTTTAACATTTCGCAATGAAACTACATTCATCGCAAAAAGTATAATTCAGTAGTTTTTGCAATGAGTTGAACTAGTCGTTGCAAAAGCTACTATTTGCGATAACTTTTGTGTCGTCGTAAAAATCTTTTTTTTTTTTACGACACCTAAGTTGTCACAAAAAGTGGCTATTAGCGACAACTGGTTAAGATCGTTGTAAAAAATTCATACGACAACTTTTTGCGACAAGTTTTTGTGACGATAATTGAAGCTCATCGCAAACACGTTAACTATTAGCGACGAGTTAAACTGTCATCATAAATAATTTATTTTTTGCAACGACTTAAAATGTCGTTGTAAAAAATTGCATTTCCCAATAAAATTAGACTCGTCGCTAAAAAAATCGTTGCAAAAAGTCTAATTTGTTGTAGTGACATATGCTAACAAGCATCATTCTCTGATGACGATTGGAGTGTAGAAGAAATCGTTTCAATATCATTAACAACGTTACATGCTACTATCGAACCCTTTGGTCTACCAAAATCAAATTTAGCTTCTGTAAATGGAAATGGAGATGATTTACTAGGAAATTTGAAAAACATATGAAGACCAGGTAAATTCCGACACAAGTGAGATGGAGTAGCAGTCTCACGCAAAAGAGCATACCATTGGACAGATTTTCATAGTTATCTCCAATAACATATTTGGGTCCACCGCAACTAACACGGACTCACCTTACTAGAGAGAAAAAGGTCAAATGGGCTGCAATCTTCTTCCTCTGCAATCTTCAACCTTTTATATAGAATTTTCAATTCCCATTTCTTGAAGAGGAAACTGCAGGTGTCTTTCATCGTATTCATTTCTTTCCCTTTTTTTTTTTTCACATATATATAATTTTCTAAAGATCGATGACAGTGGAGGGGTGTATTTGGCATAATACATATACAAAAAAATGATGGCGTTATATGCCAAAACCACTAATTTAAAATTACACGATAGGATCTGTGTCCAAAATACTTATAAGATCGTCAAAAGGGACGGATTTGGAGTCTCATAAATTTGATCCTGCAGGACCCCGCCCGTACTTTCTGATTGGGTGGGACTTTTACCATTTAAAAAATAGAGGCCTCTGGTCCAACCTGTTGAACCACGTTACAGTTCACCCCGCTTAAAACTGCCAAACCTATGATGTGCATGTGGCATCCAACCCTTCCAATAGGTTGGAGAGTTGCCTGGTGGAAAAATCAGCCCCATGTAGTACTCATCATGTGGCCGATACCATGGAAGACAATGTCCGGTCAATGATAAAAAGGAAAATACAAATGTGGCCCACTAGACAAGTAGATGCGGCTGATTTTGAGCACAAGGTGATCTTCATGATAGGCCCAACCTATTGGACATGTTGGATGTCGAGCACACACAAATGGTTGAAAGATACCAGTTGGGTTGACCATAATTTCAACCACTTGGATGTAAGTCCTAAAACTATCCTAAACTCATAGTCGACCAGAACTTTATCTGGAACCAACTCTTACATCCTTTGAATTAAAAGATGAAGTACATTGGCTACCTTGTACAAGCCTTCTCAGATTAAACAAGTATTTTGTTTCAGGAAAAAAGTTTGTTTAATGAAATTGGATCAACTAAACACATATACCCATCGATTGTAGAACCCTTTCATCTGGACACGATGCAAAATTCACCCAGGCCCAGATTATTTGGATTTTGGCCCCACACATATTAATGAATAACGTCCGGGTCTTAATCGTAACTTTTTTCAATTCTATGGGTTTGGAGCGGTTCTCACCTATAGAAACAAACGGAAATTTGTAATTGTATATTAAAAATCTCGCCTATATCCTTGTCCCATGCATATCAACACGTGCAAGATCCTTGCTGTCCACAGGCGGTACCTTCTAATAAGATTTCTTGGCCGAGAAAGTCCACTAAATGAAAATTAGTTACCTTAATTAGCATTGTTTTTCTTTTAAATTTTCGCCCACCTAATCAGTGGACTAGCTTACCATTATGCCTGGAAGCAGGTGGGATTTGTAATCGTCAAAATCAATCAAGATTGATTTCCAGGCATTTGATTTTCCTAATGTGACCTAATCCAATCACGTGAGTTGGTAACATTGATGGGACGTGCAAACGATTGTATAAACGCTTATTGTAGGTGCCTCCTCCGAAATATGACATCAAAGTAGAAATGGTGCGCAGTAGCAGGTTGCATGCTGTAGCAGACTACTATGGAACACTTGGATTGAAGGAGAAAACAAGATTTGTCGAACATAGGAGGAGCGTGAAGAAGGATCTTAGCATAGGTAACACAGGCAGTAAACATTAATGCATGCATGTGTGTGGGTGTGATATAGGACGTATATCATGCATTCTTAGCATGGTTGGATCAGAAGGAGCTAAAATGAAAACCGAATTCATAAATTGCTAGAATTGAATTTAGTCATGCGAACTGGGTACCACGCATGTCTGATTTAAAGAAATTTATTTCCGATATGAAAAGTTGTCATTTGAAATTTTGACTATAAATGAGACGTAACTTTTTATCTAAGTAAATTCATAAAACACAACCTAACAATGGTTCCCGGGTTACCCGGTCTGCACAACAAGTCATCTACCTCCATTTCACAAGTAAATGCACACTTCCGATTGTAAACTGCCATATATATATATATATATATATATATATATATATATATATATATATATATATATATAACTAATTTCTATTTTTATCCAATCTCCTGATTTTTAGAGTTCTAGCATTTCCGACTTTTATATAAATTACTTGTAAAAATTCTAGGCATGCTATAATGTTTATCTAGACATTTTTATCTTTGGTAAATTACACTTTAAAAGAGTTACTATTTCAGATGACTTCTAAACAAAATAGAAAAAGAGGTTTTGGAAGAATTTTACTATTTTGGGTAATTTTGAATTCGGAGTTTGGTTTTTTTAATCAGTGGTGTAATAAAAAAAAATAAATCATAAATACAATATTCAATATAATTGTCTGAATTTTTTCTCTTAATTCTTTTGAACTTAAGAACTACACCTGACCTACCAAAAAGGGGCATAGGCTATGGATAAAAACCGTAGCCAAAGATCTATGGCTACGGTTATTGTCTGTAGCACGACCGTAGTCGTAGGTGTTGTAACAGTAGGCCAAAAAGATATGGCTATGGATTTAATCCGTAGCCATAGATACTAATAGCTACTGATTAAATCTGTAGCTATACTTTCTGTAACAAAATCTACATACAGCTATGGATAATATTTATAGCTAAAAGTATAACTATATCCGTAGCTATTGGCCGAAGTGAAAAATGGCTACGGTGTTTGGATCTATGGCTATGGCCATTAGCCATAGCTAGTTTATATTTTTTCAAAAATAATAATAATAATAACAGCTTACCATTGCTAGTGCATGCCCTGATAGATCAACTCATCTAAAAATTCTAGATTCAACAATAAAAGAAACATCCACAACAAAAAATACACAACAATGCTTCTATGTAGAGAGTACCAAAAGCTCAAGCTTATAATGAGATCAACATATCAGCATTCGATACTAAAATTGGTCTTCCACTAAAGGGATGGCCTCCACTTGTGATATTAGACAAACCAAGCTCCATAAAAGGGGTATGTGCATCACAAGCACAGGTGTAAATGGTGGCTCCATAAAAGAAAAAGACATGAAAAAGGGGTGTACATCAACAAGTAACTTCTTTAGTGAAGCTTTTGTATACTAACCTCCTTACTAAAGTTTGCAGGAGAAATTCTCTTCTAAGAAGAGACCTGTCATGACGCTTGATATTTTCGTAAATTAGAAATACAGGCTTCATAAGGTTCCATCAGTTTTACAACTATTGTCTACCATGTGAGAAGATTTTAGATCAGTAAAAGAAAAAAGGGGGGGTTATGGAAGACACAAAATAAATGACCAGAAGCTATTCTCAAAATCTGATTATAAAAATCAAAAGTTTTAATGAACTCCTAATAATATTAAAATGGTCTTACATTTTCATCAACGGTTTCAAATTTTTTAACTAAAGGAGTTTCTCTCAACTTTTGTCCATCGATGCTGTAGTATCATGAAAAACTTATTGGTAAATGTGATTGCAATATTCAGGATGTCAAAGCACTGCAAAATATGTTCACTGAATTGAGAAAATCCGAATCCATCTCAGCTTACCCGTAGCAGATTTGAACTATCGTGCTCAGACACTGGAAAAGAAGAGGTTAGCTCTGTGAAAGAAGTAGATGTTTTCTCAGCAACAATTCTAACTTTTTGCCTCTTAGCCAAACAGAAATAAATGGTTTAGACCAATACTTTATGACCTCCAAAGATAAACTGATTTAAAATTTTCTAACAAGGACCACTCTCTATGGTGTTTTATGTTCCAAGAGTATATAAAGAAACCAAAATAAAAACAACATTGATAACAAAATACATGAGGTGGGAGACATCAGACACTACCTCGCTGTATGTGGTTCTTTCCTTGCTCTCAACCTTCTTACAAACTGAAAACAAGAAAATCAATATGAAATTATTGAAGCTTCAAGCAAATAAGTTTGAACCTCATTAATATCCAATCCTCATTTGACTAATATATTGGCATATTATCAAGCACGTTGTCTATGTCACAACTCATATTCAGTGACCGGAACTCACTAGAATCCCAATAGTCGATTTAGGCCCCTGACAGCCTCTGTAGGACCCTATTCTCGGCTCATGGCACCCATTCACCAGATTCTGATCATGGGATCCCATAAGGAGGATTTTTATAACATAAGTCTGAATCTAATAAGAGCATCCCCAAGATCATAACATAGTAACCACTGGAAATAACCACGGGAACACGTCACAAAATCCACTAAGAATTAAAACTTTTATACAAGGTATAGTGCTCAAAAGGGAAATACAAGGTCTGAACAACGGTGACTCCAAAAGGTCCTCGGCACACTCCAATGCTCCTCCTCAGCTACTGCGACTGCCCAGAATCTCCTACATGCATCAATCGTGCATAAGCTTATAGAAAGCTTAGAGGGCGGTGTAAGCGTGTGTAATACCAATGCCGGAAAAAATATTAGAGAATGCAGAAGCTCGGCATGCACCATGAACCCTATCAATACAACTAGCCAAACCAAGGCTAATCTATGACAATCATGAATGCAACAAGACGTATCAAGGCTATCCAAAGAAATACATGAGTATTGGGTGCCATATCGAGGCAATGCATAAAAGGACTATATAGCTAATGCTAATGCAATGCAATGCATGTCAGTCCTCATATCAAGTCCACAAATCATATACAGTTCCACTATAGGGAAACTACGGGGGTCAAATACACTGTCAGTGGTCTGTCTCTCTCCTAGCCGCACAGTCAAACGAGTGTAAGAGACCACACTACCCACCTGTGGACAGCCAATCACCAGCAAGGCTCAAAGATAGCAGACCCATTCATGAGGCAGTCAAACTCAGCCTAACTATTGCCTCCTCACACAGGCGGGTAAGGCCACACCTAATCTCAACTGACCATGCTATAATGGGAGATGCGGCCTAACGGTATAAGGTACTCGAGCGCTCATGTTTTTCACTTGGTCTCGGCGTTGAGGCGTCTTCTTAGTACCATGAAGGTTTAAGGGCTTTCACCCAAGAACATCCTAAGTGCCTTAATATGCTCAAGAGGTATTTCCGACGTCTAAATATGGTTATCCACGACATACCAGTGGAGGCATTGACCCTGATGAAGCAAGGGTGAATAATATCCATGTAATGTGATGCCAGATGCATGGATCACGCATACCAATCATGCACCAGCTCCAAGCATCCAACGTGCTCAAGAGGGGAACTCAATTCCTCAGGGAACCATCATATCTACCCAATGGCTCAACCATGACTACACATAATGCTAACCAAGCACGCCATGATGCATGTCATGCCCCAAACTTGGAAACAGGGCTCATGAAATTTTCGATCGCTGAATTTGGTGTCAATAGCCTCCATAGTACCCCATTCTCACATTCAAGCGCTCATACACCAGATTCTGATCCTGGGATCCTACAAGGAGGATTTTCTAACGTACATTTATCTCGTAAAAAGCATAACCATATGTTTACCCAAATCACAAAGGCAACATCATCATCACATATCCACTAATATAAACATTTGAATACAGTGTTGAAAGGGAAATAACATATATAAAAAATCAAAGCTCCAAAATACAGCTGCATGCTCCAAGCTCAACGCTGCTGCGACCTAACGCCACCTGCATGCATCTATTGCGCATAAGCTTATAGAAATCTTAGAGGGTGGTGTAAGTGTATGCAAAAGATAAGCATGCTCAGAAAGCAATATCAGAGTAATGTGGAAACATGCTAGCAAGTTCATAAATACCATCAGCCTTATCTAGGCTATGCGATGAAAAAACATAATAAGCCAATATCATATACTGAGGAAGCAATGTAGATCAGTTATGCAATGTGGAGACATAGTAAGCCAAATATTAGATAGCGAGTCCATGAATATCGTCAACCTTAATCAGGTTATGCAATACAGAAGTAAAGTAAACCAAATGCTATGTGCTGAGGATGCAATGCAATATGCGATGCGAATGAAATGAGCAGACTGGAGTGTGAAGTCGGGATGATAGTACGTAGTATCACAGGCTATGGGGTCCACCATAAGGGACTTCTATCCAAACCAATTCCATTCCTAAATTTAGATAGTCAGACTCAATGTAGTAAACTCCTGATCTCAGGTTGGTCGCGCGCCCCAACCAAATCCTGGCCATTACGAAGGTACACATAATAATTAGTTGTGCACCACCCGCCCGAGTGGATAATGAATGAATGAATGAATGAGTAAAATGCTGAGTATATGACTCCTGCTCAATAAGTCCACATATTAGTACTGTACATCTATATGATCATCACCAGGGTCTAGTATACTCTACATGCGATTGCCACCCACTGGACGCCCAACCATGCAAGTAGAAGAGACCTCACTATCCGCCTGGCCAGTACCCAACCAATATCTACTCGGCATATCTATAGCGGACCCATTTACGAGCTGGTTAAACTCAGCTTAGTTATGCCCCCTACCCTCGGGCGGGTAAGGCCACACACCCTTCCAACCGACCATGATAGATTGAGAGACAAAACCTACTGGTATTTGGCACTCAGGCGCTCATGTATCCACTCGGTCTAGATGTTGGAGAGTCTCCTGGCCACGGAGGTTTAGGGACTATCACTTAAGGACATCTTTAGCACCCCATGTAGAAAAAGATTTTCGATGTCCCATCTGGCCATCCACGATATGCCTGTGGAGGGCACGACCCTAATGTCGCTAGGGCGAACAGTAGTCACATCACAAAATGTAAGATGCATGAGTCACACAGTCCAATCATGTATCAATCATGCCCATACCGTGCACTCTTGTGGGACGACCTCGCCTATCAGGGAGTCACATGAACAACCTGCCCTATGGCATATGCAATGGTCAACCACATCTCATAACAAACATGCAGATGATGCGTATGGGCATGTATCATGATGTTATGTTGTCACATACTCATAATCGGCATCGATAATCGGCCTAAGAAAGGGCCTAAGGGAAGCTCACAATGTGGACATTTAACCATCATTGCCTATCAATGTGGACATTTAACCAACATTTCTCCCAAGGAGTGGCCCACATAGAGCCAAACGTATAGTGAGCCCATGACCTCACACAAAGGCCAAAAACACATCACTATGTGCCTCACTCATAGGCCACATACACATCGTAATGGGCCTTATCAAATGGGCCGCATATACATCACATTGGTGCCTGATATTTGGTCATCAAATACATCACAATGGGCCTCTTACCTGGGTCTCAAATACATCTCAATGGGCCTCTTACCTGGGCCTCAAATAAATCTCAATAGGCCTCTTACCTGGGCCACAAATACAACTCAATGGGTCTCTTCCCTGGACCTTAAATACATCTCAATGGGTGTAACATCCCGGATTTTTGCCAACCTGGGATTAGACATCCTAGGGCAATGGGTCGATCCTAAGACCTTATCAACTTGTCAAAACTCAATCCCACAGTTTAAAATTGCTCTTTAAACCATTTTCTTCACAAATCCCACCCTTCACTACCTTATGCTTTCAATTTTTCAAAGCACTTTCGCCCTAGACACTAACTTAAACTAGCTAAGTAGTAAAACTTGGATCACTTTATATACAAACTACAAAGGCCTAAGTACCATCTCAACCAGAAAACAATTAGGATTAAATCCTTTAGAAATTTAACAAAGTTAACTAAGTGCAAAACTCAATTAGCCATGAAATCCGTTGGGATCGCTTTAAATATGATCTGCAAGACCCAAAACTTGCAAAATTAGTGACTCTAGGTCACCCTAAAGTTTAGAACCAAACTCATTTCCCGGCTGCTCTCGGTAATGAAATGAAACTTCGTATTAGGTCTAGACCGCACCTCGGAAGTCCGATTAACACGAAGTTAAGGAACTAGGACCGCCTCACTGGGCTTGACAATCATCTCGAAAATCAGGTCCAGCCGATGTCCCACGGCCATTCGTTTGGATCCGGAGCGAGGGAGTGTGAAAAACACTATTCCCTTTACAAAATAAATATCTGGAATAGTGATCTGGCACCATTCGCTTGCGCATCAGTATTAAGCAATCAGACCGTCAAAATCAGACTAAATTACACCCTCGGATTAAGAAAAATTTCAGGAACATTTACATGTACTTGGAATTTCGGATCGTGGCCCACTGACTGTTGAACTGAAAGTAGTCCGCCACGTGCGATCTGGGAATCTGATCGAGTCGAAAACGTAATCCCACATAGATCCATGTGTGGTGAGCTTAAGTCTGACGTTTGGCTCAAGGAGGGCCACCAGAACCTCTCTTTTGAGCTGGAAAAGTGACGAAATACCTATATTAGCAGTAACCCTTGAACAGGAGTCTATTTCGGTGAGTTTTGAGACTATATAAGGACCTTAAACCCTCTCTCATGGCAGCCATACGAATTTGGGATTTGAGAGAGGGAAAAGAGAGAGAAAGTGAGGGAGAAGTGGGAGGATCTCCTTACTATCGTTCCCTGCCACCACACGGGCTGCACCATCCCTTCCTTGACGCTTTTCCCGGCGTTTCCGGCGTTGTTTCTAGGTAAGAAACCCTAAACCTAATCTGTTTTGGGGTTTAGACTGTTGTAGGTTGTGAAATAGCTAACCTATTTCGTTCTATAGGTTGCCAAACTGCCGAATACGGAAGCTTAGCAAACCTATCGATTCCGTTGCGATTCTACGACAAAAGGTGCTGACTTTAGGTGTATAGGTTATGGTTTTCAACGCTTTCAATGTCAGATAATGATAGATTCATGATCTGCATGCAATTGCACATGTACAAAGTGCTGTCTGTTTTCCGTTTCGATTAAAGATGAAAAATATGGAATTCTACATATTCTAGGTATTTGTAGAAAATACCGTATACGTATAAATTTTGGAAATGTGTTTGGCATGATTAATTGTTGTATGAATATACGATATATGGATAAAATACTTATTTGGCAAAATGATTCGCCTAAATACATGTTTTACTTATATACACTATGTATGTTGAAATTGCGTATTCTAGAAAATACTGTATACGTATAAATTTTGGAGATGTACTTATGATGATTAATTATTGTAATAATATATTATACATGGATAAAATACTCGCTTGGCTAAAGGATAGCCCTAATACATGTTTTGCTAACATGCACCATGTATGTTGTAATAGTGTATTCTAAGTGTTTGTGAAAATGACTGAATGAGTATGGAATTCTCATTCATGCTCGCCATGACTAATTGTCATGGATTCATGATTTATGTATTGGCGATGCCCCTTTGACGAAAGGATTTGCCCTAAGTCACGCCACGGCCAATATACACTATATATGCTAAAATGTGTGGCCCAAGTGTTTGTGGAAATAGCTGAATGAATATGGAACTTGGGTTCCTGCTTGCCATGACTATCCGTCGTGGGTGTACGCGTGTTATGATTGGGGCAACTCCCTAGTGAAAGGATTTGGCCTAATGCCTATGTGATCGACATATGTCATGTATGTTGATGTATGTTTGTTTAAGTGTTTCTTGAAATGTCTGAATGTGTAGTAGTTAGCAAATTGTAATATATAAGGGTGTTGAGATATGATTCTCAACCTCTTTTAACTATGTGTATGATCTCCTTTGATAGTTGTGTGATTAGGAATTGAACATGTACAAACTCATGCTTGTGTTGTGATTCATAACATGCTCAACTGCTTTATGATTTTAACTATGTAATGCATATGTTTAAATTTATATTTATGTTGTATGATCCGTCATGGGTGATGGGGGAGCGGAGCAACGAGTGCGTGCAACAGCCCTGGCAGCCCTAAACGGATAATACCAGACTTTGATTGTATGATTTGAATCCTGATCCATTACTGCTTTATCTATCTGCAATTGATTGTGTTTGGGGCTATGATTATGGCCCAGGCAATCGGTAACGGGATTGAACTCATGGCTGAGATTCATTTGCCACGTGGGATGTGTTCGACGAACTCGAGTCGTGTGTTGCCTGTCGGTAGTGGTTAGGCCACACGAAGTTGTTTATGCACTTCATGTCGTGCAGCTCAACGGGCGATCGTGCTAGTCGAGCTCGTCAAGTAACCCGATCTGCCTTATGCATGTTCACCCTGTTTGGACGCTACTGCTTGAACCTAGGGTACCAAACTTACCAGTGAAACCTCCTTTTAACCATGGTACCTCGATCCGCTAAGACGCATGAGCAGGGCATGGTGGTATGGGACACCGTGGTCGAGCTGTCGGCCTACGCTGGGGCCATGTGCCTCCCCGTAGTGACCATTGAGCAACCAGGCTCGTGAGCCGAATATGGTGGTATGGGACACTGTATTCGAGCTGTCGATACCTACGGCGAGAGCCGAGTACGGTGAGACCTGTACTCGTGGTGACGGGCGACGAGTCCTCTGTAGTATCTTCGAGTATACTCCAAGGGCTGTGATTGGCGACGAGTCTTTCATAGCGACTAGAGTATGAGTGGAGCCGAGTATGGTGAGACCTGTACTCGAGCTGATGGCTAGTGATTGAGCCGAGTACGGTGAGACCTGTACTCGAGCTGACGGTCAGCAATTGAGCCGCATACGGCGAGATCTGGATCCGTGCTGACGGGTGACGAGCCCTTTGTGATGCCTTCGCTAAGCCTCTCAAACCATAATATCGTATGAGATTAACTAGGATTGACGACCCTAGAATGGATCATGTTTGGGAATGATACAAGGGAGGTACCTTAGTTTCCCAATACTGCTGTTTGAAATGGACTAATAATAACTCGGTAATCATGATCATCATCGCACCGCATGTGCTTAGTAGATGTGGCGCACTGAGGGAGTTAAGCATTCGCGAACGTAAGATGATGTCGCATGAGGGTGGTTTGGCAAGGGCATACAGCATCATGTCATTTCATTCTCGCATTTAATAAGAGTAGTTAAACTTGTTTGATTTGTACTGCTTTATCATTACTGCTTGACTAAATTGATAACATGTTAACCTATGCTTTATTGTTCCACTGAGTTGATCACTCACTCCCACGTTACGGGACGGTGTTGTACACACCAACCAGATTTGTTGAGTTTCAGGTGATGGCGATGCTTGTGAAGCAGAGCCGGACTACTTCTATGATGATAGGAGGATTTCTCCTATTTGTATCTCTCTAGCAGGTCAATGAAGACCTGATATTGTATTGACGGGGCTATGGTGCGTGGGATAAGAGACATTACACTTCATCACATTTGGTATATTTTAGAACTGCACTTGTAATTATTTAACTTGGTAATGTTATCACACTCTGGAGACTCATCATAGTTTATATATTTTATCTATCTATCACAGTCTTCCGCTTGCAAATTTAACTGTCTCTAGAGTATGATATGCTGTTTTGGCTTAATCTCACTCATGTTCAATGCACGAATACAGTCAACATTCAATCATCATTCATTTTGTTGCATAAGTGATGTTCTGGAACTCGGGAGTTGAGTCTATGCTCGACCCCCAATTTTCAGGGCGTTACAATGGGCCTCATCCAATGTGTAAGACCCGTCTCTTATCCCATATTGTTCCATAGGCCTCCGCGGTACTCCCGGTTGAATTTTGGTGACCTGCGCCCTGTAATGGGCATCTGAGCGCAGCCCTGAGTCGTGTCCCATATCCCAGAGTCGGCTTGACCCGAGACTTGTACCATAGCGACCGCGCTGTCACTGAGGTTCTGACGCCGTGTCTTGTGCGTCGAGGGGATACCTGGGCCAGGAGATGTGGACCCGCATCAGTTCGAGAATAACGTCCCGCGTTGCAAATACCGAGAGAATCTCTACAACATGTCACATCAATCAAGTGCACATCAGTCACCTCATGTCAAGTACAAGAGCAACCCCAAAGTCAACTCTCTCTCTTACACACCCATACATGTCAAGTACATACCCATCACCCATCACTCACTCCCCATCACTCCATCACCCATCCCTCTCACTCCTTACAACCTCTCTCTCTTTCATTTCTCTCTTATTACTCCGGAGCAACCCCATGGGAGAGCCAACGTCCATGGCCACTTAAGGGAGAGAGGAGGCTACGTGTGGTCTACTTCCTATCCCTCTCATCTTAGCCACTCAATTTTTATCTTCAACCATCAAAAGGAAGCCAAGGAGCAGAGGAAGTCATAGGAGACAAGAAGAAGGCCGATCAGTGGGTGATCTACCGTTGATTTTCATTGAGGGCCCATTTGTGATGGGACCCATTTTGTGATGTATGTGTTGTAATCAAGAGGGGCATGTAGTGGTGGGGTCCCTCTATCTCACCGTCTCTCTCTCTCTCTCTCTTCATATGTTGTATGCCCCCACCATCCAAACGTGATTGGTGGGGCTTACCTTGATGAGGTGTGGCATCCACACTATCTAAACATGCTGGACGTGGGAGTCCACCATGATGCATGCGTTTCATCCATGTTGTCCATGGGTTATGTGTTTGATCCTAGCCGACCCTGGACCCCACACGAGGTGAGGGGTACATTCAGCCGTCCATCTGTTGTTGGACACTAGAGCTGAAGAGAAAAAAAGGGAGAAGATAATATAATAATATATATAGTATTATATGGTGGGCCCCATGTGGGACCCACCTCTGTGTATACGGATTAGCTGGAGTACCTTCTCACCAGCTATATAGCTGTTGACGTCAGTGAGCTTCTGTGGGACCCTCCTTCCTCCACGATCCATTTATAAGATGTGTTGTGTGTGGTAGCCTTGATGTATGGGTACGATCAGCACTGTCCAGCAGCTGCTGGATGGTGGGGCCCACCTTAGTACACGTGTTGAATATCCCAGCCGTTCTTCCATTTGGTGGGACGTGGGACCCACCTCACATGTGCGGCACGTGTGGGGGTGGGACCCACCTCGATGTATACATTCCATACTCACACCGTCCATCCAATTGGTGGGCCCGTCTTAAGGTTTGAGATTAAAAATGAAGTAGATTTAATGATCAGGTGGACCACACTGCAGAAAACAATGTTGAGTGAATGTCCACCATTGAAGCCCTTTTTGGGGTCACTGAAGTTTGGATCAATATGAAATTTATTTTTCCTCTTAATCCATGTCTTTATGACCTTATGATCAGGTTGGATGGAAAATAAAGTAGTGGGCCCTATAAATTTAAACGGTGAAAATCATTATCTCCACTGTTATTTGTGGTATGGTCCAGATGATCTTTTGATATGATTTGGTAATACTCAATAATGATCTCTAAAAATAGATGAATGGTGGAGATATAATATATTGTATGGGTCCCACCTTGACGTGATGTGCATTGGACCCGTAAGAGAGGCCCATCGTGATGTACTTGGGGCCCATGGATGTGGTCCATTGTGATGTATATTAGGCCCATCCATGAGGCCCATCATGATGTATTTTTTACCCATGTGATGGGGCCCACCCTACTTTGTATTTGAAGCCCGTATGATGAGGCCCGACTTGATGTACACGAAGGCCCATTGTGATATGTTGGAGGCCCATGGGATGTGGCCCATTGTGATGTATTTTTGACCCATTTGATTCGGCCCATTGATTCAGCCCATTTGATTCGTTCTATTTGATACTGCCCGATGTGATATATATATTGGCCCATGAGTTAGGCCCAATGTGATGCGTATATGCCCCATAAGCGAGGCCCATGATGATGTATATTAGGCCATTGTGTGTGGCCATGGGCCCACTGTACGTTTGGCCCTATGTGGGCCACTCCTTGGGACAATGTTGGTTGAATGTCCACATTGTGACCTTCCATTAGGCCTTGTTAGGCCCATTCTCACCGATTTTAATTGTCGGCGATTCTGATTGTTGAGGCCGATTCCGTTTATTGAGGCCGATTATGATTGTCGAGGTCGATTATCAAGGTTAATTCCGATCGTCGAGGCCGATTGTTGAGGATGATTCTGATTATCGAGGCCGATTATTGAGGTTAATTTCGATTTTCAAGGCCAATTCCGATTATCGAGGCTGATTCCGTTTATCGAGGTCGATTCCGATTGTCGAGGCCGATTCGGATTGTCGAGGCTGATTCAGATTGTTGAGGCTAATTCTGATTGTTGAGGCTGATTCTAATTATCAAGGCTGATTCTGATTGTTGAGGCTGATTATCGAGGTCAATTCCGATTGTCAAGGTCGATTCCGATTGTTGAGGCCGATTCTGATTGTTGAGGTCGATTCTGATTGTCAAGGACGATTATTGAGGTCGATTCCGATTATCGAGGTCGATTCCAATTGTCGAGGCCGATTCTGATTGTTGAGGTCGATTTCGATTGTCGAGGCCAATTTCGATTGTCGAGGCCAATTGTATAGGTCGATTATCATGGCCGATTCCGATGGTCGAGGCTGATTATCGAGGCCGATTTCGATTGTCGAGGCCGATTGTTGAGGCCAAATGTGATGTATATGCAGTCTGTATTTGAGGCCCATTGTGATGTGTATTCAGCCCATGTTTAAGGCCCAATGTGATGTATATGAGGCCTATTTGATGAGGCCTATTGTGGTGCATTTGAGGGCCAGGTGATGGAGCCCATTGTGACGTATAGTAGGCCTATCGTGATGTGTATTAAGCTCTTGAGTTCGGTCCATAGTGTTGTATATTAAGCCCTTGTGCGAGGCCATGGGTCCACTATTTGTTAGGCTCTATGTGGGCCATTCCTTGGGGGCAATATTGGTTAAATTTCCACATTGTCAAGGCCAATTGTTGATGTCGGTTATTAATACCGATTATGAGTATGTGACAACATAACATCAAGATACATGACCATACGCATCATCTGCATGTTTGTTATGAGATGTGGTTGACCATTGCATATGTCATTGGGCAGGTTGTTATGAGACTCCCTGATAGGCGGAGATCGTCTCACATGAGCACACGGTATGTGCAGGATTGGTGCATGATTGGATTGTATGACTCATGCATCTTGCATTGTGTGTTGTGATTATTGTACGCCCTAGTGACATCAAGGTCGTAGCCTCCACAGTCATGTCGTGGATGGCCAGATGGGACACCGAAAATTTGTTACTAGCATCACACCGCCATAGATGCCCCTAGGTGAAAATCCCTAAACCGTCTTGGTACCAAAGGATGCCCCAACGTCAAGACCGAGTAGATATATATGAGTGCATGAGGATTGTATACTAGTAGGCCGCGTCTCTCACTGTGTCATGGTCAGTTGGGAGGGAATGTGGCCTTACCCGCTTGAGGGAGTAGGCATAACTAGGCTGAGTCTGACCAGCTCCTCAATGAGTCCACTATCGATGAGCAGGGCCGATATTGGTAGGCGGGTAGTGAGGTCTCTTCTACTTACCTAGTTCTATTGTGTGCTTGATGGTGCGGCAAGCTGGCGTAGAGTGTACTAGACCTCGCTGATGATCCAAGAGATGTATAGTAATAATATGTGGACTTATTGAGCAGGCGTTATATACTCATTCATTCATTTATTCACTATCCACTCAGGCTGGTGGTGCACAACTATTTGTTACGTGCACCTTCGCAATGGTTAGGATTTTGGTTAGGGCGTGCGACTAACTTGAGATCAGGAGTTTACCACATTGAGTCTAACTATCCAAATTTAGGTATGGGACTAGTTTGGATAGAAGTCCCATGTGATGGACCCCATAGCCTGTGATACTACATACTATCATCCCAACTTCACACTTAGTATGGTCATTCCATTCGCAACGCATATTGTATTGCATCATCGGCATTTGATATTTGGTTCTCTATGACTTCTCATTTACATAGTCGATCCACATTGCATATTCTGATATTGAATGATTCATAGACTTACCAGTATATTTTTGCTTACTCTGATATTGTATGATTTATGGCATTGTATTGCATCTTAGCACTTACCTTATGCACACACTTTCACCACCCTCTAAGCTTTCTATAAGCATGCACGATAGATGCGTGCAGGTGGTGTTAGGTTGCAGCAGCGTGGAGCTTGGAGCATGTAGCTGACTTCTAGAGCTTTGATTTCGATATATGTATTTCCCTTTTAGCATTAAACCAAATGTTTATACTAGTGGATATGTGATGATGATGTTGCCTTTGTGACTTGGGTAAATTATGGTTATGCTTCTTATGAGACAAATGTACGTTAGAAAATCCTCCTTATAGGATCCCAAGATCGGAATCTGGCGTATGGGTGCTGGGATCCGAAAATGGGGTACTACGGGGGCTGTCGGCACCGGATTCAGTGATCAGGAATTTTTATGAGCCCGATTTCTGAGTTTGGGGCATGATAGAAGATGGTATCAGAGTATAACTTGGGAATACCTGAAGATAACATCATATATCTACAGATAGTTACGCTAGACTGTATGATTGTTGGGAACATAGAATGATTAGGTCCCCGAGTTCGAATAACTTAGAGATTTTATGATATAGCTCCATTTCGTTGAGATTGTGAGCCTGCTTAGTGTTTCAGTCTCGATCTTTTCTAATCGGGATCCGAGGTTCAGTAGGACCACCATAGTATTGATGATGCGTCTTAAGAGGGCGAGGTTGAGATTAGAGAGTGCTATCTTCATCCTTTTATAGATTGGTTGAGCCTTGACACATATACTTGATGATGTTTCTTCTTCCCTTGTCTATTATGTAAAATTTGAGGATGAATTTTTTATTAGGTAGAGAGAGCAGTAAGACCTGTATCCTAGCCCGTACCGTTTCGTAGGCCTTCGCGGTCATCCTAGTCGAATTCCGGTGACCCATGACCTGTAATTGGCATTTACGTACAGCTCTGAGTCGTGTCCCGTTTTCTAGAGTCGGCTTGACCCGATACTTGTATCCTAACGACCGCGCAGTCGCCGCGGTTCTGACACCGCGTCTCGCGTGCTGAGGCGATACCAGGGCCAAGAGATGTAGACTCGCGTTCAGTTCGGGGATAACGTTGCACGTTGCAAATACCGAGAGAATCTCTATAACATGTCCCATCAATCAAGGGCACATCAATTGTAACACCCTGTACTTTTAGTACTCGGGTGATAGGATGGAAGCCAATTTTAGGATTTTAATAACCTTGCTGACACTTGAATTTTACATTAGTTATCGTAGGCCTTAGACCACACGACCCACTATTTGTCTGACTTATGCCATGACCATTAACAATCTAACCGTACGATTATAAGAGCAATCATAGGTTTAGATTTTACACCTGTGCAATCGAAAGATTGACCATCCAATCATTCACTTTGGATCATGGAACTGAAATAGCAGTGAAGACTGCTTGAGTTGAAGAAGGAATATGCCAATATGTCCTAGAGGGGGGTGAATAGGACTTTTAAAAGTTTTTATAGTTTATTTAAAATCCTATTTCACTAATCCTTTGTCAGGATTACTCAAATGTAACTCTACTGGCTTCTAAGCCTGGTAGAGGATCCAATCACAAACTGCTTAAAGAGTCAACAATATAAAGTCTAGTCCATGATGGATATGATGTGTAAGTGTGTGAGAAGTGATCAGATATTTAGATATGGAAAAATTAATACAAATCACTCAATCAAAATAACAATCTCAAACAAAGTCATTTTATAATGGTTCGACGATAAGTCTACTCCACTCCCGGTTGCCGCGCTCAACCCTTGAGTGTACCGGATTTCCCTAAGTAGGTTTCTCAGGGTTCGCCTTAAACCTAAGGTTTTAAATCAGGTTCACCTTCAACCTTTATAACCTACATGAGGCTGACTGTTTATGCTCTCACGAGCAAGGGTCAACACAACGCACCCACTTTTAGGCACACTGGTCAAGGATCTTCCATAAGACCCTACTGGAGGCTTCTACACGGTTGACCTCAAACCCTAAGGTTTTACCCGGTTCACCTAAAACCCAGAGTTTTACTAGTTCACTCCAAACCAGATGTTTATGCTCTCCACAGAGCAAGGGTCCACACAACGTACCCACCACGTACACTCCCGCCGGAGGCCTCCTTGAGGACTTCAAAGGGTGAGAACCACTTAAGACCCAATCCTTAAAAAATTATCACAAGTGTCCTCTTGCACTCTGGATACTTACAAATAAGTTGATGAGTCCCGTTTAGCACAATGACGAAGATCTCCTCCTTGTTGTTGAAGAGTCTTCGCCTCCCTTGATCCGTAACACAAAAGATGTACCAGTACTTAGTTTCAGGTTGGGTCAAGGTTATGATGAAATCCTACTCTCTAAAGGTTTTCCTATAAGGAAGGTAGAGTAGTTCCAATCTTATGCATTCAAGGCATCCCAACTTAATGATTTTCCATTAAGGTAATAGTTGGAGGATCCTTAAATGCGGAAGTTCATTCCCCAATCCACACTATTGAATATCAATGATGAGGGCAGATTAGAGGATAAACTCCCTTGAGAGAAAGGGCTTTGGGTATAAGATGTAAGTTGAAACACACAAAAGCTCTCTCTACTTTCTCTCACAGCAACAAAAGACAAGTCTTCTATATATAGGCAAAAAGTTCCAACAGATATAAAATGGTCACATTTATGACAGAGTTCGATATCATCGAGCAGGTTCGATATCATCGAACGTATACTCTCAATAACATCGATGGTCTACTCGATGACTCGGACTCAATGTCGTACGCTTTTAAAACTCTTTGTCAATTAGTCGATGAATCAAAACTATTGTCGAGTCATCAGATTTCAAACTCCGATTCCATCGATGACAGGTTCGATCGATCAACACTTGAAAAATGAGAGAGACTTGACTTTGAAATATTTCAGGTTTTCATGAGTGATTGGGGAACCATCGAGATAATCGGAATTTGAATGTCAATGATATCGAGATCAGAGTCAATGTCATCGATAAATCCAGCGGATTTGACTTTAAGCTTGCTGGACGATTTATGTCTTTGTTCGATGCAATCGACCTGGTATCGATATCATCGATATTTGAATATCGATTCTATCGAAGGGCCCCCGATCATAGTTAAAAACAACCTGAAATATCTGTTGTAAGAAATGCGCACTCACTATCGATATCATAGATGGTCATCCGATCTTATCGATATTTGAATTCAGATCATATCGGACTGTCATTGATATATCGAAGGAATTTAAGATTTTCATTAAAAAACAGGGGCGCCGGAAATCTGCCTGTCGATCTTATCGAGCCACTTTTGATGGACTTGATATTTGAATATCGATGATATCGATATATGTATCGATGCATCGATAATTCATCCAAATATGTTGTGAAGTTGTTGGACATATTTAATGCTTATGTCGATGATATCGATAGGTGTATCGATACATTGATAAATTCGTCCAGATAAATATTTAGTTGCTGGACACTTTTGGTTCTCACATCGATAATATAGTTAACGTATCGAGGACAATGATAGTGCAGGTCGATCATATCGAGGGTGCTTTGATAAAATCGACAAGGCGAGAAAAACTTAGAGATTTTCCTATTTTGCAAAAAGTTTTCTCACCCTAAAACTCTATGATTTCTAACTCATTTTTAAGGATTTTTCTTTACCTGGTGTTTTGGGTCATGGGATGTGAGGCTTTAGATACACCTGTGACGAGCTTGCGCACATCCGGTTGAGGCAGATGCTTGAATTGATCTTCCTATTGAGTTCTGTAGACAATCTGACCCACCACTCACGTAACTTGACAAATCAGGGCACTTTCAATCTCCCCTTGTCAATTACATAACAAAACCCCCAAAACACCCTAGAATGTTCTAGACAAACACACCCTAAATTGTGTGTACATGTTTTTACACAATTTTACAGTTTCTAAACCATGTACACAACCCGTAGATGCTCCTCCTTTCTTGTAAACTCCACCTCCCCCTTGCTTGTTGCAGTTGATACCCCTAACACCTACAACAACCTTTAAACAGATATATAATTTCCATTTGGGGTGTTTGTAAACGTTCTCCCCCTTTTTATCAGTCATTGACAAAGACTCAAATGATATTGACTGAAGCTTGAAACACTTGGAAGAACCAATCAGGTAGAAGCAAATCATTTATGTATAAAAGTTGTAACTCAATTCAATCAATTTTAGAATTCATGAATGCATATTAGATAAGATAGAGCAGTTGCATAGTAGTTTTTAATCATATGCAATCTATAACTTGATAAACCAGGGTAACGTAACACAAATATGGCAGGAAAAAGAATGAGCATTATATTCAGCCATAAAAGAACCAAAACTGCCCCAGGCAACAGTAGATTCCAAGCTAAAAACACTATTCAGTCCAACAAAAAAAATATACTTCTCCACACAGCAGTTACCAAAAAATATCAAGCCCATATATGGGCACCCAACAACATCCATCAACATTAGCCCAACTGTGGGCATATACAAAAAAAAAATAATTGTGCACATCTAGAGGGCTGTCATACACACCAATGATAGCGAAGAACATCCAAAAAGATACTGATGTTCAAACGCGAGATAAGAGTAAAGTGTGTAGGATAGCATGCATGAACCGGCCTTACGGAGTAGAATGAGATGGCATCGTGTCGTCCTATCGGCACGTCATCTGATCCACCAACTGTTGTACCGTGCTATGCACTCCTTGAACCATTCTTTCCAGGATTGTAAGCCTTTCTTTGACTGAGTGGATGTCCTTCTGGATTGCCTCAATCCTATCCAGTTTGAACCTTTTGCCATGCCCGGCTGACGACGTGGATGGAGCTGAATCAGGTCCAGGAGGTACATCTTCAACCATTGCAGCCCCTTCCATGGGATCGCCACCTTCTGCTTCAACTTTTTCCACCTAGATTTCTTCCTCAGGGTTCTCCTTGTACTCATGAAACTCCATGTCCAGTTTTCGGATATTTCTCTTATTGAAAACTTGGAGTGGGAATACTGGATCAGCAGTCGATGGGAACCCAATTTTGTTGTAAATCATGCTGATAATCCAGGGGTACGGCAGATGGAGGTCCCTAGATGTGTGATGCCATTTACCAACTCGGAGATAATTAGAGATGGAAGGCAGATCTTTGACCCTTTGGCAACTGAGTATACGATCATGGTCATGAGGCCGGTCAGATCGGATCTGTTGGACTTCTGGGGTAGATGTTAGTGGCGAAGATACCATGCAAGATCTGAAATTTGGGATCCATATACCTGACCTTTAATGCATTCCCTTGATGTCAGAGGATGTCCCTACCATTGCAAAGATACATAGTAACCCTAGATCGAATGTCCATGTTATCAAGATCCATCTATGGGATACCTTCCGGGACCATGTTGAGTCTGATAGTCTCAGCTATTATGCTCGGCATGATAAACACATCATCACCATCCATAGATACTATGAATGACGGAGGATCAGCCACCGGTGAATGATACACAACAAGGAAGTTGCATGTTCTCTCAAGTTGGCATGACCCACCAAAGTTCAGAACAGGCAGCCAATCTACTACGGCAAACAAGGGTTCCAATTTGTATGGTTTGAGGCATTCTATGTCTACCCTTCTTTCATGAATAAGCTTCCTGCCCATGTATATGGGTGGTCGTGCACTTGCTCCAGTTGGAGGAGGTGGTGCCGGAGATTCGGTCTAGGACCCACCTCGTGAAGTCTGTGATCTTTGGCGAGTAGGGATCCCACTTTCTGGGGCCCTCGCCCTGACTCTCGAGGCGAGTACCTTTTTTCGGGTGGCTATTGAAGATTCCCCATGGCCGGATGCTACCCCTTTTTCCTTTCCCATATGGATAGATGGAATCTTGAACGATTTAGGAAAGACGACAAAAACCTGACAAAACGGCAAATACCCAAAAGAGAATGGACTCTTGACGTGTTAGAAGGGTATTACCTAATTTGTGGAATGATTTGAGTAGTCCGACGTGGCTCCAACTGATTTGGTTGAGAGAATCGAGCAGAGAAGGTGATGGTGAAACCCTTGAGAAAATAACCCCCTTTTTCGTTTCACTGACTTTTATCGGGCGGCATCTGTCGATATGATCGACCATTGTTTCGATAATATCGAGAGGTTACTTATCTATTCTATCGAGTCTGTTTTCGATATCATTCTTGGCCGCCCGACTATTCTTTTCCTAGAGAGGTGTTGATGATATCGACCTTTTGTCGATGAATCGAGAATGTCATATCGACAGTCATATTAAAGATGAAGATTTCAATTTTTCAGCATTCAGATGCTTTTGCAAGTATATTTCTTGTAATTCTATCATTAGTATACTCAACAAAACCTATGTACACACACACTGTACATACCAAAATTATAAACATTTGAATGTTTATAGAATAAAAAATTGAGGCAAGAACCCTTAGATATATTATTATTATTATTATTATTATTTTATATAACTCAGAAAGAAAAATCCTCATTTTGGCACATGTTCAGATTTTTTATGCTCATTCTGAACTAATTCTTCCTTATCCATTTCATCTTGTCAATCAATTTGAGTGGTGATGCAAGGGCATTGCTTCTATTCATATTCCTAAGAGGACTTCTGAAGTTCTGTATTTCTCTGGTTAAAAATTTGTTAACATGATTTTGACTAGAGTTAGGTTGAGTCCTCCTTGGTGTTATGCATTCAAACTTATAATGACCTGAATCACCACACAAATGAGATACTGGAGTTGTTCTGGTTTTACTTCCAGAGGCAGCAGATTTTTCAGATCTAAGTGCTGCATTTCCAGCCTTTGACTTAAAATTTTCATATCCTAGGCCACATTTATCCTTTCCAGGTCTTCTCATTCCCAACAGTTTTTCTAGCTTTTCTTCACTCTGGGAAAACTTGTAGTTTATCTTGGCCATTTTCTTGGACTCTTCTAGATTAAACAAGAGTGTATGATTTTCATTTTGAAGAAGCATATTTTTGTCTTTTAATTGCTCAACCTGTTTGTTCAGTTTTTCAGACTCGTTTTTAAGAAGAGTATTTACTTGTTCAAGTCTATCATTATCCATATGATATTGCTGCAGATCATTTATCAATTATGTGTTGATTTCCAATGCTTTATCCAAATCTTTCTGCAACACCTTACCTTTATTTTCTGATATTCTGAGTCTCTTAAGGATATTGATGCTATGAATATAGAGTTGATTATACGCATCTTGCAGTTTATACTTTTCTATTTCTTCTTCTTCTTTTGCATTGTCGGATGAAGATGATTCTGTTCCTAGCTGTTCTTTCTCATTCTCAGATTCAGTGGGGATGATTGAGGCAGTGGAGACCATGAGAATTTTCAAGGATTTCTGATATCCATCACTTTCTGAGTTACTAGATTATGAGTCTGATTCCTCAGTATCATCATATGTGGCAGCCATTGCCTTGCCCTTAGTTTTCTGTTTGTGCATTTGGTTGATAGGTGTCCATACTCATGACAGGCATAGCATTGTGGTTCTTTGGTTCTTTTACCAAATTTGTCTGCAGAAGGTTTATAGTTCACCTTTCTTCCTCTAGAAGGATGACCATGATTCTTTTGAAAGAATCTTCTGAATTTTTGTGCCAGCAAAGCCACTTCTTCATCTTCATCTTCCTTGTCACTTATACTGTCCTCATGAATTGTTTTCTTTGAGGTTTTTAGGACAGTATTTTTGGAATTTTGGGATTGTGTGAAGTGTAGTTCAAAAGTTTGTAGGGAACCTACTAGTTCTTCTACTTTCATTTCATCTATGTTCCTACACTCCTCAATTGTTGTAACCTTGGGATTAAATCGTTCCGATAGGGACCTTAGAATTTTCCTACAAATTTTCGGTACCAGAACTTTCTCTCCCAATCCACCCATGGAGTTGCATATGATATTCAACTTTGTAAAAAACTCCATAAAGGTCTCATGCTTTTCCATTCTGAGACTTTCGAATTGTAAAGTCAGGAGTTGGAGTTTGGATCGCTTCACAGTGCTTGTGCCTTCATGGGTGGTTTCCAATAAATCACATGCTTCCTTGGATGTCTCACACATACTTATCTGATTGATATATCCTGGGACACGGCACAGTAGATATCATTCATAGCCTTGACTTCAGATGTTTATCTTTCTTTGTCGAATGTTGTCCACTTTTCTTTTGATTTGGGTTTTGTGATGGTTGTGCCACTATCAAGTACAATTTGTTCAGTAGGTGGCACATATCCACTTTCAACTATATCCCAAACGTCATGATCTAAAGATCTCAGAAAGTAGTGCATCCTAGCCTTCCAGTATGCATAGTTTAAGCTGTCAAACATTGGAGGTCTAATGACTGATGAGCCCTCTCCTTTGGCCATATTCCCAACTTCAGTCAAGATCACTCATTAGACGGTGAAGCCCTTAAAGAGAGACTTGCTCTGATACCAATTGAAATAGTGGTAAAGACCGCTTGAGTTGAAAAAGGAATATGCCAATATGTCCTAGAGGGGGGTGAATAGGACTTTTAAAAGTTTTTATAGTTTATTTAAAATCCTATTTCACTAATCATTTGTCAGGATTACTCAAATGTAACTCTACTGGCTTCCAAGCCTGGTAGAGGATCAAATCACAAACTGCTTAAAGAATCAGCAATATAAAGTCTAGTTCATGATGGATATGATGTGTAAGTGTGTGAGAAGTGATTAGATATTCAGATATGGAAATATTAATGCAAATCACTCAATCAAAATAACAATCTCAAACACAGTCATTTTATAGTGGTTCGACGATAAGTCTACTCCACTCCCGGCTGCCGCACTCAACCCTTGAGTGTACCAGATTTCACTAAGGATGTTTCCCAGGGTTCACCTCTAACCTAAGGTTTTAAATCAGGTTCACCTTCAATCTTTACAACCTACACTGAGGCTGACTATTTAGGCTCTCACGAGCAAGGGTCAACACAACGCACCCACTTTTAAGCACACTGGCCAAGGATCTTTCATAAGACCCTACTGGAGGTTTCTACACGGTTGACCTCAAACCCTAAGGTTTTACCCGATTCACCTAAAACCCAGAATTTTACTGGTTCACTCTAAACCAGATGTTTATGTTCTCTACAAACCAAGGGTCCAGATGTTGAAGTTCTCTACACGGTTGACCTCAAACCCTAAGGTTTTACCCGATTCACCTAAAACCCAGAACTCTGATTCCATCGATGACAGGTTCGATCCATCGACACTTAAAAAATGAGAGAGACTTGACTTTGAAATATTTCAGGTTTTCATGAGTGATCGGGGAACCATCGAGATCATTGGAATTTGAATGCCGATGATATCGAGATCAGAGTCGATGTCGATGATAAATCCAACAGATTTAACTTTAAGCTTGCTGAACGATTTATGTCTTTGTCGATGCAATCGACCTGGTGTCGATATCATCAATATTTGAATATCGATTCTATTGAAGGGCCCCCGATCATAGTTAAAAACAACCTGAAATATCTGCTGTAAGAAAGGCACGCCCGCTATCGATATCATTGATGGTCATCCGATCTTATCGATATTTGAATTCAGATCATATCAGATGGTCATTGATATATCGAAGGAATTTGAGATTTTCATTAAAAAACAGGGATGCCGAAAATCTGTCTATCGATCTTATTGAGCCACTTTCGATGGACTCGAGATTTGAATATCGATGATATTAATATATGTATCGATACATCGATAATTCGTCCAGATATGTTGTGAAGTTGCTGGACATATTTAGTGCTTATATCGATGATATCGATAAGTGTATCGATATATCGATAAATCCGTCCAGATGAATATTTAGTTGCTGGACACTTTTGGTCCTCACATCGATAATATCGTTAAGGTGTCGAGGACATCGACAGTGCAGGTCGATCATATCGAGGGTGCTTCAATAAAATCGACAAGGTGAGAAAAACGTAGAGATTTTCCTATTTTGCAAAAAGTTTCTCACCCTAAAACCCTATGATTTCTAACTCGTTTTTAAGGGTTTTTCTTTACCTGGTGCTTTGGGTCATGGGATGTGAGGCTTTAGATACACCTGTGACGAGCTTGTGCACATCTGGTTGAGGCAGACGCTTGAATTGATCTTCTTATCTAGTTCTGTAGACAATCTGACCAACCACTCATGTAACTTGACAAACCAGAGCACTTTCAGGAACGTCTTGATTAACCACTAGCACTGAAGTCCCCTTAGATGAGTCTTAAGGGTTCGAATCATTGAGATCACCATTGACTTCCACATGAGCAGTCTCTAAGGCCACTATTGTATGAATTAGATCTGAGTCAACCATTTATCTCAATTGCAAAGCACTAGCCAGCTGACATACTGATTTATCATATCAAGTTGTCCATCCGTCAATTTCCAAAGGTGGATCACCTTGCCACCAGAGATACCTATTTTTAGGATTCCTATCCACTAACAGACTAACGATAGTTCTTATTATGACTACGAACGATGACCCTTAAAGGGTTAATCATTTGATAGCTTACTTGAACTTATGTATGAGATGGGATTAGATCGTCTAATTAGCTTTCTTAAACACATGTTTTAGAATTGATTTGATTAGTTAGAATACTTGCTTAGTTGCTTTAACAAATGTCTTATGATTGGTTAGTTACTTAAACAAATGCCTAGAGTTAGTTAGAACACTTGATTATTTTTACTTAATGAATGTCTTAGAACATATTAGAATACCTTGATAGGTTAACTTAAATACATGTCTTAGATTGATTAAAATATTTGGCTAGTTTGTTTAAATAGATGGATTGATTAAAAGTATTTGACTAGTTACTCTAAAACACATGTCAAGGCATCTAATTCCTAATTCAACTGTTAATTCCTAACTGAGTGGTCCCTAAGACCCTTTTTAACCATCTCTGTGGGTCGAGATCAGCCTTAGTTGGGCTTTAATGTGGGCCACGGGCAGCCCCTATCATGAGCCACATTTTTTGCTAGAAACAGTCCTGGATCTGGGTTGAAGTCAGCCCTAATCCAGGTCTAAAATTAGGCCCGGTCTAAATCTCAGTGGGCCACACCATACTCTAACCGTGGGGCTCATTGGATTCAAACCCAAAGATTGGATCGAACCAGCCCAGCCTGTGGGCCACCAGCAGGCAGCCCACATACGGTAGCTAGTGGGCCAGAATCAATCAGCCCAGCCCAGTTTCTGGGCCACCTTTGGAATCATCGAACTGGGCCTAGTCCAGCCCAAACTTAGACCACAATGGGCGGCTAAGTGTTCGGTCAAATCTGGCTTAAGTTGGGCCTAGTTCAAGCCTTGGTGTTATGAGGTTTCAGGCCCAGTCCAGGCCGCCTCGTTGGGCCATAATTGATAGGCCTGATCACCTTGACGCGGGCTCGATTTCCATGTCTATGGGCCCTTACAATCTTTGGTATTCACAATAAAATGCATAGCCATTACCTGTTATCTATGCTAATAATGGTTATTATAGACAGATAATGATAATAATAATGTCATTATTAAATCCTAGTGCCTTGTTTTGCCACTCTTAAATGTTATCATTAATAGTAGGTCGTTGAGGTACAAAAAATATCTCATTGCAGTGGTCAGAGAAATCTATGTCGGGGATATTTTGGTAAAAATCCATGTCGGGGGTATTTTGGTAAAAATCCATGTCTAGGGGTAGTTTAGGTATTTTGGTAAAAGTCAGTGTCCAGGGGTAGTTTAGGTATTTTGGTAAAAATTCATGTCTAGGGGTAGTTTAGGTATTTTGGTAAAAATCTATGTCGAGGGGTATTTTAGGTATTTTGGTAAAAATCCATGTCCAGGGGTAGTTTAGGTATTTTGGTAAAAATCCATGTCCGGAGGTAGTTTAGGTATTTTGGTAAAAGTCAGTGTTCAGGGGTACTTTAGGTATTTCAGTAAAAGTGATTAGAAAGGGCATTTTGGTAATAAAGCATGCACATGTGTCATTTTAGTAAAGAGAGGTTGTACACCACCATTTAAGAGGGAGTTTGGTGGACACCATGGTTTAAGAGATGAAGATGTCCAAATGTGAAGGGATAAGTGGTGGTGATCACCACTTTCTAAGAGTGGTGGGGCCTATAAATACCCCTTCATTATTCATTAGATGGGTTGGATCAGTTTGGATCAGTTGATGGGCCATAAAATGAGAAGAGAAGCAAGGTAGGAGCGCAAGAGAGAGTGTAGTCGCGCGGACCGCGCAAGAGGAGTTGGCTGTTGAGCCAACCGCGCAAGAGGAGTAGTCCGTTACGCCTACCACGCAAGACAAGTTGGCTTTTGCGCCAGTCGCGCAAGGGAATGTGGCCATTGAGCTAACCCGTGTAACGGAAAAGAGCCCATGCCCGATCCGCGCAATAGAAGACAGGCAAAACGAAGTTCTGTCTGACGAAAGGTTCCCGTTGTGCGATCCGCGCAACGAAGGAAAGCTCTTACGCGGCCCGCGTAGAGGAAGAAATTGGTTGCGCGACCTGCGCAACAGAAAAATCTGTTGAGCGACCCGCGCAACGTATTCTTGAGAAGGTTTTCACATTTCAAGGAGGAATGACTGGGAGGATGCTCAGAGCTGATTTCAAGCCCAAGATTGGCTGATCAATTCAGCAATTCCTCCTAAGTATTTAGGAGATGACCAAAATAGCATCGGAATGCTGCGAAAATTTCTATTGGACTATCTTCTCTTTCATTACATTACGTTAATTGTACTTTATTTTCAGAATCAAGGGAATTAGAGGATATAAATGAACTCAGATAAATGTGATCAATGTTCTCTCAACAAATTCTTTGTTATCATTGATTAAATCCCCCAAATCAAATACATTTGTTTTCTTGTCGAAGCAAAATGGCGACTCTGCTGGGGACTATTATTCGATGGTAACTTAGAAAATATTCAAGAGAACATTTATCACTTTTTGGTGTCTTCAAGGATGCCAAAATGGCGACTGTCAGTGGGAACATCCTTCCCTTCATCTCTAAAAGCAAAGTACAATTTTATTTAAATAAAATAACTTACATTCTGTTATAAATGACAGGTATACTGTAACGACCTTTCTCCCGACTAACGTGGTTGTCTACTCTCATCCAACGGATTTCCACAAAAGAAAGTATCAGAGAAGGTTAAATCAGTTGTGATCAAGGACAGACAATGTCAGGGCTCAATCTGCCGAGTATAGGTAATAGGTCAATCATGTGAAATGTTACGAGGCGCGGTTTTACCTCACTTACTCAGTTCATCCTCCTCGATTGCATCAGCAATTCAGTTTTCACTTCCTCCTTTGATATCAAGTGTATAGAAAAGAGAAAATTTTCCAGCAAATGTTGATCAGTCTGCATTAGATGAGCATGTTACTGAAGAAATCCCCAACTTTCCAATAGCAACAACCGTGAGAAACAATAAATCTTGAGAAAAACCTTCAGATGAGAAGTTAGTTCGACTGAATCATATGCTGCTCGCCGACAAGTAGACGAATTAATTAATGAATTAACGAATTCATTAGCCAATAGAGAATCCAGGGGCATCGCCACAACATTCTAGAATAAAAGAGAAAAAAGTTAAGGGTAAATAGAAATCGTTAGAGAAAGCAAAGTCTATTGTGATCAAGAGCAGTGCATTTCGTATAATGGACGGAACAATCTCTATTTCGCCTGTAGCTCAAGAAGATGAGGGAGGATGGAGGATTGTAACATCCAAAAGTTAGAAAGTTCGATCTGCTTCCGCAAGAAGTACCATCTCGCCAAGTACTGGGTCGATTATGCGAAGTGTCATGAGACATGGTCTAGCTTCGGTCATACAATCATCTCATTCGAGAAAAATGGAAAGGCCCGTCACTCCAAAAGGTCTTCTGATACCGTTAACTATAACTGCAAAGACATCCTCTACAGAATCATTGCGAGTTTAGAAAAACAAAGGGAAGGCGACCGTAATCAGCGAATGTTCACTCACAACACCTCCTGTAAAAGATTTTACGCAAACTCATGCATTGAAAATGCCACAATTTGAGTCAGTTAGTTCTTTGAAGCGACAGTACGCTGGTTTCAAATCAGATAATACTTCATATTCTTCAACAGCGTCAGCAGCGCGGCGCTTGCTTCTTGCTTCAATATCAAGACAATCGAAGTATAAAGAAACAGAAAGCCTGTCGACAAATATTAATCAGCCCGATCAATTTTTGCTAGATGAGCATGTGGCTGAAGAAGTCCCAAATATTCCGACAGTGATTGTTGTGAACAACATTGAACCACAATTAGAAAGACCACAACTGCAAGCGGTTAGATTTCAAAGACCGATGCCTAATATTACTCAGAATATAACGCAGGAAGAAATTCGGCAGATGGTTATCGAGTCTACTCATCTAGAGAATGAACGAAGTCAGAATAAAATGTTTCGATATCAGACACTGTATCCCCTTGAAATAGAAGACATGCCATTTCCCACCGATTTCAAACACCCGGATTTTCAGAGATTCAATGGGAATGGATCACCAGAAGAACATATGATGCATTTCATAGCAAAGATGAGAAATTTCTCTAGAATTTCTCGATTTTGTCTACGATTATTCGGATCTTCTCTAACAGGAAGAGCTTTCAGATGGTATTCAGGTTTAATCCCAGGATCTATTCATACCTGGGAACAGATGCAAGATGCTTTTATGTCAAACCTTTTCTCTTCAGACTGAGAAGTTAGTTTGACCGAACTGGTCTCTATTTGCCAAGAAGAAAATGAATCAGTCGAAGAATTCATCAGTCGATGGAAGGACTTGGCAGCATCATGTTAACATCCTCTGCGGAAATCAGAACAAGTAAAACTATGTTTAGAAGGCATGAGACTAGAACTTGCATGCCACCTGATTAATAAAGATTGGAGAACCTTTCGTAATTTTGCTACGAAGGCTTATGCTCTTGAAAAGATGATGGGAAGAGTGTCTGCTTTTCAGTCAAAATCAGCCCACATCACTCGAAAAAAGAAATTAAAGAAGATTATCAGGATGTTGAAAAAGGCAACGATGAAGAAGATAGAAATGGTCGTGAGGTTATAATGACATATAAAAGGTCCAGGCAAAATAAAGATCATATGAAGTATTCGTTTGCAAGAAAAGATATACTTCCTATGCTGAATCAATTGTTGGCTATGAAGAGTATTGAATTACCTTGGCCAAGACACATCGAAGAAATCAGAAATACGAGAGGAATGGATTATTGCCATTATCACTGTAAATTTGGGCATCATACAAAAAATTGTAATTCCCTCAGGAAAAAGCTACAGACGATGATCGATAAGGGAGAAATTGTTATGGAAAGAGCATGACAAAAAGAGAAAATTGGAGAAAAATGACAGAAACTCGATAAAGAAAATTTTGGGGGCATCCGCGTTAAAAGATGACAACATGCTCGGTATGGTAAATTATTAGTAATTGACAAGATCGAGCTGTCATAGCTTAAATATTCAAAAGAAAAGAAGCAAGTGAGGCAAAAGATGTAAAGCCGGGATAAAAAGTATATTCGTTGCAGATATGCATTGCAATACCTGCCAGTTCAGGAAATTACCACTATTTTGATTTCGAAAGGTATCGGTATAATACTTCCAAAATTAAAAGGGGGCAAGACAGGTGAGTAAACTGGTATGTAAAAAATTATGAAATGTGTTTCTCACCATAGAATGTATTGCTTTTGTGTATTTTAATGAAATGCAGGCTTTCAAGCATATTAAGTCATCGCCGAAGCAAGACAGGTAAGTAAGAAACTATGAAATGTGTTTCTCACCATAGAATATATTTCTTGTATATTTGAAAAAAATGAAGGCTTTCAAGCATATCAAGTCATCGCCAAATGTGAAGCATTCGCAAGCAATGACAATCGCCAAATGAAAAGCCAATCACCAAAATTAGCAACTATCGCTATCACCATCAGTCGCTTATAAAAAATGTTATCATCGCTAAAAATTACATTCTAAGAGCACATCAGTAGCGACGAAATATCAATTATTGATTCTCAAAACATTATCAGCAGCGACAAAATATCAATTATTGATTCTCAAAACATTATCAGCAGCGACAAAATATCAATTATTGATTCTCAGAACATTATCAGCAGCGGTGAAATATCAGCTATGGATTCACCATTCATGACAATGAAATAAGTAGTGGAATAAACCTACATGGTTAACCACACAAATCTTACGACAGCGATGGCAGCTAATCATTTAAGGCAGCCTAGCCAAAGCCTATATGGCCAACTACGCATAAGACCTATAATCATTTAAGGCAGCTAAGCCAAGCCTATATGGTCAACTATGCTTAAGACCTATCATTTAAAAAGCCGAAAATTGGCTAGCACGAAATCGGCGGTAAACTATAATTGCTCCTTGAGCCCTGCCCGAAATCGGTGGTAAACAATAATTGCTCCTTGAGCCCATTGCCAGAAATCGGCGGTAAACTATCTTTCTCTTTGAGCCCAGTGTTAAGTCTAGTTCAGTCGTCTGGTTGAGTCAAGTTCAGTCAAGTCAAGTCGTGTCTAGTCAAAGTATGGTCAGTCAAAGTACACTAGCACCATTGCTCAAAAGCATCGACTATGTGTAGCATTCAAAATGCTGCAGATGCACGTTTCAATTTAGATATGCTCAAATATGCAATTGCTTGATGAAATTTTTAAATATTAAGTAAATAATATATATGCAAAATTGCGTTTCTCTTGAATCAGGTTCAAATTACAACGACAGTAAATGCCTTCAAGATATTGGTAATTATCTATTTAAAAAGTTCAACTCTTCAAGGTCAATTAATATATTGACAAGAGCTATTTGGATATATTCTTTGGATTCGTTAAAATGAGCAGCAAAAAAAAATTATCCATCCTCCAGGAGTATTTGCAGGCTTCACTTCGGAAATATTATCTTCTAAAGAAATCTTTATGTGAAGATTGACCGGGAAAGGGGGCAGGATCTATGTCTCCAAAGCATTCTATGCCTTGGTCTTTAAAAGCAATCTATGCCTTGGTCTTTAAAAGCAATTTATGCCTTGGTCTTTAAAAGTAATTTATGCCTTGGTCTTCAAAGTAATCTATGCCTTGGCCTTTCTCATAATCTCTTATACACGATGAAGAAATTCATATACTGAAAATTATGAAATCCAAGTACCAATCTAATGGAGACAAAGAACAGAATCAACAAAGATCCAAGGAAAAGTCTATGAAGAAATGTTAAGGAACACAAACTATAAAAGGCTCGACAAAAGACTTAGCAATTGAACCTTTGGAGCTGGAAATGATATCTCTAAGAGCGTGATTTAATGAGCAAAAGAATGCAATGCGAAGCACGATGACAAAGCTCAAAGATGAAATGATTAAATCATTATCATATTGCGAATATTGCAATCATCTTAAAAGAGAAGAAGTTTTCAATATAAATTTCAAAATTATTAAGTCTAATGTATGTTCACCATGTTTGGACACTACTGCTTGAACCTAGGGTACCAAACTTGCCAGTGAAATCTCTTTTAACCATGGTACCTCGATCCGCTAAGACTCATGAGCCGGGCATGGTGGTATGGGACACCGTGGTCGAGCTGTCGGCCTATGCTGGGGCCACGTGCCTCCCCATTGTGACCAGTGAGCAACTAGACTCGTGAGCCGATTATGGTGGTATGGGACACTATATTCGTGCTGTCGGCCTACATTAATAAGGTGATGGGGGAGTGGTGCAACGAATGCGAGCAACAGCCCTGACAGCCCTTTGTAGTGACCTCGAGCATACTCTGAATTGCAGTGAGGCGACGAGTTTTGCCGCAGTGTATAGAGTATGGACTAGGCTTGTTTCTGTATAGTGATGAATTGTTAAAGAGGTGATGGGGGAGTGGTGTAACCTTTGTGCGTAACAGCCCTGACAGCCTCTGCAGTGACCTAGAAAACACACCATCATCTGAGATTAACTAGGACTGACGACCCTAGAATGGATCATGTTTGGGAATGATACAAGGGAGGTACCTTAGTTTCCCAATACTGGTGTTTGAAATGGACTAATAATTACTCGGTAATCATGCTCATTATCGCACTGCATGTGCCTATTAGATGTGGAGCACTGAGGGATGGACGCATTTGCGAACGTAAGATGGTGTTGCATGTGGGTGGTTTGGCAAGGGCATACATCATGACTGCATTCATACTTGCAATAATAAGAGTAGTTAGGAGTGTTTGATTTTACTACTTTATCATTACTGCTTGACTGAATTGATAACATGTTAACCTATGATTTACTGTTCCACTGAGTTGATCACTCACTCCCACGTTACGGGACGGTGTTGTACACACCAACCAGATTTGTTGAGTTTCAGGTAATGGCGATGCTTATGAAGCAAAGCCAGACTACTACTATGATGTTGAGGAGGAGTTCTCCTACATGTAACTCTCTGACAGGTTTATAAAGACTTGTTATTGTATTGACGGGGCTATGGTACTTGGGATAGAAGACATTACACTTACACATTTGGTATATTTTAGAAATGTACTTGAAGTTTATTAACCTAGTAATGTTATCACACTCTGGAGACTCACCACAGTTTTTATATATTTTATATATCTATCATAGTCTTCCGCTTGCAATTTAACTGTCTCTGGAGTATGATATGTTGTTTTGTCTTAATCTCACTCATGTTCAATACACTAATGTAGACAACATTTAATCATCATTATCTATGTTGCATAAGTGATGTTCTGGAACTCGGGTGTTGAGTTATGCTCGATCCCTAATTTTTCGGGATGTTACAGTTAATATCAGAGCATGATTTGGATTAAACTGGACCTCGGTTATGGTCACACTGACACACTTTGACTTAGGAGGGAGCGACGGAACGTAGAAACAGTCATAGGTATCCCGATTTCGCCAATTGGCGAAGTTTACTGAAATCGAACACCGAAATCGAGTCTGTATTCAACCATGGTCGCACGGGACGACCTTAAAACATTCATAGGCCGTCTATAGATGATTCTCAATTTCAATCCACCTCACCCCAACCGTTGAAAATCGATAGAATACGGGATAAGTGTGATGATGATAACTACTCCGAATCCTCGGAACTTCTCTGGACTCCTCACAGAGACTTCTCGTATCCTTGAGGAAAGAAAGCAGAAAATAGAAATAAATTCTAATAAATTCAAATTGATTAATGAATGACTAAAAACGAGTTCACAACCCTTTAAATAGGGATATCAAGTAATGGGAATGAAATCAGAAACAAACTACAACTAAAACTCCTAGAATTTACGACTTACTATAAGGTCGTGATGTCTACTAGTGCGCAAGGTTTTTGGCTAAAAATAGTAAGTGCCCTATTTGGCTTCACCAAACCATTTTCCTAATTATTTCAAGCCCTTTTCACAATAGGCGTAACTCCTAAAACCCAACAGAGTAAGAGTAATCAAGCTAAAACTACTATATTTAGTAAAACGAAATTGAAACAGGGAAATGACCGTCAATCGGAGGGTTTTTTCGTAATTCCTGGCAGCGCAAAGCATAGCAGGGTTAGTTGGCTTCATTAGCTCGTTCTACCCCAAATTCATATATTTTACGTCAAATAACTCATTCCGGATTGTAAGATACGTCCGATTATACTGAAACTACCCGAAATTGAGCGAAATGGAGTCGGGGGGCCAAACGGAGCACTTCCAATGGGTTCCAAGGTGGGACCCAGTGTTTTTTGGGGCCTAGGGGACTGGAGAAACACGCCCATGGGCCCCCCCCTCGATTTCTGAACAATTTGTCGGCGAGGCCCTCGCCAGGTCGGTGAGGCCTCGCCACTTTTTTTTGCTGGGCTGGGCCGGCCGTCCGGGCGATCGAGTTTGGGGGTTGTTGGACCCCCCTGGTACCCATCCCGTCCCATTTCCATCACCCAAAAGCCTACTTCCTTCATAAACCTCCCCTCTAGGTCATTTTCTCTCTCCAACCAAGCTGTTTCTCTTCAAAATCATCCTCCCTACTGATTTCGACCACAACCTACCCACTCCCATCGTGCATTGCAGCCCTCTTCTCCTTTCCCTCTTCGTTTCTCTCATTTGGACCCCCACACGCCCATTTGGAGCTCAAAATCGGGCAAGCCCTCTAACCCATCCATTTTCTGCATTTTCCTTTCTTTACTCCTTGTCAGTGGGCCTCTACAACCCCTGATGAGAACCAAATCTGTGGAGAATCAAAACTCCAGGCCCTTTTCTCCCTTTAGGGCCCGTTCGGCCAAACTGCATTAGGTGAGTCAGGTGGATAGAATTGTAAACGTAATAATAACTGTATGTGTAGGGTATGGTCCTTGGATTGGGTGTATCCCATGTTTTCCAATACCATGTTTGGAATGTACGCAATTAAAAGTAAATTCCGAGATTGCCTTTCAAATAACACTTAGAAATTCATTATCCTGGGATTTGGAACTCCCATCTCACCCTTTTCCAACACGAGGCTCAATTTCTAAAGCCTATACCAATAATTTTAATCCCCACCCACCCTCCTACCAAACATGTCATTCCCAATCCTGAGGTGGGATTAGCAATACAGCCCCATTTAATGTAACTTAAGACCACTGGTCAAATAGTGTTGAAGTGATAAAGTCCCTTGATATACATTAACCCACCACACTCTGACAGCTTAAGCTTTTAGAGTAAATGGTTGTTTGACAAATAGGCCCTTGGAGTTTTGGAACTTAGGGCGGTGCTCCTAGATTTCGACAGACATGACCGTGTAGGAAATCTAACAAATTAATAATGTGAACCTTAGGACCCTTTTAGCTGGTATGAGCATGTGTGAAATGCTCGAGCGTCAAGTACAGATAACTCAGTTCCAATTAGACAACTTTGTCCCTAGGTGATAAAACCCTTCCTTGTATTATAAATGATGTGAAATCATCTAGTGTATGAGCATAGACTTTGGACTACACCTAAATTAAAACTAGACTACCGGTTACATTCGAGAAGGTCAGAGACCGATAGATGTAGTTAGGTCAAATCAATACACCTCTTTAATCTGTGTAGCGCAGCGGAAGCATGGTGGACCCTACCCCACTGGCCCAGGATCGAAACAGTGCTCGTTGAATACGAACATTATAGAAGACCAAGCCTGTCCTACTATGAGAAACCGTTTTAGGATGATCTAGTAAGATTTGATTCACCATTTCCTTAGACATAGATAATAACGAGGACTCTCTTGGACTAAGACCTAAAGGGCAACCTTAGACATAGACCCTTTCAATGATGGACATTCCTTACGTTTCTAGAGTGATCGGACTACGGAGTTACTGAAATATACAACTGCGAAACATTCGAGGCTTAACCCAATTCTCAATCCTGGGCGACTACCAACGGACTCACTGCTGACAAGCAGAAGATCAGGATCCACCAGGATTCGGAAGGGATACGATGAGCTTTCTACCCTAGCTCGATAGATGATCGATGTATCGGGATCGAGCCCACTATTACTGTCTCTCCGTGTGGGTCAAACAATGAAAACAACTATCTTACTCTAAATAATTGGGGATTGTCGTCGAGACTCCAAATAGGTACAAAAATAAATTGCAGCAAACCATCAGGGTATGAGAAATGGATAAAGAAATAAGTTTTACGGGGGGTAGACTAAAAATGAACCAGGCCAATATACACCTTACCACGCATAGAGACTTGAAAACAATAAGTCTTAGAGAAATGAAATAATAAAATCTTTCCTTATTACCTTAGGCAATTTTGGGGACGAAATTTTGTTTTAAGGGGGGTAGATTGTAACAGCTCAGATTTTTGCCAACCTGGGATTAGACGTCCTTAGGCAATGTGCCGATCCTAACACCTTATTAACTTGTCAAAACTCAGTCCCAAAGGCTAAAATCACTTGTGAACCCATTTCTTTCACAAATCCCACCCTTCACTACCTTGATCTTTCAATTTTTCTAAGCACTTTCATCCTAGACACTATCCTAAACTAGCTAAATAGTATAACTTGGGTCACTTTATATACAAACTACAAAGGCCCAGGTACCACCTCAGACAGAAATCATACAGGACTAAATCCTTTAGAAATTAGGCGAGAATTAGCCTGTGTTAAGCTAGAGTACCTGTGAAATTAGCACCAATCACTTTAAATACGATCTACAAGACCCAAAACTTGTAGAATCATTGACTCTAGGTTACCCTAAAATCTAGGATCAATCTCATTACTCGGCTGCTCTCGGGAGCATCTCGAAACTCCGTATCAGATCTGGACCGCACGTCGGAAGTCCGATTAACATGAAGTTAAGGAATTAGGACCGCCTTGCTGGGCTTGACAACCATCTGAAAATCAAATCCAAATAGTGTCTCATGGCTGTTCGCTTGAGTCCGGAGCGAGAGAGTGTGAAAACACTTGTTTTCTTTACAAAATAAATATCTTGAATAGTAATCTGGCACGTGTTGCTTGCGGATCAGTTTTAAGCAACCAGACCGTTATAATCAGACCAAATTACACCCTCTAATCAGGAGAAATTTCATACACATTTACATGTACCCGAAATCTCAGATCGAGATCCGCTGACCGTTGAACTAAAACTGGTCTGCCACGCGTGATCTGGAATCCCGACCGAAACGAAAACTTAACTCCACCTAAATCCGGTGTCGGTGAGCTTAAGTCTGACCTTTGGCTCAAGGAGGCCCACCAGAAGTCTTCCGTTGAGCTGAAACCAGCTCACTTTGGTTATAACCTAAGTATACTTTGACCTGGAGTCTATTTTGGTGAGATTTTATGTTATATAAGGGCCTTTGAATCCTCTCTCTCACAGCCATACGAATTTGAGATTGAGAGAGAAAAGAGAGAGAAAAGAGAGAGAAAGTGTGGGAGTTGTGGGAGAATCTCCCTGCCACTCTTTCCTGCCGCTATACGAGCTTCACCACTCCATTCTAGTCGCTTTTCCGACGATTCCAGCTCCCTTTCTGGGTAAGAAACCCTAACCCTAATCTATTTTGGAGTGTTGATGGTTGTAGGTTATGAAATAGCTAACCTATTTCGTTCTATAGGTTGGCAAACTGCCATATACAAAAGCTTAGCAAACCTATCGACTTCGTTACGATTCTACGACAAAAGGTGCGGACTTTAGATGTATAGGTTATGGTTTTCAACGCTTTCAATGTCAGATAATGATAGATTCATGATCTGCATGCAATTGCAAATGTACAAAGTGCTATCTGATTTCCGTTTCGATTAAAGATGAAGAATATGGAATTTCACATACTTTAGGTATTTGTAGAAAGTACCATATACGTATAAATTTTGGAATTGTGTTTGACATGATTATTTGCTGTATGAATATATTATATATGGATAAAATACTTGTTTGGCGAAAGGACTCGCCCTAATACATATTTTTGCTAATATACACTATGTATGTTAAAATAGTGTATTCTAAGTGTTTGTGAAAATGACCGAATGAGTATAGAATTCTCATTCGTGCTCGCCATGACTAATTGTCATGGATTTATGATTGTTGTATTGGCGATACCCCTTTGACGAAAGGATTTGCCCTAAATCACGCCATGGCCAAAACACACTATATATGCTAAAATGTGTGGCCGAAGTGTTTGTGGAAATGACTGAATGAATATTGAACTTGGATTCCTGCTTACCATGACTATCCGTCGTGGGTGTATGCGTGTTATGATTGAGGTAACTCCCTAGTGAAAGGATTTGGCCTTATACCTATGTGATCAGCATATGTCATGTATGTTGATGCATGTATTTTAAAGTGTTTGTTGAAATGTCTGAATAAGAAGTAGTTAGTAAATTGTAATGTTTAAGGGTGTTGAGATATGATTCTCAACTTCTTTAACTGTGTATGATTTCTTTAGATATCTGTGTGATTAGGAATTGAATATGTACAAACTTATGCTTGTATTGTGCTTCATAACATGCTCAACTGCTTTTATGATTTTATCTATGTAATGCATATGTTTAAATTCATATTTACGTTGTATGATCCGTCATGGGTGAGGGGGGAGCGGTGCAACGAGTGCATGCAATAGCCCTGGCAGCCCTAAACGGATAATATCAGACTTTAATTATATGATTTGAATCTTGATCCATTACTGCTTTAACTATCTGCAATTGAATGTGATTGGGGCTATGATTATAGTCCAGGCAATCGGTAACGAGATTGAATTCGTGGCTGAGATTCATTTGCCATGTGAGATGTGTTCGACGAACCCGAGTCATACTTTGGTTGGCAATAGTGGTTGGCCACGCGAAGTGCTTATGCACTTCATGTCGTTCAACTTGTTGTGCGCTCGAGCTAGCCGAGCTCGTCAAGTAACCCGATCTGTCTAATGTATGTTCACCATGTTTGGACGCTACTGCTTGAACCTAGGGTACCAAACTTACCAGTGAAATCCCTTTTAACCATGGTACCTTGATCCGCTAAGACTCATGATTCGGGCATGGTGGTATGGGACACCGTGGTCGAGCTGTCGGCCTACGCTGGGGCCACTTGCCTCTCCGTAGCGACCAGTGAGTAACTAGACTCGTGAGCCGATTATGGTGGTATGGGACACTATATTCGTGTTGTCGGCCTACATTGATAAGGTGATGGGGGAGTGGTGCAACGAATGCGAGCAACAGCCCTAGCAGCCCTTTTTAGTGACTTCGAGCATACTCTGAATTGTGATGAGGCGACGTGTTTTGCCGCAGTGTATAGAGTGTGGACTAGGCCTATTTCTGTATACTGATGAATCGTTAAAGAGGTGATGAGGGAGTGGTGTAACCTTTGTGCGTAACAGCCCTGACAGCCTCTGCAGTGACCTAGAAAACACACCATCATCTGAGATTAACTATGACTGATGACCCTAGAATGGATCATGTTTGAGAATGATACAAGGGAGGTACCTTAGTTTCCCAATACTGTTGTTTGAAATGGACTAATAATTACTCGGTAATCATGCTCATCATCGCACTACATGTGCCTAGTAGATGTGGAGCACTGAGGGATAGACGCATTTGCGAACATAAGATGGTGTCGCATGTGGGTGGTTTGGCATGGCATACATCATGACTGCATTCATACTTGCATTAATAAGAGTAGTTAGGAGTGTTTGATTTTACTACTTTATCATTACAGCTTGACTGGATTGATAACAATTTAACCTATGCTTTACTGTTCCACTGAGTTGATCACTCACTCCCACGTTACGGGACGGTGTTGTACATACCAACCAGATTTGTTGAGTTTCAGGTAATGGCGATGCTTATGAAGCAAAGCCGGACTACTACTATGATGTTGAGGAGGAGTTCTCCTACATGTAACTCTTTGACAGGTTTATAAAGACCTGTTATTGTATTGACGGGGCTATGGTACTTGGGATAGAAGACATTACACTTACACATTTGGTATATTTTAGAAATGTACTTGAAGTTTATTAACCTGGTAATGTTATCACACTCTGGAGACTCACCACAGTTTTTATATATTTTATATATCTATCAGTCTTCCGCTTGCAATTTAACTGTCTCTGGAGTATGATATGTTGTTTTATCTTAATCTCACTCATGTTCAATACACTAATGTAGACAACATTTAATCATCATTATCTATGTTGCATAAATGATGTTCTGGAACTCGGGTGTTGAGTTATGCTCGACCCCTGATTTTTCGGGTTGTTACAGTTAATATCAGAGCATGATTTGGATTAAACCAGACCTCGGTTATGGTCACACGATGCACACTGACACACTTTGACTTAGGAGGGAGCGACGGAACGTAGAAACAGTCATAGGTATCCCGATTTCGCCAATTGGCGAAGTTCACTGAAATCGAACACTGAAATCGAGTCTGTATTCAACCATGGTCGCACGGGACGACCTTAAAACATTCCTAGGCCGTCTATAGATGATTCTCAATTTCAATCCACCTCACCCCAACCGTTGAAAATCGATAGAATACAGGATAAGCGTGATGATGATAACTACTCTGAATCCTCGGAGCTTCTCTGGACTCCTCACAGAGACTTCTCGAATCCATGAGGAAAGAAAGCAGAAAATAGAAATAAATTCTAATAAATTCAAAATTGATTAATGAATGACTAAAAATGAGTTCACAACCCTTTAAATAGGGATACCAAGTAATGGGAATGAAATCAGAAACAAACTACAACTAAAACAACTAGAATTTGCGACTTACTATAAGGTTGTGATGTCTACTAGTGCGCAAGGTTTTTGGCCAAAAATAGTAAGTGTCCTATTTGGCTTCACCATACCATTTTCCTAATTATTTCAAGCCCTTTTCACAATAGGCGTAACTCCTAAAACCCAACGGAGTAAGAGTAATCAAGCTAAAACTACTATATTTAGTAAAACGAAATTGAAACAGGGAAACGACCGTCAATCGGAGGGTTTTATCGTAATTTCGGACAGCGCAAAGCATAGCAGGGTTGGTTGGCTTCATTAGCTCGTTCTACCCCAAATTCATATATTTTACGTCAAACAACTCATTCCAGATTGCAAGATACGTTCGATTATCCTGAAACAACCCGAAATTGAGCGAAATGGAGTCGGGGGGCCAAACGGAGCACTTCCAGTGGGTTCCAAGGTGGGACCCAGTGTTTTTTGGTGCCTAGGGGACTGGAGGAACACGCCCATGGGGTCCTCCCTCGATTTCTGAACAATTTATCGGCGAGGCCCTCACCAGGTCGGCGAGGCCTCACCACTTTTTTCTGCTGGGCTGGGCTTGCCGGCCGGGCGATCGAGTTTGGGGGTTGTGGGACCCCCTGGTACCCATCCCGTCCCATTTCCATCACCCAAAAGGCTACTTCCTTCATAAACCTCCCCTTTAGGTCATTTTCTCTCTCCAACCTAGCTGTTTCTCTTCAAAATCACCCTTCCGATCGTCCTCCCTACTGATTTCGACCACAACCTACCCACTCCCATCATGCATTGCAGCCCTCTTCTCCTTTCCCTTTTCGTTTCTCTCATTTGGACCCCCACACGCCCATTTGGAGCTCAAAATCGGGCAAGCCCTCTAACCCATCCATTTTCTGCATTTTCCTTTCTTTACTCCTTGTCAGTGGGCCTCTACAACCCCTGATGAGAACCAAATCTGTGGAGAACCAAAACTCCAGGCCCTTTTCTCCCTTTAGGGCCCGTTCGGCCAAACTGCATTAGGTGAGTAAGGTGGATAGAATTGTAAACGTAACAATAACTGTATGTGTAGGGTATGGTCCTTGGATTGGGTGTATCCCATGTTTTTTAATACCATGTTTGGAATGTATGCAATTAAAAGTAAATTCCGAGATTGCCTTTCAAATAACACTTAGAAATTCATTATCCTGGGATTTGGAACTCCCATCTCACCCTTTTCCAACACGAGGCTCAATTTCCAAAGCCTATACCAATAATTTTAATCCCCACCCACCCTCCTACCAAACATGTCATTCCAAATCCTGAGGTGGGATTAGCAATACAGTCCCATTTAATATAACTAAAGACCACTGGTCAAATAGTGTTGAAGTGATAAAGTCCCTTGATATACATTAACCCACCACACTTTGACAGCTTAAGCTTTTAGAGTAAATGGTTGTTTGACAAATAGGCCCTTGGAGTTTTGGAACTTAGGGCGGTGCTCCTAGATTTCGACAGACATGACCGTGTAAGAAATCTAACAAATTAATAATGTGAACCTTAGGACCCTCTTAGCTGGTATGAGCATGTGTGAAATGTTCGAGCGTCAAGTACAGATAACTCAGTTCCAATTAGACAACTTTGTCCCTAGGTGATAAAACCCTTATATTATAAATGATGTGAAATCATCTAGTGTATGAGCATAGACTTTGGACTACACCTAAATTAATACTAGACTACCGGTTGCATTCGAGAAGGTCAGAGACCGATAAATGTAGTTAGGTCAAATCAATACACCTCTTTAATCTGGTTAACGCAGCGGAAGCGTGGTGGACCCTACCCCACTGGCCCAGGATCGAAACAGTGCTCGTTGAATACGAACATTATAGAAGCCCAAGCCTGTCCTACTATGAGAAACCGTTTTAGGATGATCTAGTAAGATTTGATTCACCATTTCCTTGGACATAGATAATAACGAGGACTCTCTTGGACTAAGACCTAAAGGGCAACCTTAGACATAGACCCTTTCAATGATGGACATTCCTTACGTTTCTAGAGTGATCGGACTACGGAGTTACTGAAATATACAATTGCAAAACATTTGCGGCTTAACCCAATTCTCAATCCTAGGCGACTACCAATGGACTCACTGCTGACAAGCAGAACACCAGGATACACCAGGATTCGGAAGGGATACGATGAGCTTTCTACCCTAGCTCGGTAGATGATCGATGTATCGGGATCGAGCCCACTATTACCGTCTCTCCGTGTGGGTCAAACAATGAAAACAACTATCTTACTCTAAATAATTGGGGATTGTCGTCGAGACTCCAAATAGGTACAAAAATAAATTGTAGCAAACCATCAGGGTATGAGAAATGGATAAAGAAATAAGTTTTAAGGGGGGTAGACTAAAAATGAACCAGGCTAATATACACCTTACCACGCATAGAGACTTGAAAATAATAAGTCTTAGACAAATGAAATAATAAAATCTTTCCTTATTACCTTAGGCAATTTTGGGGACGAAATTTTGTTTTAAGGGGGGTAGATTGTAACAGCTCGGATTTTTGCCAACTTGGGATTAGACGTCCTTAGGCAATGGGTCGATCCTAACACCTTATTAACTTGTCAAAACTCAGTCCCAAAGGCTAAAATCGCTTGTGAACCCATTTCTTTCACAAATCCCACCCTTCACTACCTTGATCTTTCAATTTTCTAAGCACTTTCATCTTAGACACTATCCTAAACTAGCTAAATAGTATAACTTGGGTCACTTTATATACAAACTACAAAGGCCCAGGTACCACCTCAGACAGAAATCATACAGGACTAAATCTTTTAGAAATTAGGCGAGAATTAGCCAATGTTAAAGTAGAGTACCTATGAAATTAGCACCAATCACTTTAAATACGATCTGCAAGACCCAAAACTTGTAGAATCATTGACGCTAGGTTACCCTAAAATCTAGGATCAATTTCATTACCCGGCTGCTCTCGGGAGCATCTCGAAACTCCGTATCAGATCTGGATCGCACGTCGGAAGTCCGATTAACATGAAGTTAAGGAATTAGGACCGCCTTGCTGGGCTTGACAACCATCTCGAAAATCAAATCCAGAGAGTGTCCCACGGCTGTTCGCTTGAGTCCGGAGCGAGAAAGTGTGAAAACACTTGTTTTCTTTACAAAATAAATATCTTGAATAGTAATCTGGCACGTGTTGCTTGCGGATCAGTTTTAAGCAACCAGACCGTTAGAATCAGACCAAATTACACCCTCGAATCAAGAGAAATTTCATACACATTTACATGTACCCGGAATCTCCGATCGAGATTCGCTGACCGTTGAACTAAAACTGGTCTGCCACGCAAGATCTGGAATCCCGACCGAAACGAAAACTTAACTCTACCTAAATCCGGTGTCGGTGAGCTTAAGTCCGACCTTTAGCTCAAGGAAGCCCGTTAGAAGTCATCCGTTGAGCTAAAACCATCTCACTTTGGTTATAACCTAAGTATACTTTGACCTGGAGTCTATTTCGGTGAGATTTTAGGCTATATAAGGGCCTTTGAATCCTCTCTCTCACAGCCATACGAATTTGAGATTGAGAGAGAGAAAAGAGAGAGAAAAGAGAGAAAAAGTGTGGGAGTTGTGGGAGAATCTCCCTGCCACTCTTCCCTGCCGCTATACGAGCTTCGCCACTCCATTCTCGTCGTTTTCTGGTGATTCCAGCTCCGTTTCTGGGTAAGAAACCCTAACCCTAATATGTTTTGGAGTGTTGATGGTTGTAGGTTATGAAATAGCTAACCTATTTCGTTCTATAGGTTGGCAAACTGCCATATACAAAAGCTTAGCAAACCTATCGACTTCGTTACGATTCTACGACAAAAGGTGCGGACTTTAGATGTATAGGTTATGGTTTTCAACGCTTTCAATGTCAGATAATGATAGATTCATGTTCTGCATGCAATTGCAAATGTACAAAGTTCTATCTGATTTCCGTTTCGATTAAAGATGAAGAATATGGAATTTCACATACTTTAGGTATTTGTAGAAAGTACCATATACGTATAAATTTTGGAATTGTGTTTGACATGATTATTTGTTGTATGAATATATTATATATGGATAAAATACTTGTTTGGCGAAAGGGCTCGCCCTAATACATGTTTTTGCTAATATACACTATGTTAAAATAGTGTATTCTAAGTGTTTGTGAAAATGACCGAATGAGTATAGAATTCTCATTCGTGCTCGCCATGACTAATTGTCATGGATTTATGATTGTTGTATTGGCGATACCCCTTTGATGAAAGGATTTGCCCTAAATCACGCCATGGCCAAAACACACTATATATGCTAAAATGTGTGGCCGAAGTGTTTGTGGAAATGACTGAATGAAGATTGAACTTGGATTCCTGCTTACCATGACTATCCGTCGTGGGTGTATGCGTGTTATGATTGGGGTAAGTCCCTAGTGAAAGGATTTGGCCTTATACCTATGTGATCAGCATATGTCATGTATGTTGATGCATGTATTTTAAAGTGTTTGTTGAAATGTCTGAATAAGCAGTAGTTAGTAAATTGTAATGTTTAAGGGTGTTGAGATATGATTCTCAACTTCTTTAACTATGTGTATGATTTCTTTAGATATCTGTGTTATTAGGAATTGAATATGTACAAACTCATGCTTGTGTTGTGCTCCATAACATGCTCAACTGCTTTTATGATTTTATCTATGTAATGCATATGTTTAAATTCATATTTACGTTGTATGATCCGTCATGGGTGATGGGGGAGCGGTGCAACGAGTGCATGCAACAGCCCTGGCGGCCCTAAACGGATAATATCAGACTTTGATTATATGATTTGAATCTTGATCCATTACTGCTTTAACTATCTGCAATTGAATGTGATTGGGGCTATGATTATAGTCCAGGCAATCGGTAACGAGATTGAATTCGTGGCTGAGATTCATTTGCCACATGAGATGTGTTCGACGAACCCGAGTCATACTTTGGTTGGCGATAGTGGTTGGCCACGCGAAGTGCTTATGCACTTCATGTCGTTCAACTTGTTGTGCACTCGAGCTAGCCGAGCTCGTCAAGTAACCCGATCTGTCTAATGTATGTTCACCATGTTTGGACGCTACTGCTTGAACCTAGGGTACCAAACTTGCCAGTGAAATCCCTTTTAACCATGGTACCTCGATCCGCTAAGACTCATGAGCCGGGCATGGTGGTATGGGACACCGTGGTCGAGCTGTCGGCCTACGCTGGGGCCACGTGCCTCCCCGTTGTGATCAGTGAGCAACTAGAGTCGTGAGCCGATTATGGTGGTATGGGACACTATATTTGTTCTGTCGGCCTACATTGAAAAGGTGATGGGGGAGTGGTGCAACGAATGCGAGCAACAGCCCTGGCAGCCCTTTGTAGTGACCTCGAGCATACTCTGAATTGCGGTGAGGCGACGAGTTTTACCGCAGTGTATAGAGTATGGACTAGGCCTGTTTCTGTATAGTGATGAATTGTTAAAGAGGTGATGGGGGAGTGGTGTAACCTTTGTGCGTAACATCCCTGACAACCTCTGCAGTGACCTAGAAAACACACCATCATCTGAGATTAACTAGGACTGACGACCCTAGAATGATCATGTTTGGGAATGATACAAGGGAGGTACCTTAGTTTCCCAATACTGCTGTTTGAAATGGACTAATAATTACTCGGTAATCATGCTCATCGTCGCACTGCATGTGCCTAGTAGATGTGGAGCACTGAGGGATTGACACATTTGTGAACGTAAGATGGTGTCGCATGTGGGTGGTTTGGCAAGGGCATACATCATGACTGCATTCATACTTGCATTAATAAGAGTAGTTAGGAGTGTTTGATTTTACTGCTTGACTGAGTTAATAACATGTTAACCTATGCTTTACTGTTCCACTGAGTTGATCACTCACTCTCACGTTACGGGACGGTGTTGTACACACCAACCAAATTTGTTGAGTTTCAGGTAATGGCGATGCTTATGAAGCAAAGCCGGACTACTACTATGATGTTGAGGAGGAGTTCTCCTACATGTAGCTCTCTGACAGGTTTATAAAGACCTGTTATTGTATTGACGGGGCCATGGTACTTGGGATAGAAGACATTGCACTTACACATTTGGTATATTTTAGAAATGTACTTGAAGTTTATTAACCTGGTAATGTTATCACACTCTGGAGACTCACCACAGTTTTTATATATTTTATATATCTATCACAGTCTTCCGCTTGCAATTTAATTGTCTCTGGAGTATGATATGTTGTTTTGTCTTAATCTCACTCATGTTCAATACACTAATGTGGACAACATTTAATCATCATTATCTATGTTGCATAAGTGATGTTCTGGAACTCGGGTGTTGAGTTATGCTCGACCCCTGATTTTTCGGGATGTTACAGCTTGACTGGATTGATAACATGTTAACCTTTGCTCTATGATTCCACTGATTTGATCACTCACTCCCACGTTACGGGACGGTGTTTTAAACACCAAACAGACCATGTCTTGATTTCAGATGACGACGTGTCCACAAAGGCGGAGCCTGATTACTATGACGATCAGGACAAGTTCTCTTATATGCAGTTCTCCGGCGGCTTCGCTTAGGCCATCCGGATCGACGGGGTTACAGAGATTTTCATTGTAGTTGTACTGTTTGACATTTTGATTTTGAGACTATTACATGTATATGGTGACTCAGTGATGTATTCATACTCTGGAGACCAATCATGATCTTTTGACTAATATATGTTTATTTATGTCTTTCAGTCTTCCGCTTGCATTTTACAATTTGATCTGGAGTATGAATTACTGTTTTGGTATAATCCAACTCATGATTAATACACTAACACAGACAACATTTAATCGTAAGTATATATGTTGCATAAGTGATGTTTTGGAACTTGGGAGTTAAGTTGCTACTCGACCCCTGATTTTCAGGGCGTTACAAGTTGGTATCAGAGCAAGATTTGGATTAAACCGAACATGGGTTATGGTCACACAACGTACACTGACGCAAATGCAACTTAGGTGGGTGCGAGAAAATGTAGAAACAGTCATAGGAGTCCCAGTTTCACCAATTGGCGAAGTTCACCGAAAACGATCACCGAGATCGAGTCCATACACCTCCGTGGTCACATGAGGCGACCCCGGATCACTCCTAGACCGTCAAACGATGGGTCTTGACCACAAATTACCCCATCCCAGCCGTCAACAGTCAGTAAATGATAGTATACATCAGAAATTACCCGAAAGTACCCGATTTGGCTCGAATCGGAGTCGGGGGGTCGAAACGATCAATTCGGTGGGACCCAATGTGGGCCCCACATCTTTTTTGGACCAAGGGGGAGGGGAGGACCTAGCCCAAAGGGCGAGCCCTCGCCAAAATCTCCAAAGGTCGGCGTGGGCCTCACCGCCAAGCGGGCTCGACCGGCCAGCAGCAACAGCAGCGTCTGCTGCATAATTTTATTTTTTTAAAACTATTTTTCGGGGGTTTTTTCATACATTGGTCCCGCATCAAGCGAATCCACCCCGTCCACTGATTCCAATAGTTCAAGACAAGCCAAACAAGTCCAATATCTTATTTTTTTGTTGTATAGAAATGGCATGGTGGTTTTCAACGGTAGAAACCACTGTTTTATATGTTATGGCTCGCCAGAAGATCGGATGGACTTCATTTTTCGGTTCAACGCCTAAAATGATCTAAGTGATGGAATGGGTGGCTTGGATTAAAAGCATACATCAAGGTGGGACCTATACAAGTGGCCCTTCCCGAGAGCTTGAAACAGGCTCATATTTGTGTTTTCATTTCACGTCCAGGGACGTCCCTGGACGTGGACGGTCTGTGCAAACACAAGCAGCAAGGTGGGCTTTGCTCAGGTGGGCCACCAAATGATGGGTGGTGTGGATATTATACATAAAAAGTGGGCCTCACCTACAAATGACTTGGATCCAATACATGCTTCATGGTGGGGTCCATCCAAGTGGGCCACACGGCCAAATCATCACACAAAAAAATAAATAAATAAAAAGTGAGGGAGAGAGAAAAAGAGAAAGAGGGACATGTGTGATGGAGTGACCCCGACACTATGGGCCCTCCATTTCAAGCATCCAATCATACATCAAGTGGGTCCCATTGCATGTGGGCCCACCAAATCAAAGATCAACGGTGGAGATCCCTTCTCCACCAAGATGTTAGGTCTAGATGACCCCTTATTTTTTTGGACTAGAAAGTAAACATCATGATGGGGTCCATGGAGAATGGCCCCATCATGAAATGATAATAAAATCAAGGTGGGCCATCGGCCACATCTAGGGACCCAAGTGAGATCCATACCATCAATCGGTAGGCCTCACTTGGCCCATCATCAAAACATGGAAAGATCTAGCCTAATAAGTACCCACTGTTTGATCTTCTTGGTCCGTTGGAAAGCCGATCTCCTTGTGCTTCACTTTAATGGAAAGTGATGAAAGGTGAATGGCTAGGATGAAGGATTTTGGGAAAGGAAAGTGGCCCACACAACTCACTCTTTTCTCACATGGAAGAGCATTGATGTGGGAATTTTCCTTACTTGGGAATGTGGGTTTGAGAAATGAGAGAGAGAGAGAGAGTTGTAAAGAGAGAGAGAGTAGCTTAGGTAGTCCATGATTACTTGTAAGAGAGGTATGGGTGGCTAGCAATAAATGCTTGTAAGAAGGGCTAGGGGTAGGGTAGCTAGCCATAAGTGCTTGTAAGAAGCGCTAGGGGTAGATAGGGTAGTTATAGATAAGGTAGGGTGGCTATAGCTAGGGTAGGGTGGCTATAAATAGGGTGATATCATCACTCTCATGATTTCTTAGGGATTAGTGCCACATGGGATGGGTAGGTCCCACAATCTACAGTCCATGGTCATTACAATGCACGGCCCACATCTTATGATCTAAGCGTTGGATTGGCGCACGAGACACGACGTTGGAATCGCAGCGATGGCGTGGTCGTAATGGTACAAGTCTCGAATTAAGCTAACTCAGATCTACCGGATACGACTTAGGATCACACGCAAACATTGATTATACGTCGCAAATTGCCAGACTTCGACGGGAAGGATCACGGGAGTCGACGGAACACTACGAACTAGGATACGGGTCTTACGGTTAAGGTTTAGGTTAGGAAATTGGGTTCGGGTTCGGGATTGGGTTTAAGTTTGGGTTTTCAAGTTTAGGTTATAGTTTAAGGTTTAGGTTTAGGAAATTGGGTTTGGGTTTGGGATCGGGTTTAGGTTTAGGTATAGGCTTAGGTTATAGGTTATAGGTTAAATGTTTAGGTTAAGGTTTAGGGATTCGGGTTCAGGTTCGGGTTCGGGTTTGGGTTTAGGTTATAGGTTTTGGGTTTTGGGATTCGAGAATAGGTTTAGGTTATAAGTATAGGTTTAGGTTGGGTTATAGGTTAAGGTTTAGGTTTAGGTTCAGGTTATAGGTTATAAGTATAGGTTTATGTTTAGGTTAAGGTTATAGGTATAGGTTTTGGGATTTGAGAATAGGTTTAGGTTAAGGTTCCAAGTATAGGTTATGGGTTAAGGTTTAGGTGTAGGAAATCGGGTTCGGGTTCGGGTTCGGGATCGGGTTTAGGTTTCGGTTTAGGAAATCAAGTTCTAGTTCGGGATTGGGTTTAAGTTTGGGTTTTCAAGTTTAGGTTATAGGTTAAGGTTTAGGTTTAGGAAATCGGGTTCGAGTTTGGGATCGGGTTTAGGTTTGGGTTTTTAAGTTTAGGTTTAAGTATAGGCTTAGGTTATAGGTTATTGGTTATATGTTTAGGTTAAGGTTTAGGGATTCAGGTTCGGGTTCGGGTTCGGGTTTGTGTTCAGGTTTAGGTTATAGGTTTTGGTTTAGGTTATAGGTTATAGGTTTAGGTTAAAGATTAGGTTTAGGTTATGGGTTTTGGGATTTGAGAATAGGTTTAGGTTATAAGTATAGGTTTAGGTTGGGTTATAGGTTAAGGTTTAAGTTTAGGTTTAAGTTATAGGTTATAAGTATAGGTTTATGTTTAGGTTAAGTTCTAGGTTTAGGTTATAGGTATAGGTTTTGGGATTTGAGAATAGGTTTAGGTTAAGGTTATAAGTATAGGTTATAGGTTAAGGTTTAGGTTTAAGAAATCGGGTTCTGGTTCGGCATCAGGTTGAGGTTTGGGTTAAGGAAATCGAGTTCGAGTTTATGATTGGGTTTAAGTTTGGGTTTTCAAGTTAAGGTTATAGGTTAAGGTTTATGTTTAGGAAATCGGGTTCAGGTTCAGGATCAGGTTTAGGTTTGGGTTTTCAAGTTTAGGTTTACTCTTGTCACGCCCCAGACTCGGTAACCAGAATCACAAGGAACTCGATGGCCGGTTCTATCCATAACAGCCTCCATAGTACCCCATTCTCGGCTCTTGAGGCAGGTTCTGATCCTGGGATCATACAAGGAGAAATTTTCATAACAATATAATTATTATCAATATGAGCATACCTAAGTTCATAACAAGAACATCTAAGAATAACAAAGGCACACATTACAAAATCCACTATAAATTTGAACTTTTACAATCATCTATAAGGTCTAAAAGGACATATATGAGATAAAAAGGAAAGGAGAGAAAGGTCGGCAACACTAGAGTCCTCAAATGCTCAGCTCTACTCCATGCTCTACCGCTATGACGCCTACCTAGAGTCTTCTGCACGCATCAATCGTGCATAAGCTTATAGAAGCTCAGAGGGTGGTGTAAGTGTGTGACAATGGTGCACAAAACAATAGTAGGCGATGTAAGAAGGGAAACATGCTCAATGGGAATATCACTAGCCTTACCAAGGCTTATCATGAATACAATACGATGAGTACTGGACGCCATACCAAGGCAATGCATGAAGGGGCTTACACAGCCAATGCTAATGTGATGCAAGTAATGTAAGCCCCGTATCCTACACCGTACCATTCCGTAGGTTTCCGCAGTCTTCCCGGTCAAATTTCGGCAACATTCGACCCTTAACTGGCATTTGCACGTGACCTTGATTCATACGTCGTCAACCCGAATCGACTCAACCCGAGACTTGAACCCTTGTTACCACACCGTCGTCGCAGTTACGATACCGCGACTCCCACGCCGATTCGATACTCTGGCCAGGAGATGTGGGCCAGTTTCGATGCTCGAAAAACACCGCGCGTGGGAATTCTGAGAGAATCTCTACGAGATGTCACATCAATCATCCATCAATCAATCCCATCATGTCAAGTACACATCACCTCACACCCTTTCCCAAGCAACCCGCAAAAGTCAAAAAGTCTCTTACAAGCTCATACCTCTCTTATAACATTTGCCACAAAAGTCAAAAAGTTCTTACACCCATCACTCACCACATCCATCACTCCATTACCCATCACTCTCTCTCCCTTTACAAGTCTCTCTCCCTCTCTCTCTCCCAACCTCATTCCCAAGCAAGAAAATAGCACACGTCCCAAGCTTCTCCAAGCTTTCTCAAGCAACAAGTGTGGCCCACCTTTCCTACCCCCTCATCTCTCATCTCAACCATCCAAATCTCATCTCCTCCGTTGGAATCAAAGCTAAGGAGCAAGAAGGAACAGTGGGTGATCTTGGATCTCCACTTATTTTCTTATTTTGTGATTTAAGGGCCCACTTGTAGTGGGACCCACCTTGATGTATGCTTATGATCAAGAGGGGCCCATAGTGGCAGGGTCCCTCTGATATTGCCGATGTCTCTATCTCTCTCTATCCCTCTCTATCTCTTTATTTCTTTCTCCCTTTCTTGTATTGTGGACCCCACTATGAAGTATGATCCACACCGTCCCACCCGTAGGGCCCACCTTATAGTCCATCCTTTGGGTGGGCCTGTATATAGGAGAATACAAGCATCAGCTTGATTCAAAACTTAGGTGGGCCACATCCTTGTGGGCCACACCATGATGTTTGTGTATGACCACGACCAGCGTCAGGGCTGGACGCTGGCTAGTGACACCGAGATCCATAGCTAATTGGCAGACTGCGTGGAGATACCTCGTTTCAACACGTGAGGTCTTAACATCCCTGTGGTGGTGTCTAACTTTTAGTGTGTGTACTGTCTGTGGTGTGAAGCACAACAACGTTTTCTTTTTTTAGGCTTTTTGCTGGGTCATGTGTGCAGCCTCCACCTTGATGTTTGTTTCAAATCCACATCGTCCATCCTATTCTTTGGCTCATTTTAGGCGTTGAGCCGAAAAATGAGGTCAATCCGATAATCAAGCAGGCCATACCAAAGGAAACTGTATTTTCTACTGTTTAAAGCTTTTAGGACCTACCTTGCTTTATCCACACAGAAACATGCCATATATTGGACTTGTTTTGTGTGTTTTGATCCCTAAAACGCATTGGACGGAGTGAATTCTCAGGTAGCGGGCCCCACATGTGATTTTTCTCTGGAAAACAAAAAAATAAAAAAATATAAGCTGCTGCTGTCAGAAGGCAGCAGGCGCTGCCTACGGATGAACGGCGGGCGGACAGCAGCCACCCACGGCTCCAACCGTGGGCCCCACCATGATGTATATTTGTCATCTAACCCATTCACGAGGTGGGTCCCACCATGGAGTGGCCCCCCTCCAAAAATCAGGCCTATCCAGCCTTTTGGTGGCCCACATCAGAGGAAACAATGTGAATTGAACCATTTACCATTGAAACGCTTTTTGGGCCCCCAGAGGTTTTGGATCAAGATGAAATTTGTTCTTACCCTTCATCTAGGTCTGCTTGACCTTATGGACGGTTCGGATGGTTTATAAACATTAAGGTGGGCCCCACGTGGGACCCACAGTGATGTATGCATTTTATTTCCACCGTCCACATGTGCGTGCGTGTGCATGCTTGTGTGTGCCTGTGGTGTGTGCACGTGTGGCTGTGTGTGTGTGTATATATATATATATATATATTATATTAAATATATTATATATAATATATATTATTATGTAATATATATATATATATATATATATATTATATATATCCATGATGGTGGGCCTTCATGGGACCCACCATGATGCATGTGTTGTGTCCAAGCTGTCTATCTATTTTGTGAGCTCATTTCATGGCGTGAGCTAAAGAATGAGTTAGATCTATAGTTCAAGTGGACCCCACTTTGATATATGTATGAGGCCCATCTTGGGTTATTTGTGGCCCATCCGTTAAGGCCGACCTTGATATGCATGTGGCCCATATGATTAGGCCCATCTTGATGTAGTTAGGGGCCAACCATTGAGGCCCACCTGATATACTTAAGGCCCATGTTATATGACCCATTTGTTGTACCTAAGGCCCATGGGTTGAGGCCCGATTGGATGTACACAAGTCCATTAAGATGTATGACCCTACCATGGTTTGTGTAATAATGCTATGACGGTCGTGCCTTGGGAGCAATGTTGGTTTCACGTCCACATTATAAAATAATGTTGGTTAAATGTTTACATTACGATTCTCCCTAGGGTCCATTGTTAGGCCCATACTTGTAGGCCATCTAGGCCCATCTTCATTATGAACAACATCTATCCCATATAACATGTTTAGTATAGTTCCATAATTCATGATCATACGCATCATATGTATGCTTGATAAGAGAAATGACTGAACATAGCATATGCCTTCGGGCAGATTGTTTAGGGACTCCAGGGTAGGGGGTGTTGCCCCACATGAGCGCACGGTACGCGCATGATTGCTGCATGACTGGATAGTGTGATTCATGCATTTGCATTGTGTGATATGGTACTGTACGCCCTAGCGACATCAGGGTCTTAGTCTCCACAGGTGTATCGTGGTTGGCAGTATTTGATACTAGAAATTTTGTTCTACATGGGGTGTTATAGATATCCCTGGGTGAAAGTCTTTAAACGCTTATGGTACCAAGAGGTTGCTCCAACGTCTAGACCGAGTGAGTACATGAACGCCAAGGACCGATTACCAGAAGGCCGCGCTTTCCACTATGTCGTGGTCGGTTGGAAAGGGGTGCGGCCTTACCCGCCCGAAAGGAGGGGGCAAAGCTAGGTTGAGTTTGACCAGCTCGAGGAATGGGTCCGCTATCGACGATCCGAGCCAATATTGGCAGGAGGATAGTGAGGTCTCTTCCACTTACCTTATTGCGTGCGATGGGGCGGCAATCTGGTTTAGAGTGTACTAGACCCCGTTGATATTCCAGATTTGGGCTGTATTGATATGTGGACTTAGATGAGGATTTGTATGCTTGAGTTACATTTCGCACGCATAGCCTTGGTATGGCCGACATCATTCATGCTTTGCATCGCATAGCCTTAGTACGGCTAACGGTATTCATGGATTCACCAGCATGTTCCGCATTACTCTGATACTGCATATTTGCATTACTACCTTGCGCACACACTTTCACCACACTCTAAGCCTTCTATAAGCTTATACACGACCGTTGCGTGCAGGTGACGTTGGGACACAGAGCGCTGAGGCAGGAGCATAGAGCAGATCTTTTTTGAGCTTGTTGTCCATTCTCATTGTATTTCCCTTTATGCTTATTGTACTTGTAAAGTTTTTTTTTATTATAATGGAAATGTGAAGGAGTTTTTGGTTGTTGTTTGTAGGTTATGCCTATGGTTATGCTTATTAAGAATTAAACTGATGTTGGAAATCCTCCTTGTAGCATCCCAGGATCGGAACTTGGCGAATGGGCGCTGGGAGCCTAGAATGGGGTTCTATGGAGGCTGTCGGCAACGGATTCGGCGATCGAGAATTTTGTGAGCCCGGTTTCTGAGTTTGGGGCGTGACAGAAGTTGGTATCAGAGCATAACTCGGGAATAACTAAGAACAATATGACATGTTTGCTGAGTTAGAATGATTGAGTCCTTAGTTCGGATAGCTTAGCGATCTTTTATTACTGACCCTTAACGTGCGTGCCTTCGAGAGTTTTCAAGTTGATAGGCACCTTCGATCTTTCCTGTAGGACATGCCGTGCCGGAGAGTGACCCGATCGACTCTTGCTCCACCACCTGAGACTCCCGCACTACCACCGACGATCCTCATTCTACCACCAGAGATTCCTACTGCCCAGCCTATGGATGCAGCTCCACTACCAGAGATTCCTACTACCCAGCCTATGGATGCAACTCCACTATCAGAGATTCCTCCTGCCCAGCCTATGGATGCAGCTCCTCCACCAGAGACTGGTGCGGATCTGACCGTATCCGTGAGTGCTTCTCAACTATAGCAGATGTTACAGGCTGTGACGGCCGCACTACAGGGGCAGGGCAAGTCCCTTTTATTTCACCGGAGCAGGCCAAGCAGGAGCGCGCGAGCGCCCTCCTTCGAGAGTTCCGACGACTCGATCCCCCACATTTCCAGGGCGACCCAGACCCGACGGTAGCTAAGAGATGGCACGCCGATGTGGAGAAGATATTTGATACGATGGGATGCACGACCGAGCGACGAGTCCGATTAGCCGTATTTATTCTCCACGGTGAGGCTGAGCACTGGTGGTCGTCAGTCTCCCGAGCAACGGGCGCTGATTTTGCATGGACCTAAGAGGATTTTGTGGATCGGTTTAACCGACAGTATTTCCCTGATCACATCCGACGACAGCGAGCGTTGGAGTTCGAGGCCTTGGTGTAGGGTGATATGACCGTGGCTTAGTATGCGGCCCGATTTGTAGCGCTATCCAGATTTGCGCCATATCTAGTAGATGACGAGGAGCGGAGAGCCCGCCGCTTCGAGGACAGCTTGCATTACGGTCTTTAAGGCTGTGTCATTGAGCATGAGCTCCCGACGTTTGAGGGTGTGGTACGGAAGAACCAGATTTTTTAGGCTGAGTGGGCCAGTTCTCAGGCTGATCGTGGTCAGAGCAGAGACCGGAAGAGGTATGCTCCTTCCGATGACTGACAGCAGCGTCGACCGCAGCAGCAAAGGCTCACAGGTCGCCGAGCCTTCCGAGCACCAGCAGCACCTCCAGCACCACCTCCGAGGCAGTTCAGCGACACATGTTTTGGGTACGGTGCAATGGGGCACAGTATATGGGAGTGTCCCTGCCCCCAGCAGCAGCTGAAGAGGCTCCCACAGCAGCAGCAGCAGCCGAGGGGTCCACGGCAGCCTCCACCACAGCAGCAAAGACCCCCATAGCAGCAGTGACAGCAGCCCCCACCACCGAGGCCACCTCAGCAGCAGCATCAGCACCAGCCTCTTAGGCCGCCGCAGCAGAGGCAGCAGTTTCGACAGCCTCAGCGACAGCAGCAGCAGCAGCAGCATCACGCTCAGAGGGGACAGGCACCTCCCCAGCCAGCTCAGGCTAGGTTTTACGCGGCCCAGCAGGATCCTCAGTCATCTGGAGGAGTCGTTGAGGGTATACTTCCAGTCTCTTCATGCATTGCTCGAGTTTTGTTTGATTCCGGTGTTTCGCACTCATTTATGTCCAAGGGATTCTATCGTTCGACTGGATTGTCGACAGAGTCTGCTCGAGAGGGGTTGACCGTATCGACGCCCTTGGGGAAAACTACTGTATTAGGCCACTTCTGTTCTTCTTACCCCGTGCTAGTAGGACAGATTTTCTTGCCCGCAGACTTGTACGTGCTGCCAATGTCAGATTTCGACGTTATCTTGGGCATGGATTGGCTTGCCGAGTACCACGCCATCTTGGACTGATCCGCGAGGACCGTCACATTTTGTATACTAGGCTTGCTGCAGTTTCAGTTCGTTGCAGAGCCCCGAGGAGAGTCGTTGTCTTGCTTGATGTCCTGCGCCATTGAAGAGACTGTTGCCGCCTGTATTGATCAGATGTCGATTGTTTGCAATTTTTCTTACATGTTTAGGAGATTCTTAGATTACTGCATCACCGACTCACTGAGTTTCAGGTTAATCTCGTGCCCGGTACCGTGCCTATTTCGAAGACCCAGTATCGTATGACACCTTTGGAGTTATGGGAACTGCAGAAGCAGTTGGACGAGTTGCGTGAGTTGGACTTTATCCGTTCGAGCAGTTCGCCGTGTGGAGCGCCGGTACTCTTTGTGAAGAAGAAGGATGAATCGTTGAGGCTCTGCGTAGACTACCGCGAGCTCAACAAGGTCACGGTCAAGAACAAGTACCCGCTCCCGAGGATCGATGATTTGTTTGATCAGCTGCAGGGTGCACAGTTCTTTTCGAAGATTGACTTACGTTCCGGTTATCATCAGATTTGGGTCAAAGAGGAGGACATTCTGAAGATGGCTTTCATGATGCGTTATGGTCATTTTGAGTTTCAGGTCATGTCCTTCGGACTGACCAATGCGCCCGCGTTCTTCATGCAGTTGATGAACGAGGTCTTCTGCCCTTATCTTGATCAGTTTGTGGTAGCCTTCATCGATGACATTTTGATCTATTCGAGGACTCGTGTGGAGCACGACCAGCATTTAGAGGATACGTTGCAGACTCTCCATGCACACTAGCTCTATGCGAAGCTGGAAAAGTGCAAGTTATGGCAGGAGGAGGTGAAGTTCCTTGGTCACGTGGTGAAGAGGGAGGGCGTCGCAGCAGACCCCTCGAAGGTTGAGGCAGTGAATCAGTGGGGCCAGCCCACGACTGCGTCCGAGATCTATAGTTTCCTTGGTTTAGCGGACTACTACCGGTGTTTCATTGAGGGCTTCTCCCGTATTACAGCTCCGCTGACCAGGTTGACTCGGAAGGGCGCAGAGTTTATTTGGAGCGACGCCTGCGAGCGAGCATTTATGGAGTTGAAGGACCGTCTGACGTCCGCTCCTGTCCTCACTCTTCCCTCTGGGAGTGACGGATTTGCTGTATTCACCGATACCTCGCATATTGGTTTGGGTATTGTCCTGATGGAGCACGGGCGACCAGTGGCCTTCACGTCTCGGTAGCTCAAGATCCATGAGCTGAACTACCCCACGCATGAGTTGGATTTGGCTGTCATTGTCTTCGCACTGAATGTGTGGAGGCACTATCTCTATGGGGTTAGGTTCGAGCTCTTCTCCGACCGTAAGAGGTTGAAGTACCTCTTCTCGCAGTCTGAGTTGAACATGAGGCAGAGGCGCTGGATGGAACTCCTGAAGGATTATGACTTTGATCTTCAGTATCACCCTGGGCAAGGCGAACGTGGTGGCAGATGCCCTTAACCGATAGCCACGAGGTCTGGTGGCACATATGATGGTTCAGGAGTGGCGGATGCTTGAGGATGTAGCAGAGTATGATTCTGAGTTCGGCCTGCAGTCTTCTATCGTGCAGTTATCGAGTCTGTCGATTCAACCCTCTCTTGTCGCAAGGGTGATCGAGGCTCAACAGGCTAATGAGTCGTTGTAGAGTTATATGGCTGAGGCGGCATCTAAGAGTCAGGCAAATTGAAAGATTGGTACAGACAGTGGAATTTGCTTCAGAAGACGATTATGTGTCCCAGATATTTCGGAGCTACGCAGAGATCTTATGACCGAGACGCATCGATCGCGATTTTCTATCCACCCTTGCTCGACGAAGATGTACCGTGACATGAGGCGACAATATTTTTGGGTGGGGATGAAGCGTCAGATAGCCAGTTTTGTGGTCGAGTGTGACATGTGCCAGCGTGTCAAGGCTGATCATCAGAGACCCCCTGGTCTATTGCAGCCGTTGAGTGTCCCGATGTGGAAGTGGGGGCACGTGTCGACAAATTTTATTATGGGTTTACAGAGGACTTAGCGTGGTCATGACGCCATCTGGGTTGTTGTGGATCGTCTGACGAAGTCAGCACATTTTCTTCTGATTCGGGCGACTTGGCCTTTAGACCAGATTGCGAGGTTAATCGTCGAGGAGATTGTGAGACTGCATGGCGTTCCAATCTCGATCGTTTCTGACCGAGATCCGAGGTTCACGTCTCAGTTTTAGGGGAGTTTCCAGAGAGCGATGGGGACTGATTTACAACTCAGCACCGCGTACGATCCGCAGACCGATGGCCAGACCGAGAGGGTCAACCAGATCCTTGAGGATATGCTTCGGGCCTGCGCGATTGATTTCGGGGGTAGCTGGGATGAGTATCTACGATTGGCTGAGTTCGCATACAATAATATCTATCAGGCGACCATCGGCATGGCTCCTTTTAAGGCACTATATGACAGACCATGCAGATCACCGAGTTGTTGGACCGAGGTTAGAGAGCGGCGTCTCCTAGGTCCCGAGCTTGTGTAGGAGACGTTAGAGGCTATGATATCATCGGGCAGATGATGCGCACAGCTCAGAGCCGGTAGAAGAGTTTTGCTGATCGTCAGCGTCGTCCCTTGGAGTTTGATGTAGGGGACCATGTGTATCTCAAGGTCTAGCCCATGAAGGGCGTAGTTCGATTTGGAGAGAAGGGCAAGCTTGACCCGAGATTCATAGGACCTTTTAAGATCACTGGGCGCGTTGGTGACTTGGCCTATCGGCTTGCCTTGTCATCTCAGTTGTCTAGCGTCCACAATGTTTTTCATGTCTCCATGTTGAGGAAGTGTGGGTCAGACATCGTTCCTGTTATTGATTGGCAGTCGTTAAAGGTTCGGGAGGACGTTTCCTATATTGAGCAGCCAGTCCGTATCCTTGATCAGAAGGAGCAGGTCGTCCGGACCAAGGTCATTCCATTGGTTAAGGTTCAGTGGGGTCACCATTCTGTTGAGGAGGCTTCTTGGGAGCACGAGGCTGAGATTCGAGAGCGTTATCCCCATCTTTTTTATGATTGATCATTTGTTGTATTTTGCATGTAATCCCTGATTTTATATAGTGATGTTATGTTTCTTCTCCCTTATGAGTATGACTAGTTGCAATGATTGTGTAGATTTTGAGGATGAAATTTTTATTAGGAGGGGAGAGCTGTAAGCCCCGTATGCTAGACCGTACTATTTCGTAGGTTCCCACGGTCTTCCCGGTGGAATTCTGGCAACCTTCGACCCTTAACCGACATTTGCGCACGACCCTGATTCATACACCGTCAACCCAAATTGACGCAACCTAAGACTTGTACCCATGCGACTGCATCGTCTCCGCGGTTCCGATGTCGCGACTCGCGCGGCGATCCGATACTCTGGCCAGGAGATGTGGGCCAGCGTTCGGTGCGAGGAAAACACCGCGCGTGTGAATTCCGAGAGAATCTCTATGAGATGCCACATCAATCATCCATCAATCAATCCCATCATGTCAAGTACACATCACCTCATACCCTTTCCCAAGCAACCCCCAAAAGTAAAAAAGTCTCTTACAAGCCCATACCTCTCTTACAACATTTGCCACAAAAGTCAAAAAGTTCTTACACCCATCACTCACTGTAAGTGCTATAGTTCATATCCCTTTCTGTTGTCAAATTTGTGGTGCCAAAGACACTGGTATGTAACTTGCTAAGTGAAGCTCTACTCAAGATCAAACAATGATCTACTCAAGATCAACCTTGATGAACAAGCAATGCTCACAAGTGTAAAGTACAAAGATCCACTCAAGATCAACTTTGATGAACAAGCAATGCTCACAAGTGTAATGAAGAAAGTTTTACTCAAGTTCAACTATGATTGACAAGTATTGCTCTCAAGTCAAGACATTGCAGGATATCAAGAAGCTTACAAGTTTGATCGTAAAGAACTCAAGATACTTTCAAGGATTGGCTACAACAAGACTTCAAGGTTTACTACTTTCAAAGGTCACTTGTCCTTAAGTTTAAATGTCCTTACTTCACGATTGAGGTTTGACTGACCTTAGGTTGACCTTTAGAGTAGGCCATTTTGGATACATAAGTCATATGTTTGATTTACGTGAGTTTGGTCAGTTCTAAGACTAGTCCTAGACTTTGTTCGACTAGTCCTAGCACTGCTTCGACCTGTCTTAGAAATTCCTGAATCAATCGTAAGTTTGTTACAAAATTCGAATATTTTCTATTAGGCTTCGACTAGTCCTAGGGTCTGTTCAACTCGTCGAAGGAACAGTGTCGACTGCATCTAAGACCAGTCGTAAACCTACGACTCAAAGTCCAGCGTTGAAATTCGAATCCTACGACCAGTCGAAGGAAACCTACGACCAGTCGAAAGAGACCTACGACCAGTCGAAGGATACCTTCGACCAGTCGTGAAACGGTTAAATCTTATCGCGCCCGAATTTTCAAATATCTGTTGGTTCTACGACCAGTCGAAGAGCTCCTTAGACCAGTCGAAGACGTGATTTGCTCACCTATAAATAGAGCACGAATCTCAGAAGAATTTAATTAATTCAAGCTAATCTAATTCGGCCTTCTGAGAGATAGTTTTGTGCTCCATTAAAGATAAGTGTGCTTATTTAATATTCTCTTTCTTTAGCATTATTTGATTGATTTTGTTTATAGCATTCCAATCTTATATGAAAAGAGGAATTGTTGCTTTCCTTCTTTTGGAATCAAAATCAATTAAAGCTAGCCCGTTGTTTTTAATTTAAAATCTATTAGAACATAGAACCATTATAAAGTGAGTATTGGACATTGATCTTGGACATTCAAATCTCTACTCCAATTTGGTTCTTTCGGGCAGCTACAACGAATGAGATAATAAGGTATTTTACATTTGTTGTAAATTCTGTTTGGTTTTCTTTTGAGATTTGCCAGAAAAATCTCATTGTATTGGTTATCTAAGGAGAGCCAGAAAACTCAGAAGTGGGTTTTTTTTTTTAATTGTGTAAGCCCACAGATAAAGACACAATTGTGAAGGTTTTTAGGTGAACTTGGGAAAACCTATTTTTGTTAGTGAATGCTAATATCCCCTGTGTGAGGATATTAGGAGTGAAGTAGCTGTATGGCTATCGTTGAACAGTTGGTGTACACACAGGCGAACCACTATAATACCTTATGTTTTGTGGTTGTTTGATATTCATTTCAGTTTTTTAATTATTCAGTGTGGGATGTATATGTGGATGTGAATGTTGTAATCATTTCATTTCAAGCTCAGTGGTGAATGTTGTAATAGTTAGATTTATATTTTTACAATTTATTGTTATATTACTTTATTGATTTGAGCTTCTGTTTCTATATTTATTCTAGAAATGAGGTTGTCCTACCATAAACTTTGGTTTTTGGTGTAAGGTTGTCCTTAGAACAATTTTTGATTGTTTTTCATTCCTATACTGCAATTCAAGTTTAGTGATTTAAATTCTTATTCTTTATTCCACTGTATCTTTTATTTAATTTGGCATAGTCTTATTCACCCCCCCCCCCCCCCCCCCCTCTAAGACATATAGCTTGGCCATTTCAAGTGGTATCAGAGCCTAATAGCTCATTCTTATTGCTTTATATTTGGATTTATTTTCTGAGCTAACGATCTAAGCTATATATATATATATATATATATATATATATATATATATATATATATATATATATATATATATATATTAATATGATAATTTTCATAGCCTATCAGTCACTAGGCTCCCGATGGCTCCAATTATGCCTATTGGAAAGCCAGGATGAGGATCTTCCTCAAATCCATGGATGAAAGTGTGTGGCTAGCCACAGTGAATGGTTGGGCCCCTCCTACCACTGAAGTAACTAGTGTTGATGGTTCAAAAACCAAAAAAATAATGGCTTATTTTTCTTGTACCACACTTCAGAAAAGTGAGAGTAGTGCAAATGCTAAAGCACTAAATGCAATTACTTGTGCACTATCACCAGATGAATTCAAAAGAATTATATCCTGTGATTCTGCAAAACAAGCTTGGGATATATTGGAAATGACACACGAGGGTACATCAATTGTCAAGAAATCTAAGATACAAATCCTCACAACTAAATTTGAGGAAATATGTATAGAAGAGAATGAAATATTTATGGACTTCTATACCAGATTGAATGACATTATAAACTCTATGTGGGGTCTAGGCGATAAAATCTCAGAAAGCAAGATATGTGCTAAAATATTACGCTCACTTCTTGAATGGTTCAATTCTAAAGTAACCGCAATCCAGGAACTTCGTGATACGGATAATATGAAGGTTGAGGAATTAGTTGGATCTTTACAGACTTATGAGTTAAACTTTAAAGCTCCTAAAAGTAAATCCACTGCTCTCAAATCTACTAAAGGTATTTCTCAAGAAAACTCGGATTCAGAAAATTCTGAAGACGATATGGCTCTTTTAGCAAAGAAATTTTACAAGATTTTCAAAAGCAAGAAAAGGGTAGATCTTCAAAAATCAAACGATAAGAAAAGATCTAAACCTAGATCCAAAAAATGGAAGTCTTTGAAAGATAGTCAACGTTACAACTGCCAAGTGTATGGATACTTAGCAAACAAATTTCCTAAAAAGGACAAACCAAAAAGAAAAGGTATGTTGGCTACATGGGATGAATCATCTGATTCTGAAGCTTCTTCTGAATCAGAAGATTCTGAAATTGAGTCGGGCAATGAAGTTAAAGCCCTTATGACTCTAGCCAAATTCACATTCTCAGATAATGATTCAACAAGTGAAGAAAATTTGAACAGTGAATGTGAAAATGAAGAAGATCTTCAAGATGCTTATAACACCCTATACAAGGAAAGTTGTAAAATTGTTGTCAAACTTAAACTTCAAAAGGAAAAAAATTTTAAACTCAAAGAATGTTTTGAATCACTTGTTTTAGAAAAATCTCAAATTTCAGATTGTTTTGAAAAATCAAAATGCGATTTAGAATTCAAAACCTCCCTAATTGAAAATCTGAAATTTGAAAATGAGAAACTTAAAAATGAAGTATCATCTCTTCTGTAACGACCTGAAAATTTCCGTACATTGGGCCGAGTACCACCTCGACCAGAAATCACATAGGATTAAATCCTTTAGAAATTTAACAAAGTTAACTAAGTACTAAACTCGGTTAATCATGAAATCCGTTGGGATCGCTTTAAATACGATCTGCAAGACCCAAAACTTACAGAATTGGTGACGCTAGGTTACCCTAAAGTCTAGAGCCAAACTCATTACCCGTCTGCTCTCGGGACTGAAACGAAACTTCGTATGAGGTCTAGATCGTACATCGGGAGTCCGATTAACACGAAGCTAAGGAACCAGGACCGCCCCACTGGGCTTGACAATCATCTCAAAAATCAGATGATTCCGATGTCCCACAGCCATTGTTTTCACTCCGGAGCGAGGGAGTGTGAAAAACACTATTCCCACCCAAATAAAAATATATGGAATAGTGATCTGGCACCTTTCGGTTGCGCGTCAGTATTAAGCAACCTGACCGTTGGAATCAGACCAAATTACACCCTCGGATTAAGAAAAATTTCAGGAACATTTACATGTACTCAGAAATTCTGATCGTGGCCCACGGACCGTTGAACTGAAAGTGGTCCGCCACGTGCGATCTGGGAATCCGATCGAGTCGAAAACGTAATCCCACGTAGATCCGCAGAGGGTGAGCTTAAGTCTGACGTTTGGCTCAAAGAGGGCTACCAGAACACCCCTTTTGAGCTTAGAAAGTGGCGAACTGCCTATATATGCAGGCACCCTTGAACCTGAGTCTATTTTGGACATGTTCTAGGCTATAAAAGGGGCTTAGAACAGCCCCTCTCACAACCATACGAATTTGGGTCCAAACCCTTAGAGAGAAAGAGAGAAAAGAGAGAGAAAGTTGTGGAGATCGAGGTCGATCTTCCTCCTGCTGCTTCCACTCCTCCCACGGCCTACACCGCCCTATTCCAGGGGATTTTCCGGCGGTTTCCACCCTATTTGAAGGTAAGAAACCCTAACCCTAGGTCTGATTTGAGCTTGATTAGTGATAGGTTATGAAAAGACTAATCGAATGCGCTCTTTAGGCTAGGAAACTCCCGTATACGGAAGCTTCAACACCCTTGCTGATTCGTTGAAATTCCAAGGGCTGAGGTGAGGACTTTAAGAGTATAAGTTATGGTTTTCAACGCTTTCAATGTCAGATAATGATAGATTCATGATCTGCATGCAAATGCACATGTACAAAGTGCTTTCCGTTTCCTGTTTCGATTAGCGATAAAGATTATGGAATTTTACATACTCTTGATATACGTAGAAATACCGTATACGTATTTTTGTTGAGAAAATGTTTGACATGTTTATTTAATGTTTGATTATATCATGTGTGGATAAAATGCTAGTTTGGCGAAAGAGATCGCGAAAATACATGTTCATGTGTAAATGTCATGTATGTTGAAATTGCGTATTCTAGAAATCCCGCATACGTGCGGATTTTGGAAATGTAATTGTAATGATTATTTGCTGTATGAATACGATATACATGGGAAAAATACTCCCGGGGCGAAGGGACAGCCCTAACACAAGTTTCGTTAACATACGTCGCGTATGTTGAAATAGTGTATTCTAAGTAATTGTGTAAACACTCGTGTGCGCAAATACTCATGTATTAGTGCCTTAGAGAGGTGCTGATGTGGGGTTTCCGACTCCCTTAGAGACAAGTAGACTTCCCTCCGTGCGGTGGTTCGCTAGAACCACTCACCTGTAATGTGTATGTAATGGTATCCCTATGTGGATAGTGCCTGACTACATGCTTCACAACATGCTTCACAACATGCCTCTCAACATGCTTTGTAACATGCTTTACTTCATGTTTTACTTTATGCTTTATAACATGCCTACTAACATGCTTGTATTGCTTGTTTGTCATGCTTTACTTCACATGCTAACGATGAAAACTGTTTGAGTTTGGGACTATGTTTATAGTCCAAACACTCGGTACCAGACTTGTAATTGTGGCTGAGATTCATGTCGCCACAAAGGACGGGTCCGGCGAACTCGAGTCGTACTTCGGTTGGCGATAGTGGTTGGCCACGCGGAGTGCTTTTGCGCTCCATATCGCTCAACTTGTGGTGCGCTCAAGCTAGTCAGGCTCGCCAATTAAACCGAAGTGTAGTTGTGTGTTCATCCTGTTTGGTCGCTACTGCTTGAACCTAGGATACCAAACTTACCAGTGGTGATTCCCGTTTAACCATGGTACCTAGATCCGCTAAGACGCATGAGCCGGGCATGGTGGTATGGGACACCGTGGTCGAGCTGTCGGCCTATGCTGGGGCCATGTGCCTCCCCGTAGTGACCATTGCGCAACTATCTCGTGAGCCGAATACGGTGGTATGGGACACTTTATTCGAGCTGTCGATACTTCGGCGAGAGCCGAGTACGGTGAGATCTGTGCTCGTGCTGACGGGCGACGAGTCCTCCGTGGTATCATCGAGTACACTCCAAGGGTCTGTGATTGGCCGCGTGTCTTTCACAGCAACTAGAGTGCGAGTTGAGCCGAGTATGGTGAGATCTATACTTGAGCTGACAGTTAGTGATTGAGCCGAGTACGGTGAGACCTGTACTCGAGCTGACGGCCAGCAATTGAGCCGCATACGGTGAGATCTGTATCCGCGCTGACGGGTGACGAGCCCTTTGCGATGCTATCACTAAGCTTCTCAAACCATAACATCGTATGAGAATAACTAGGATTGACGACCCTAGAATGGATCATGTTGGGAATGATACTAGGGAGGTACCTTAGTTTCCCAATACTGCTGATTGAAATGGACTAATAAAAACTTGAAAAACATGAGCATCATCGCACCGCATGTGCTTTGTAGATGTGGCGCACTGAGGGAGTAAGCATTCGCGAACGTAAGATGATGTCGCTTGAGGGTGGTTTGGCAAGGGCATACAGCATCATGTCATATCATTTTTGCATTTAACAAGAGTAGTTAGAAATGCTTGATTTGTACTGCCTTATCATTACTGCTTGGTTGATTTGATAACATGTTAACTTATGCATTATTGTTCCACTGAGTTAGCTACTCATTCCCACGTTACGAGACGGTGTTGTACACACCAACCAGACTCTGTCACAGGTTTAGAGGGCGCCTTGGTTCAGGAGCCAAAGCCCGACGTTGATGAGGACCAGGAGGAGTTCTCCTTCATGCAGTACTCTGACGGCTACGCTTAGGCCGGCTGCATCGCGGGGTTCTCGGGGCCTCTTTTGAGGATGTATTTTGGTTTTTTTTTTGACTTACAAACATTACATGTATATTGGTGCTCAGCTAGTACTCATACTCTGGAGTTCAGAAAATTTTGTTACTTTACATACTTGAATATAAAATTTCAGTCTTCCGCTGCTTTTAAATGCAATTGAACTGGAGTATGAATTACTGTTTTGGTTTAATCTCATTCATGTTTATTGCGCTAACTCAGACAACATTTAACCGGCATTGTGTATGTTGCATAAGTGATGCATTGGAACTCGGGAGTTGAGTTCATACTTGACCCCCGAATTTCAGGGCGTTACATCTTCTGAGTTTAAAGGACACATGGAGATATGCCCAAGGTGATCCAAAGTTAAAAAAATTATTATCTTGATCAAGAAAATGTGGCGATCGATCCGAGTTGGGCTATGATAAGAATATATATTCTAAACAAAAGTATACTTCTCCCAAGTTTGTGAAAGGAGAGTCCTCAAACTCAAAAGGGAAAAGTACTTACCAAGGTTTTTCTAAAACTTTTCAAAAACCTAAAAGCAGCCATGTTAATTTTAAAAATCAAAACTGAAACCCTCTTGCTGAAAAGATAGTTGATTTACTCAAGGAGCTCTTAAAATCTAACTCAGTAGGTCATTCTTACAACAACAGACAGAAGAAGACCAACTATACTATTAAACCCAAAACAGTTCTGAAATGGTTTCCTAAAGTTGTCTACTTGGTTGCTCACACAGCTTTCAAAGCAACAAGCCATTCAAAGTGGTACCTAGATAGTGGATGCTCCAGGCATATGACTGGTGATAAAGGTTTGTTCACCGATCTCAAAGACATGACTGATGGTTCAGTCACATTTGGTGATGGCAACAACTGCAATATTATGGGCCAAGGTACGGTTCATCTCTATAACCTTCCTTTGTTTAAAAATGTTTTATATGTTGAAGGTTTGAAACATAACTTGCTTAGCATATCTCAAATATGCAATAATAACCATAGTATACGATTTTCTAATCAAAGCTGTGAGATTCTAAACAACAAGTTTTCAGTAATACTAACTGGACGTAGAACCTCTGAAAACTGATATATTGTTAGCGAATCCAGCTCATCTAATCAATCATGTTACATGGTCCATACAGACGAGACTGATTTATGGCACAAACGTCTTGGACATGTACATTATCGAAATCTATATAGATTTAGCAAACGAGAACTTATAAGAGGTTTACCCAAATTACAAAAAATAGATAAAATATGTGGTGAATGCCAGATTGGCAAACAAACAAGGAACTCACACAAAAAGGTGAATTCCAATACCACATCAAGACCACTTGGGCTTCTCCATATGGATCTAGTAGGACCTACCAGGACGGAAAGTCGAGGTGGCAAAAAATATATCTTAGTATTGTAGATGACTTTATCAGATATACTTGGGTAATCTTCTTAAGGGACAAATCTGAAACCCTTGAAGAAGTAAGAAAAGTTCTCAAAAGGATTCAAACTGAAAAAGGTTCTCAAATCAGTAAGATTCGTAGTGATCATGAATCTGAATTTGAGAATAGAGGTTTTGAGAAGTTTTGTAACGACCAGAGAATATTACATGAATTCTCAGCACCCAAAACTCCACAACAAAATGGTATAGTGGAAAGGAAAAATAGAGTACTTTAAGAAATGGCTAATGTCATGTTGAATAGCATGAAGCTCTCTAAGAATCTTTGGGCTGAAGCAGTCAATACAGCTTGCTATATTATCAATCGGGTTTACACTAATAAAAGTAATAATAAAACGGCTTATGAAATGTCATTCGATAGAAAGCCTACTATCAAATACTTTCGAATTTTTGGCAGCAAGTGCTATATTTTACGAGATCGTGAAAATCTTGGAAAGTTTGATACGAAGAGTGATGAAGGGATATTTTTAGGATATTCTTTAAACAGTCGTGCTTATAGGGTACTTAACAAAAGGACCGATGTGATTCAAGAGTCCATCAATGTGGTCAATGATGATCACTTAAACACACCAATCTCAAGTACAGATAATGATGAAATTCTTATAATTGATAAACCCGATACTTCATCTAATCAGACTGATTCTGAACTAAGGACTGTTAAAGATCATTCAACTACACGGATTCTTGGAAACCCTCTCACTGGTGTTCGTACTCGTAGACAACTTGAGGATATATGTAATTACGCATGTTTTACATCCCAGATAGAACCATCTAACGTAAAAGAAGCTCTTGCTGATGAAAACTGGATTGTTGCGATGCAAGAAGAGCTTAACCAATTTGTGAGAAATGATGTTTGGTATCTCGTACCTAGACCTAAAGATAAACACATCATTGGAACCAAATGGGTTTTCAAAAATAAGTCTGATGAGCTTGGTAATATAATTAGAAATAAGGCTAGGTTAGTGGTATAAGGTTACACTCAAATTGAAGGTATTGACTATGATGAAACCTTTGCACCAGTAGCCCGTCTTGAATCATTTAGACTTTTTATATCTATTACATGTTTTAGAAAGTTCAAGATTTACCAAATGGATGTAAAAAGTACATTTTTAAATGGCGATTTGTATGAGGAAGTCTATGTTGAACAACCAATGGGTTCTGAAGACTCCAAGAATGCCGATCATGTTTATCGACTTAAAAAGGTACTTTACGGTTTAAAACAAACTCCTAGTGCATGGTACGAGAAACTAACAAAGTTTCTATTAAGTCATAATTTTCAAATGGGATGTGTTGATAAAACTCTGTTTATTAGAAAACATAATGAGCACATCTTATTAGTACAAATCTATGTTGATGATATCATTTATGGATCTACCTATACTAACATGACTATTGAGTTTGCAGATTTGATGAAATCTTGGTTTGAAATGATCATGGTTGGGGAATTGAATTATTTCCTTGGGTTGCAAGTAAAACAATAACCTGATGGAATGTTCATATCTCAATCTAAGTATGCTATGAATCTAATTAAGAGATTTGGATTTGAGAATGGTAAGAATTTCGATACTCGTATGAGTACAACTTTGAAACTCTCAAAAGATTTTGCAGGTAAAAATGTAGATCCGAAATTATATCGAAGTATGATTGATAGTTTACTATATTTAACTGCTAGCAGACCTGATATTTCTCTAAGTGTTGGTATTTGCACAAGATATCAATCTGATCCAAAAGAATCGCACTTGACTGTTGTCAAGCGGATTATGAGATATGTCGCAGGTACTGTTAATCTCGGTCTCTGGCATCGTCATGAGACTAATGTTCAATTAGCTGGATACTCGGATGTTGACTGGGCTGGTAATCTAGACGATAGAAAATCAACCAGTGGTGGTTGCTTTTATATTGAAAATTGTTTAGTTTCCTGGTTTTGCAAGAAACAAATTTCTATATCACTTTCAACAGCTGAAGCTGAGTATATCGCAACTGGTAATGCATGTACGCAGCTTGTTTGGATGCAACGAATGCTAAGTGATTATGGAATTAAACAGGATTCTATGTTATTACATTGTGATAATTCTAGTGCCATAAATATTTGAAAAAATCCTATTCAGCATTCTCGTACTAAGCATATTGACATTAGATTTCATTATATTAGTGAATTAGTAGAAGAAAAAGTTATATCTCTGGAATATATCCCTACCGAGGATCAACGAGCTGACATTTTCACTAAACCGCTCGACAAAAGCAGGTTTAACAAGATGAAATTTGATCTTGGCATGTGCATTTTAAAATGATTATTTATGCCTACTTGTATCATAGTGTATATATTTGCTAGTTTGAATTTCAATTTTTTGGTTATTATGCAAGAAATCTGAATTTTTGGCTGGTACTCGACTAGTCGTAAGTATACACAACCAGTCGTACTTCGACCGGTCGTGCATATCCACGACCAGTCGTAGATCGCGGTGAATCACTTAAAAATTAGGGATTTCACTTTCTTCCTCATTCCGTTTTCACTCTCTAAGGAGACGAGCCTCAATTAGTCGAACCCATTGTTACATTTCTTCTTGGTTAGTGCTCCATTTACATTTTTCTTACAGATCTGTGTCTAAATTGCTTCCTTTTCTCTCTTGGAGCTTTCTATTTTGGATTTCGTTGTGATTTGAGGTTTTTCTTTCGCAAAATCTGATTTGAACAAACCCTCTTCTCAAACCTTTTCAACTTTTTCTTTTCTTGAAATCTTTATTGCAAATGGCTTCTAGAGGAAAGAAATTAACAACCCGTGGTCCATCTTCTTCTTCCAAATCAGCCCCGATTACTAAACGTCATCTTCGGCCTCCCGATGATGATCCATCTTATGTTTGGGATATCAGATTACGCAATATTATTGTTGAACACTCTATTTTCATTGATCATGTTGCACCTTTTAACATCCTTCATATGCTTAAATCTGTAGGTTGGGATAACTTATTACATTGGGGTGGGCCAGCATACCGGTCCATTGCCCAATCCATGTTTGCATGTATTAGTGATTTTTCATTGGATGAGTTAACATTTAAAATATCTACTAGAGAAGGGCCTTTTGACGTTGATCGTCATTTGATTTCAGCTCTTATGGATATTCCAGTGAATGATGAGGGTATTCCTATCCATAATTTGATTGATAAACCCTCAGTTTCTGAAAAGCGTATGCTCACTAGAGACTTGTGCAACATGGATGTTCAATAGACACATAAAGGGAATGTGCTTCCCGCAAGGTATTTGTTACCCAAATATAGAGTTCTCCACAAAATCTTTGTGTCTAATCTGTATCCTCGTTCCGGTAATAAAACCGATTTGACTTCATATATGGTTCGTGTTATCCATGTTGTTGTCAGTGGTACTCAGATTTGTTTACCATCCTTAATCTGTCATTTTATTCTTCAGTTTAGACTCCATCCGGGTCACAGTGACAATCCTTTTGCCTATTTGATGACTGTGTTGGCTACACATATGTTAGTCGATATGCCAGTTGGAGAGGCACCTATCCATCATCTGATTTTCAACAATTCCAATATCAATAAGATGAAGTTGGATTTTCATCCTGACCAAGGGAGTGGTGGTGGTCATGTTGAACATGAGGGAGAAGCTGGTGATCTTCCTCCTGATGACATAAATATGGATGACATCTTTGAAGAACTTGAATCTGATTCTACGAATGATTCAGATTTTGTACCATCTGATGTTGATGCACGTCTGAGTGCATTGGAGGATAAAGTTGATAATATAAATGTTAAGATGGAAAACATGTTTGTTGGTCATGATTTACAATTCAAGTACATGCGCAAATATCTTAGGCGCTTGAACAAGGGGATGCCTAAACTTGATCCATCTATCCCTGCTCCTTCTTCTGGTTCAGATTAGTGTTTAAGTTGTTCAAGTTGTAATAACTTTACTACTATGTTGTTAGCTTTATTTAAACTCAGTATTTAATTTCTGTGAGTTAATTATGCTTTTATCTACTATCTTGTCTATCTGTTCCTTGTTTTCCTTTGTCCTCTTATGACAAAAAGGGGGAGAATGGATATGTTTCACTCATTTGGATATGTTTTATTCAGGGGGAGTTTTGTATGTCTTATAAAGACATGTACGGAGAATGGATATGTTGAATATTTGTATATTTGCAAGTTCATATTAACTGTGCCAGTTGATGACAACTGGTGCATGATTCGTTATTCAGATATTCTGTATTCTATGCATGATTTGTTACTCAGATATTCTGTGTTCTGTAAACATATCTTGGTAGTGTGTTTTGTCACTAATTTTACAAAGGGGGAGATTGTAAATGCTATAGTTTATATCCCTTTCTGTTGTCAAATTTGTGGTGCCAAAGACACTGGTATGTAACTTGCTAAGTGAAGCTTTACTCAAGATCAAACAAAGATCCACTTAAGATCAACCTTGATGAACAAGCAATGCTCATAAGTGTAAAGTACAAAGATCCACTTAAGATCAACTTTGATGAACAAGCAATGCTCACAAGTGTAACGAAGAAAGTTCTACTCAAGTTCAACTGTGATTGACAAGTATTGCTCTCAAGTCAAGACATTGCAAGATGTCAAGAAGCTTACAAGTTCGATTGTAAAGAACTCAAGATACTTTCAAGGATTAGCTACAACAAGACTTCAAGGTTTACTACTTTCAAAGGTCACTTGTCCTTAAGTTTCAATGTCCTTACTTCACGATTGAGGTTTGATTGACCTTTGGTTGACCTTTAAAGTAGGCCATTTTGGATACATAAGTCATATGTTTGATTTACGTGAGTTTGGTCAGTTCTAAGACTAGTCCTAGACTTTGTTCGACTAGTCTTAGCACTGCTTCGACCTGTCTAAGAAATTCCTGGATCAGTCGTAAGTTTGTTACAAAATTCGGATATTTTCTGTTAGGCTTCGACTAGTCCTGGGGTCTGTTCGACTAGTCGAAGGAACAGTGTCAACTGCATCTAAGACCAGTCGTAAACTTACGACTCAAAGTCCAACGCTGAAATTCGGATCCTACGACCAGTCGAAGGAAACCTACGACCAGTCGAAGGATACCTTTGACCAGTCGTGAAGCGGTCAAATCTTATCGCGCCCGAATTTTCTGATATCTGTTGGTTCTATGACTAGTCAAAGACGTAATTTGCTCACCTATAAATAGGGCACGAATCTCAGAAGAATTTAATTAATTTAAGCTAATCTAATTCGGCCTTCTGAGAGATAGTTCTGTGCTCCATCAAAGCTAAGTGTGCTTATTTAATATTTTCTTTCTTTAGTTTTATTTGATTGATTTTGTTTCTAGTATTCCAATCTTATATGAAAAGAGGAATTGTGGCTTTCCTTCTTTTGGAATCAAAATCAACTAAAGCTAGCCCGTTGTTTTTAATTTAAAATCTATTAGAACCTAGAACCATTATAAAGTGAGTATTGGACATTGATATTGGACATTCAAATCTCTACTCCAATTTGGTTCTTCCGGGCTGCTACAACGAAGGAGATAATCAGGTATTTTACATTTGTTGTAAATTTTGTTTGGTTTTCTTTTGAGATTTGCCAGAAAAATCTCATTGTATTGGTTATCTGAGGAGAGCCAAAAAACTCATAAGTGCGTTTTTTTTTATTATTATGTAAGCCCATAGATAAAGACACAATTGTGAAGGTTTTTAGGTGAACCTGGGAAAACCTATTTTTGTTAGTGAACGCTAATATCCCCTGTGTGAGGATATTAGGAGTGGAGTAGCTGTGTGGCTATCGTTGAACAGTTGGTGTACACACAGGCGAACCACTATAATCCCTTGTGTTTTGTGGTTGTTTGATATTCATTTCATATCTTTAATTATTCAGTGTGGGATGTATATGTGGATGTGAATGTTGTAATCATTTCATTTTAAGCTCAGTGGTGAATGTTGTAATAGTTAGATTTATATTTCTGCAATTTATCGCTTACTATTATTATATCGATTTGAGCTTCTGTTTTTATATTTGTTATAGAAATAAGGTTGTCCTACCATAAACTTTGGTTTTTGGTGTAAGGTTGTCCTTAGAACAATTTTTTATTGCTTTCCATTCCTATACTGCAATTAAAGTTTAGTGATTTAAATTTTTATCCTTTATTCCGCTGTATCTTTTATTTAATTTGGCATAGTCCTATTCACTCCCCCACTAGGACATATAGCTTGGCCATTTCACTCACCACATCCATCACTTCATCACCCATCACTCTCTCTCCCTTTACAAGTCTCTCTCCCTCCCTCTCTCTCCCAAACTCATTCCCAAGCAAGAAAATACCACACGTCCCAAGCTTCTCCAAGCTTTCTCAAGCAACAAGTGTGGCCCACCTTTCCTACCCCCTCATCTCCCATCTCAACCATCCAAATCTCATCTCCTCCGTTGGAATCAAAGCTAAGAAGCAAAGGAAGCCTAAGGAGCAAGAAGGAACGGTGGGTGATCTTGGATCTCCACTTATTTTCTTATTTTGTGATTTAAGGGCCCACTTGTAGTGGGACCCACCGTGATGTATGCTTATGATCTAGAGGGGCCCATAGTGGCGGGGTCCCTCTGATATTGATGATGTCTTAATCTCTCTCTATCCCTCTCTATCTCTTTCTTTCTCTCTCCCTTTCTTGTATTGTGGACCCCATTATGAAGTATGATCCACGCCGTCCCACACGTAGGGCCCACCTTACAGTCCATCCTTTGGGTGGGCCTGGATATAGGATAGCACAAGCATCAGCTTGATTCAAAACTTAAGTGGGCCACGTCTCTATGGGCCACGTCCCTGTGGGCCCCACCATGATGTTTGTGTATAACCACGTCCAGCGTTAGGGCTGGACGCTGGCCAGTGACACCCAGATCCATAGCTAACTGGCAGACTGCGTGGAGATACCTCGTTTCAACACGTGAGGTCTTGGCATCCCTGTGGTGGTGGCTAACTTTGAGTGTGTGTACTGTCTGTGGTGTGAAGCACAACAACGTTTTTTTTTTTAGGCTTTTTGCTAGGTCATGTGTGCAGCCTACACCTTGATGTTTGTTTCAAATCCATGCCGTCCATCCTATTCTTTAGCTCATTTTAGGCGTTGAGCTAAAAAATTAGGTCAATTCGATAATCAGGCGGGCCATACCATAGGAAACTGTATTTTCTACTGTTAAAAGCTTTTAGGATCCACCTTGCTTTATCCACACACCAAACATGCCATATATTGGACTTGTTTGGTGTGTTTTGATCCCTAGAACGCATTGGACGGAGTGAATTCTCAGGTAACGGGCCCCACATGTGATTTTTCTCAGGAAATATATATATATATATAAGCTGTTGTTGTCAGAAGGCAGCAGGCGCTACCTGCGGACGGACGGCGGGCAGACAGCAGCCACCCACGGCTCCAGCAGTGGGCCCCACCTTGATGTATTTCTGTAACGACCCGTAAATTTCCGTACAATGGCTCGATTACTACCTCGACTAGAAATCACTTAGGATTAAATCCTTTAGAAATTTAACAAAGTTAACTAAGTGCGAAACTAGATTAGCCATGAAATCCGTTGGAATCGCTTTAAATACGATCTGCAAGACCCAAAACTTGTAGAATCATTGACGCTAGGTTACCCTAAAGTTTAGGATCAAACTCATTACCCGACTGCTCTCGGGAACGAATTGAAACTCCGTATCAGGTCTAGACCGCACATCGGGAGTCCGAATAATATGAAGTTAAGGAATCAGGACCGCCTTGCTGGGCTTGACAACCATCTCGAAAATCAAGTCCAGACGGTGTCCCATGGCCGTTCGCTCGAGTCCGGAGCGAGGGAGTGTGAAAACTCCTGTTTTCTTTACAAAATAAATATCTTGAATAGTGATCCGGCATGTATCGCTTGCGTACATTTTATAAGCAACCAGACCGTCAGAATCTGACCCAAATACACCCTCGGATTAGGAAAAATTTCAGGAACATTTACATATACTTGGAATTTCGGATCGAGGCCCACTGATCGTTGAACTGAAAATGGTCCGCCACGCGTGATCTGGGAATCTGACCGAGACGAAAACATAACTCCGCGTAGATCAAAGGTTAGTGAGCTTAAGTCCGACGTTTGGCTCAAGGAGGGCCGGCAGAAACCATCTTTTGAGCTGAAATAATGCCGATTTGATTATAATGTAAGTATACCTTGAACATAAGTCTCTTCCAGAGAGTTTTTAAGCTATATAAGGACCTTGGGGCAGCCCCTCTCACAGCCATATGAATTTGGGATAAAACCCTAAGAAGAAGAGAGGAAAAGTGAGAGGAAGCTTGAGAGTTGTGGGAGAAACTTCCTCCTACTGTTTCCAACCACCACACGGGCTGCACCACCCCTTCCTTACCGCTTTCCCGGCGATACCGACTCCATTTTAAGGTAAGAAACCCTAACCCTAGATCTGTTTAAGAGTGTGAAGGTTATAGGTTATGAAATAGCTAATCGGTTTCGCTCTTTAGGCTACAAAATCGCCGAATACGGAAGCCTAACGAACCTAGCTGATTCGTTGCAATCCTAAGGTGTAAGGTACGGACTTTAGGGGTATAGGTTATGGTTTTCAACGCTTTCAATGTCAGATAATGATAGATTCATGATCTGCATGTAATTGCACATGTACAAAGTGCTTTCCGTTTCCTGTTTCGATTAAAGATGCAGAATATGGAATTTTACATACTCTAGGTATACGTAGAAATACCGTATACGTACAAATTTTGGAAATGTGTTTGCCATGATTAATTGTTGTATGATTATATAGTTTATGGATAAAATACTGATTTGACGAAAGGAATCGCCGTAATACATGTTTGCTTATATACACTATGTATGTTGAAATTGTTTATTCTAGAAAATACTGTATATGTATAGATTTTGGAGATGTAATTGTCATGACTATTTGATGTATGAATATGATATACATGGATAAAATACTCACTTGGCGAAAGGATAGCCCTAATACATATTTTACTAACATACGTCATGTATGTGGAAATAGTGTACTCTAAGTGTTTGTGTAAATGCTTGTGAGAGTAAATGCTTAGATGTTAGTGCCTTAAGTAGGTGCTGAGATGAAATTCTCAACTACCTTAGAGACATGTATGATTCCCTCCATGTGGTTGTTTACTCTAACTATTCACTTATGAAGTATATGTGTTTGTGTCCCTATTTGTATAGTGCTCTATAACATGCTTCACAACATGCTTTATATCATGCTTTATAACATGCCTCATGACATGCCTACTAGCATGCATGTATTACTTTGTTTATCATGCTTTACTCCACATGCTATGGATGAGAATTGATTGAGTTTGGGACTATGTCCATAGTTCAGATATTCGGTACCAGACTTGAGATTGTGGTTGAGATTTATGTCGCCACGAGGGATGTGTTTGACGAACCCAAGTCGTACTTCGGTTAGCGATAGTGGTTGGCCACACGGAGTGCTTCTGCGCTTCATATCGCTCAACTTGTTGTGCGCTCGAGCTTGTCAGGCTCGTCAAGTAACCCGATATGTCAAATGTGTGTTCACCATGTTTGGTCGCTACTGCTTGAACCTAGGGTACCAAACTTACCAGTGGAAATTCCGTTAACCATGGTACCTCGATCCGCTAAGACTCATGAGCCGGACATGGTGGTATGGGACACCGTGGCCGAGCTGTCGGCCTATGCTGGGGCCACGTGCCTCCCCATAGTGACCATTGAGCAACCAAACTCGTGAGCCGAATACGGTGGTATGGGACACTGTATTCAAGCTGTCGACACTTACGGTGAGAGCCGAGTACGGTGAGACCTGTACTCGTGCTGACGAGCGACGAGTCCTCTGTAGTGTCTTCGAGTATACTCCAAGGTCTGTGATTGGCGACGAGCCCTTCACAACAACTAGAGTATGAGTTGAGCCGAGTACGGTGAGACCCGTTGTAACGCCCTGAAAATCGGGGGTCGAGCATAAACTCAACTCCCGAGTTCCAGAACATCACTTATGCAACAAAATGAATGATGATTGAATGTTGACTGTATTCGTGCATTGAACATGAGTGAGATTAAGCCAAAACAGCATATCATACTCTAGAGACAGTTAAATTTGCAAGCGGAAGACTGTGATAGATAGATAAATATATAAACTATGATGAGTCTCCAGAGTGTGATAACATTACCAGGTTAAATAATTACAAGTACAGTTCTAAAATATACCAAATGTGAGGAAGTGTAATGTCTCCTATCCCAAGTACCGTAGCCCTGTGAATACAATACCAGGTCTTCATAGACTTGTTAGAGATTACATGTAGGAGAACTCCTCCTCAACATCATAGTAGTAGTTCGGTTCTGCTTCATAAGCATCGCCATCACCTGAAACTCAACAAATTTGGTTGGTGTTGCAAACACCATCCCGTAACGTGGGAGTGAGTGAACAACTCAGTGGAACAATAAAGCATAGGTTAACATGTTATCAATTCAGTCAAGCAGTAATGATAAAGCAGTACAGCCAAACAATTTTTAACTACTCTTATTTAATGCAAGTATGAAATGACATGATGTATGCCCTTGCCAAACCACCCTCATGCGACATCATCTTACGTTCGCGGATGCATACCTCCCTCAGTGCTCCACATCTACCAAGCACATGCGGTGCGATGATGAGCATGATTACCGAGTAGTTATTAGTCCATTTCAAACAGCAGTATTGGGAAACTAAGGTACCTCCCTTATATCATTCCCAAACATGATCCATTCTAGGGTTGTCAATCCTAGTTAATCCCATACGGTATTATGGTTCGAGAGGCATCGCGAAGGCATCGCAAAGGGCTCGTCACCTGTCAGCACGGATACAGATCTCACCGTATACGGCTTAATTACTGACTGTCAGCTCGAGTACAGGTCTCACCATACTCGGTTCAATCGCTGGCCGTCAGTACGAATACAGGTCTCACCGTACTCGGCTCAACTCATACTCTAGTTGCTGTGAAGGGCTCGTCGCCAATAACAGACCTTGGAGTATACTCGAAGACACTACAGAGGACTCGTCGCTCGTCAGCACGAGTACAGGTCTCACCGTACTCGGCTCTCGCCGTAAGTGTCGACAGCTTGAATACAGTGTCCCATACCACCGTATTCGGCTCACGAGTTTGGTTGCTCAATGGTCACTATGGGGAGGCACGTGGCCCCAGCATAGGCCGACAGCTCGGCCACGGTGTCCCATACCACCATGCACGGCTCATGAGTCTTAGCGGATCGATGTACCATGGTTAAAAGGGATTTCACTGGTGAGTTTGGTACCCTAGGTTCAAGCAGTAGCGTCCAAACATGGTGAACATACATAAGACAGATCGGGTTACTTGATGAGCTCGGCTAGCTCGAGCGCATAACAAGTTGAACGACATGAAGTGCATAAGCACTTCGCGCGGCCAACCACTATCGTCAACCGAAGTACGACTCGGGTTCGTCGAACACATCTCACGTGGCAAATGAATCACAGCCACGAATGCAATTCTGGTACCGATTGTCTGGACTATAATCATAGCCCCAAACACAATCAAGTGCAAATAGATAAAACAGTAGTAGATCAAGATTCAACTCATACAATCAAGGTCCGGTATTATCCATTTAGGGCTGCCAGGGCTGTTGTACGCACTCGTTGCTCCACTCCCCCATCACCCATGACGGATCATACAACGTAAATATAAATTTAAACATATGCATTACATAGTTAAAATCATAAAGCAGTTGAGCTGTTATGAAGCACAACACAAGCATGAGTTTGTACATGTTCAATTCCTAATCACACAACTATCCAAGGAGATCATACACATAGTTAAAAGAGGTTGAGAATCATATCTCAATACCCTTATACATTACAATTTGCTAACTACTACTCATTCAGACATTTCAAGAAACACTTACACAAACATACATCAACATACATGACATATGTCGATCACATAGGCATTAGGCCAAATCCTTTCACTAGGGAGTTGCCCCAATCATAACACGCGTACACCCACGACGGATAGTCATGGCAAGTAGGAATCCAAGTTCCATATTCATTCAGTCATTTCCACAAACACTTGGGCCACACATTTTAGCATATATAGTATATATTGGCCGTGGCGTGATTTAGGGCAAATCCTTTCGTCAAAGGGGTATCGCCAATACAACAATCATATATCCATGACAATTAGTCATGGCGAGCACGAATGAGAATTCTATACTCATTCAGCCATTTTCACAAACACTTAGAATACACTATTACAACATACATGGTGTATGTTAGCAAAACATGTATTAGGGCTATCCTTTCTCCAAGCAAGTATTTTACGCATATATAATATATTTATACAACAAATAATCATGGCAACCACATCTCTAAAATATATATGTATACGGTACTTTCTACAATACAGTATTTATACATACATAGTGTATATTAGTAAAATATGTATTTGGACGAATCCTTTCACCAAATAAGTATTTTATCCATATATCGTATATCCATATAACAAATAAACATGTCGAACACATTTCCAAAAAATATACGTATACCGTACTTTCTACAAATACCTAGAGTATGTAGAATTCCATATTTTTCATCTTTAATCGAAACGGAAAACAGACAGCACTTTGTACATGTGCAATTGCATGTAGATCATGAATCTATCATTATCTGACATTGAAAGCATTGAAAAACATAACCTATACACCTAAAGTCTGCACCTTTTGTCGTAGAATCGTAACGGAGTCGATAGGTTTGCTAAGCTTCCGTATTCGGCAGTTTGGCAACCTATAGAACGAAATAGGTTAGCTATTTCACAACCTACAACTGTCTAAACCCCAAAACAGATTAGGGTTAGGGTTTCATACCTAGAAATGACACCGGAAACGCCGGGAAAGCGATGAGAATCAGGCGGTGGAGCCCGAATAGCGGCTGGGAAGAGTGGCAGGGAGATTCTCCCACTGCTCCCATACTTTCTCACTCTTATCTCTCTCTTTTCTCTCTCAATCTCAAATTCGTATGGCTGCCATGAGAGAGGGTTTAAGGTCCTTATATAGCCTAAAAATTCACCGAAATAGACTTATGTTCAAGGTATACTTACATTATAATCAAATCGGCATTGTTTCAGCTCAAAAGAGGGTTTCTGGCTGCCCTCCTTGAGCCAAAGGTCTGACTTAAGCTCACTAACGCTGGATCTACGTTCTATTAAGTTTTCTTTTCGGTCGGGATTCCAGATCACGCGTGGCGGACCAGTTTCAGTTCAACGGTCAGCGGATCTCTATCGGAGATTCCGAGTACATGTAAATGTGTATGAAATTTTTCCTGATCCGAGGGTGTAATTTGGTCTGATTCTGACGGTCTGGTTGCTTAATACTGATCCGCAAGCGAGAGGTGCCAGATTACTATTCAAGATATTTTATTTTAAAATTATTTCACATTTCTCACACTCTTCACTCCGAGCTCAAGCGGATAGCGCTGAGACACTATCTGAATTTGATTTCCGAGATGGTTGTCAAGCCCAGCGAGGCGGTCCTAGTTCCTTAACTTCGTGTTAATCGGACTTCCGACGTGCGGTCCAGATCCGATACGGAGTTTCGAGATGCTCCCGTGAGCAGCCGGGTAATGAGATTGATCCTAAGTTTTAGGGTAACCTAGCGTCAATGATTCTACAAGTTTTGGGTCTTGCAGATAGTATTTAAAATGATTGATGCTAATTTCACAGGCACTCTAGTTTAGCACTAGCTAATTCTCGCCTAATTTTTTAAGGATTTAGTCCTATAAGATTTCTGTCTGAGGTGGTACCTGGGCCTTTGTAGTTTGTATATAAAGTGATCCAAGTTATACTACTTAGCTAGTTTAAGATAGTGTCTATGGTAAAAGTACTTAGAAAATTTAAGGAGCAAGGTGGTGAAGGGTGGGATTTGTGAAGGAAATGGGTTAAGGAGTGATTTTAGACTGTGGGATTCAGTTCTGACAAGTTAATAAGGTGTTAGGAGAAACCCATTGCCTAAGGACGTCTAATCCCAGGTTGGCAAAAATCCGGGATGTTACATCTGTATTCGAGCTGACGGCCAGCGATTGAGCCGAGTACGGTGAGACCTGTACTCGAGCTGACGATCAGCAATTGAGCCGCATACGGTGAGATCTATATCCGTGCTGACGGGTGACGAGCCCTTTGCAATGCCTTCGCGATGCCTCTCGAACCATAATACCGTATGAGATTAACTAGGATTGACGACCCTAGAATGGATCATGTTTGGGAATAATACAAGGGAGGTACCTTAGTTTCCCAATACTGCTGTTTGAAATGGACTAATAACAACTCGGTAATCATGCTCATCAGCGCACCGCATGTGCCTAGTAGATGTGGAGCACTGAGGGAGGAATGCATCCGCGAACGTAAGATGATGTCGCATTAGGGTGGTTTGGCAAGGGCATTCATCATGTCATTTCATACTTGCATTTAATAAGAGTAGTTAGAATTGTTTGATTGTACTGCTTTATCATTACTGCTTGATTGAATTGATAACATGTTAACCTATGCTTTATTGTCCCACTGAGTTAGCTACTCACTCCCACGTTACGGGACGGTGTTTTACACACCAACCAGACTCTGTCGCAGGTATAGTGGATGCGTCGATTCAGGAGGCAGTGCCGGAATACGATGAGGACTAGGATGAGTTCTCATATATGCAGTACTCTGACGGCTACACTTAGGTCGACTGGATCGCGGGGGTTTCAGGATCTAACTTTAGTTGTATTTTGACTCTTTTTATTCAGAAACAATACATGTATATGGATACTCAGTTAGTGTTCATACTCTGCAGATCGAGATGGTTTTCATTCCTTTACATACTTTATATATACAGTTTCAGTCTTTCGCTTGCCTTTATACAATTGATCTGGAGTATGAATTACTGTTTGGTATAATCTCACTCATGTTTATTACTCTAACACAGACAACATTTAATCATCATTATTTATGTTGCATAAGTGATGCGTTGGAACTCGGGAGTTGAGTTATACTCGACCCCCGATTTTCAGGGCGTTACAATATCTGTCATTTAACCCGTTCATGAGGTGGGCCCCTCCCTAGAGTGGGCCCCCCCAAAAATCAGGCCCATCCAGCCTTCTGGTGGCCCACATCAGAGGGAACGGTGTGAATTGAACCGTCTGCCATTGAAACGCTTTTTGGGCGCCTAGAAGTTTTGGATCAAGATGAAATTTGTTCTTACCCTTCATCTAGGTCTGCTTGACCTTATGGACGGTTCGGATGGCTTATAAACATTAGGGTGGGCCCCATGTGGGACCCACAATGATGTATGCGTTTTATTTCCACTGTCCGCTTGGACGGTGGAGCCTGCAGTGATGTATCTGTTTTATCCCCACCGTCCAGGGGACGGTGGGGCATGGGTGCATGCGTGTGTGTGCCTGTGGTGTGTGCACGTGTGGCTGTGTGTGTGTGTGTGTGTGTGTGTATATATATATATATATATATATATATATATATATATATATATACATGATGGTGGACCTTCATGGGACCCACCATGATGCATGTGTTGCGTCCAAGCTGTCCATCTATTTTGCAAGCTCATTTCATGGCGTGAGCTAAAGAATGAGTCAGATCTATAGTTCAAGTGGACCCCACTTTGATATATGTATGAGGCCCATCTTGGGTTATTTGTGGCCCATCCGTTGAGGCCCACCTTAATATGCATGAGGTCCATATGATTAGGCCTATCTTGATGTAGTTAGGGCCCAACCATTGAGGCCCACCTGATATACTTAAGGCCCATGTTATACGGCCCATTTGTTGTACCTAAGGCCCATGGGTTGGGGCCCAATTGGATGTACACAAGTCCATTAAGATGTATGACCCTACCATGGTTTGTGTAATAATGCTATGACGGTCGTGCCTTGGGAGCAATGTTAGTTTGACGTCCACATTGTAAAATAATGTTGGTTTAAATGTCCACATTACGATTCTCCCTAGGGCCCATTGTTAGGCTCATACTTGTAGGCCGTCTAGGCCCATCTTCGTTATGAACAACATCTATCCCATATAACATGTTTAGTATAGTTCCATGATTCATGATCATACGCATCATATGTATGCTTGATATGAGAAATGACTGATCATAGCATATGCCTTCGGGCAGATTGTTTAGGGGCTCCCGGGTAGGCGGTGTTGCCCCACATGAGGGCACGGTACGCGCAGGATTGTTGCATGACTGGATAGTGTGATTCATGCATTCGCATTGTGTGATATGGTACTGTACGCCCTAACGACATCAGGGTCGTAGCCTTCACAGGTGTATCGTGGTTGGCAGGATTGGATACCAAAAATTTTATTCTACATGGGGTGCTATAGATATCCCTGGGTGAAAGTCCCTAAACCCTTATGGTACTAAGAGGTTACTCTAACATCTAGAACGAGTGGGTGCATGAGCGCCGAGGGCCGATTACCAGAAGGCCGCGCTTTACACTGTGTCGTGGTTGGTTGGAAGGGGGTGCGGCCTTACCCGCCCGAGAGGAGGGGGCAAAGCTAGGCTGAGTTTGACCAGCTCGAGGAATGGGTCTGTTATCGATGAGCCGAGCCCGATATTGGTAGGCGGATAGTGAGGTATCTTCCACTTACCTTATTGCGCGTGTTGGGGCGACAATCTGGTTTAGAGTGTACTAGACCCCGGTGATATTCCAGATTTGAGCTGTATTGATATGTGGACTTAGATGAGGATTTGTATGCTTGAGTTGCATTTCGCATCGTATGACATTGGTATGGCCGACATCATTCATGCCTTACATCGCATAGCCTTGGTACGGCTAACGGTATTCATGGATTCACCAGCATATTCCGTATTACTTTGATACTACATATCTGCATTACTACCTTGCGCACACACTTTCACCACCGTCTAAGCTTTCTATAAGCTTATGCATGACCGTTGCGTGCAGGTAACGTTGGGACGCAGCAGCGCTGAGGCAGGAGCACAGAGCAGATCTTTTTGGAGCTTTTTGTTCATTCTCATTTTATTTCCCTTTATGCTCATTGTACTTGTAAAGTTTTTTTATCATAGTGGAAATGTGATGGAGTTTTTAGTTGTTGTTTGTGGGTTATGCCTTTGGTTATACTTATTACGAATCAAACTGATGTTGGAAATCGTCCTTGTAGCATCCTAGGATCGGAACCTGGCGAATGGGTGCTGGGAGCCGAGAATGGGGTTCTATAGAGGCGGTCGGCGTCGGATTCGGTGATTGGGAATTTTGTGAGCCCAGTTTTCGAGTTTTGGACGTGACAAGTAATGCTAGTGCTCATATCTAAATCATATGTTAAGTACATTTCCAATCATAAGGAAATCACCGGGGTCCATTACACTGCTAAATGACTACCGCTCTACAGACCCCACACAGTCAAACGAGCGTAAGAGACCTCATTACCTGCCTGTGGATAGTCAATCACCAGCAAGGCTTGATGGTAGCGGACTCATTCACGAGTTAGTTAGACTCAGCCTAACAATGCCTCCTATACACCAGGTGGGTGAGGCCACACCCCTATCCAACCGACTACACGACAGTGGGAGTCGCAGGCTAACGGTATAAGGCCCTCATGCGCTCATGTATTCCACCCGATCATGGCGTTGGAGCAGATCCTTGGTACCATGGAAGTTTTGGGAATTTCACCCATGGGCATCCTATGCACCCAGTTTGCTCAACTAATATTTTTGGTATCCACACATACGGCCATCCACGAATACCCCTGTGGAGGCAAGGCCCTGAAGAAGTAAGGGCAGATATCCATAAGCTATGCAATGCTAGATGCATGAATCACACAATCACCCATGCATCAATCCCAAGCATCCATATCTCGGGGGGATATCAACATGTCCTACACAATGACACAACCATGACTAATCATACCTCAACCAAGCATGCATATGATGCGTATGAGAGTGGACCATGAAGATGAATAGGGGTGCCAATGAGGTGAAGATGAACTCTTTACCTAACCATGAAGGGTCTAGGTACTTAACCAATTACCTCATAAGGAGTACAACCTCTAGTCGGGGCCCATTTAACTGGGGTAGCCTACGAGACTGAGGAGAACAATGATATGGGCCTAAATTGATGAGAAGGGCCTAACAAAGGTCTATGGTGGGCCTTTAACCACTCATAGAAGCCTATGGGCCTATCTTAGGGCCACTAATGTGGACATCCAACCACGATTGGTCCTCAAGAGGTAACCCATCTCTAATTGATCACAGATCAAGGCCCAAGGCCCACACAATATTAGAAATAAGAAATGGGCAGCCATAAACATAGCACATACACTCATGTTGGGCTTTAGAAAGGCGGCTCAAGACCTATACAAAACATGGGTCCAAGGAAAACACACATAGCCCAACCCATACATACCAGTATGGGCCCATAGGGGAAGGGTTAGGGCCCAACATAAAGGCTATTAATCCCATATATTGTGGTGGCCTAGTGGGCAGCCCATTGCTTAAACCACATGGGAAAATGTCATGCTCTTAGTCAAGTAAGGTTGAGCCTATAACCTGGCCCAAGTATAAATTTGATTTGGTGGGCAACCAAAGGCCCATCTACTTGTGTAACCTGGCCCACTAGCCCAACACAATAGTATGGTAAAAGAAAATGGCCAAAGAGTATTTTAAAATATAAGGGAGCAATAAATGTCCAATTTTCTTAATATGGTGGGCCCCATAATCATGGCCCCAGTGGGCCCTAAAACATCGGGGATGGGTCCCCAACTAATCATGCACAAAGTCCAATGGGCTGGGGCCCAAAAGTTCTGAAATAACAAAGGGAACAATAATGTGCAGGAAATTTTTGCAATGCATGTTGCTGTACTAAATTTAGGCACTCCATTAGAGTGGGTCCAGGGCCTCTAAAACTCTAGGAATTGAGGGCCAAGGTCCCTCATCATGCATACCATAAGAGGAAACCCAAAAAGGTGGCCCACCATCAGAGGAAACATTTTTGAATTATGGTTTTTATCAAGGCATATTGTTGGACTGCACAGCAGAAAAATCTGGCAGTCCAACTATATTGGCGCATTCCTTTAGATGGCCAAATGGGGTCAGTTGGGGCTGAAATTTTACAGAGTGATACTTACAAAGTTGGGACACACCCCCAAAAAATTTCATAATTTTTGTATATTCCTAAGTATTTTAATTAATTTAAACAATACAGTCGATCCAAAAAATTGGACAGACCTGGACGTGCCAATGTGGTGGGCCAATCCGGCCCTCGCCACGGTGTTCACAGGGGTCCATTGGCCCTAAAATTTGGTATGTATGTCTTAACATGAGTAGACCACACCCTTACAAAATTTTAGAAATTTTTTACATCTATAAATATTTTAATTCATTTAAATAAATCAATCTATCATGAAAATTGGACTGATCTGGACACCATATTATAGTGAGCCGGTCCAACCACTCCATTGGCCCCAAAATTTTGTAGGTGATTTCTAACATGAGTGTTCAACCTCTCTGTAAATTTTCATAATTTTTAGATACCTAAAAGTATTTTAATAATTTCAGAATTCTAACCTGTCCAAGGTGGAAAGTTGCTGGAATAGTGCAGAAAATCCAGACTGTCCACCTCACTTGGACCACACCTTTGGGACTGAAGGTCAGATGGGGCTAAAATTTGGCATGATTATAGGTGGGGTCCACACCTTCAAGAAACATATATTACATGGGACCAAACACCCCTTTAAATGCCCAAAAATCTGGCCTTAAAATGACCCAAAAATCTGTACAGATAGTTCTGGACAACAACATATGACTGAAAATAAATAAATATAAACACTATTTAAAAGGGGATTTAATACAAGAAAATCATGGTATGGACCACCCCAGTGGGTCCCACAAACATCCAGACCCTTCCCATTACAAAATACCCCTTGCATGTGCCCTATATAGGTAGATAAGGGGGCTTCACGTCCAAGGGTGGACTGTCATGGATGTCCACGCTCCATGGATGGTCTGGATATTTTTGGTCCACAAGGTGGGCCACACACACATGATCAGCAGGTTATCAACAAAGAAAAATAAGTATTCGGCCCCAAGGGAAGGGTCTCCGCCACATTGAGGCCCTTCCCCTCATCACTCATGCACACACATTCCACTATCACAAGATATACAAGAACTACATGATCATAGGATTTCTACTTGAGATCTATGGTGGAGATGCAATCGTCACCAAGGATCAAGGGTCTAGATGACCCAAAGATCCCTAATCAAGGAAGGAAAAGCCATGTAGGGGTCCATGAAGAATGGCCCCTTGCATGGAACATGCATGCAAGTAAGATGGGCTATGAGCCTCATCCATGAAATCTTGGGGGCCACCACCATCATTTGATGGGCCCCACAAGCTTCCAAATGAAAGAAAAGGAAGGAACAAATATGAAATAGAAGAAATCTGAACTTTGTAATTACATGCACACCCACCTGCAAGATCTTCAAGCAAACATGTCCAAGATAGTCTTCAGGCTCTAAGGAAAGAGGTTTAATGGTCAAGATGATAGACTAAGGGCCAGATTATGGGGTAGAAAGGAGGATGAAGGGCTGGAAAATGGGTGAAAAATTGCTGGAGAAGAAGAGAAGAGAAGAGAGAGAGAGAGAGAGAGAGAGAGAGAGAGAGAGAGAGAATGAGATGCATTTGCTAGCAAGAAGGGAGTTTTATTCAAAGTAATGATCACATTTGATAGAAAAGAGGATGTGGTGGTCTCTCTCTCTCTCTCCCTAGAGAAGAAAAATTTCAGAAAATTTCAGATTGGGGAAGAGAAATTGCATGGGGAAGAAAAAAAATCTCATGATGACTTCTAGAAAAGAGAAAAAGAAAGTGTCATGATGAGTTTGGAGAATGGAGTCCATTGCTAGACTAGGCCATATGACATCATGGAAATGGTGATGTCATCACCATTGACAATAGTGCACATGTGGAAACCTGCAAATCATGTGGGTCCCACAAAAAATGCGATCAATGGTTCAAACGATGCGCGACCCATAACTTTTGATGGACACATCGGATTTTCGCACGAGACGCATCGTTGGAACTGCGACGACGATGTGGTCGCAATGGCATAAGTTTCGGGTCAATCCGAGTCAAGTTTATGTGACCTAACTCAAGGGTGACCGCAAACACTATCTGAAGGTCGCTGGTCGCCGAAATTTGACTGGTAGGACTGTGGGACCAAAATGAATGAAATGCATACTTACAAATGCATACATGCGAACTCGGGTCGGGTCTCACAGGTATAGGCTTAGGTTATAGGTTATAGGTTATATGTTTAGGTTAAGGTTTAGAGATTCGGGTTCGGGTTCGGGTTTGGGTTTAGGTTATAGGTTTTGGTTTAGGTTGTAGGTTATAGGTTTAGGTTAAGGTTTAGGTTTAGTTTATGGGTTTTGGGATTTGAGAATAGGTTTAGGTTATAACTATAGGTTTAGGTTGGGTTATAGGTTAAGGTTTAGGTTTAGGTTTAGGTTATAAGTTATAAGTATAGGTTTATGTTTAGGTTAAGGTCTAGGTTTAGGTTATAGGTATATATTTTGAGATTTGAGAATAGGTTTAGGTTAATGTTATAAGTATAGGTTATAGGTTAAGGTTTAGGTTTAGGAAATCGGGTTCGAGTTTGGGATTGGGTTTAAGTTTGGGTTTTCAAGTTTAGGTTATAGGTTAAGGTTTAGGTTTAGGAAATCGAGTTCAGGTTCAGGATCGGGTTTAGGTTTGGGTTTTCAAGTTTAGGTTTAGGTATAGGCTTAGGTTATAGGTTATAGGTTGTATGTTTAGGTTAAGGTTTAGGGATTCATGTTCGGGTTTGGGTACGAGTTTAGGTTATAGGTTTTGGTTTTGGTTATAGGTTATAGGTTTAGGTTATGGGTTTTGGGATTTGAGAATAGGTTTAGGTTATAAGTATAGGTTTAGGTTGGGTTATAGGTTAAGGTTTAGGTTTAGGTTTAGGTTATAGGTTATAAGTATAGGTTTATGTTTAGGTTAAGGTCTAGGTTTAGGTTATAGGTATAGGTTTTGGGATTTGAGAATAGGTTTAGGTTAAGGTTATAGGTTTTGGTTTAGGGTTAGGTTTAGGTTATAGGTTATAGGTTATAGCTTTAGGGAATTGGGAATAGGTTTAGGTTATAGGTTTAGGGTGTGGTACCTGTAAATACAGATATAAACACGGCTTGCCCAAATGTCTAGGCCCTTCCAATGCTGTCCATAGGAAATGGACAGCTTCATCATGGTCCTAACAGCGGTTCCCACCTTCCAGGGACCCCCACTCATCAGAATAGCTCTGATGCACATCCGGGTCTACTCCATTAATTTCAAGCAAATACATAAACACGGCCTGTCCAAATGGCCATGCCACTCTAATGTTGTCCATAGGAAATGGACAGCTTCATCATGGTCATAATAGCGGTTCCCACCTTCCAGGGACCCCCGCTCAACATCTGGATAGCTCCGACGCACATCTGGGTCTGCTCCATCAATTTTTACGGAATGATGCATGTCTTGCTCATGAGCATGCCTAATATTGACAATGCATGAGATTCAGTACAAATACCTTTTCATGATTCAAAGAAGGGAATTCGAGGGTTTTTCTTACCTTCCATTGTATGCTTCCAAGGTGCCGATGGCCCCTGAAACACACATACATCCTGGGAATCTCTTCTCAAAACCGCAAACTATTTTGTTTTGAAACTCGTTCATCTCACCTGAAAACCTGTCACATAATGAATAATTATAACCACAATGATAAATATTGTTAATGCACTATAATGAACAAATTATTATTATTATAGATAACTGTAATTACAACATAAATATCATGCACACGATATCACATAATGTATTGTTTGATGAACTACACATGTGCATTCTTGACAAGCGACGTACCAGATGCTTGAATCTGAAATATGCAGCTCCAATCCTCCCACATGCAACATCTACCTGAAAGAATGAGCATAACCGTCATGCTTGAGTAACCAAACAGGAATGTACAAGTAAAACCATAAAACTAGAGATACTCACTGCATTTTCAGGATCTCCTCCATAGTTAACGATCTCATTCTAAAGCCCTTCTCCCTCCTCCTTTACCCAGGCTTGGGACCGGCAATGTAAGGAGTTGCATTGGCGGAGTTAAAAAAGGGCTTAGGCTTCATTTGGTTTAAAAAAAATAAAATATTTTCATAAATACTAATGTGATGACCAAATGGAGCCTAAGACTATAAATATGTTCAAATATAGAGTACAAAATTCATTCAATATTAAACAAAAAAAAAAAAAACCAAGTGCCAAATTAGTTCAAAATTAGTTCAAAATGCACACTACACATGTTCAATTATAGAGTACCAAATTTGTTTAAATTATTGAATTCTCAAACCCTCTTTCCCCCATTGCACAAATGATCCTAGACCGGCCTCTCCAAGTGTAGATGTGAACCCATCTTCTTTCCATAAAGGAGCGTGAGGTTGTATAACCTTAGTCAGGACAACAACAAAAGCTCTATCCTCCAACAGTTCTCAATGGACAGTTGCATTTGGATTAACTTCGTGTACTTCACCACGAGCAACTACACCATGTTTTCCAAAACCAAGCAAGTCGCATCTCTTATAAAATTCACGTAATTGAAGGCATACTGCCAAAAAAAGGCTAGCAGGATGTGAGATTAATGATAAGATACTATTATCTTTTTTGTCTTTATGATTGATATTGATGTGCAAATGAAAACAAGCAAACAGACATCCATCCATACGTTAGCAACTTCTAATATAAGTAAATTTCATTTGTTTCTTTTAACAGAAAAATTAAGGAATTTCTGATGCTTATAGGAATCTTGGAAAATGCAGATTTCAAGGGTTGGAAAGGAGCAAAAGATTTGGAGATGATCCAGAATAAGGCAACTTAAGTAAGGAAAGACAATTGATCCAGAATAAGGCAACTTAAATAAGCATTCGTGAAATATGACAATCGGAGTATTTAATCACAAAAGTAGCAAGTAATGGTGAAATTTTAGCAATTAAACTAAAATTCCAGCAACTTTATTCAATTTTTATGATCAATATTCTAGAAAATATTTGTGTTTGTTTTTCTTTAGTTTTGTTTCTTTGTTTTGTTTTTTTTAGCCTTTGGCCTTAACAAGATCATCATCTTTCCAAATAATAATAATAATAATAATCTAGCAATCTGATCACAATTTCCAACATTCAAGTGTAAATTCCAACATGTGTAAACTTTCTTCCAGTGACTGCCAATTAGTGTCTAGCAATAAAAAAATTTCAAGCAATCAATGAACTACATATCAGTCCTTCCCCATCTCAACCTATTTACGTAGTCAACAAAGGAACAAAAGTGCCTCCGATTATGAAAGAAAGAAAAAAAAAAAAACAGAACATTTCAAATCAAAATCACCTACATATCAAACTAACAATGCAGATGTTAGTTGGTCCATAAAACCCTCAAAATTGATAGACAACTGCCATAATTTTTCCATGTTGAGAAAATTTAAAATAAAACCAACATTAAGGGATCATTTGGTTGCTCCAAAATATCATGAAAGTACATGATCAATCAATCTAGTTTGAACAAGAGTGTTGCTAAAATCGAAGGGAATGCCCACCATTAGGCAAAATTGAAGAGGACCATTACCGAAATTAATTAAATTTGCTGCATAAATTTCCATAACAATTGCACAAATTTCCATCTTTAAGAATTTTGAAAAGACATGGTGTTTGCCTAACAATTGCCACTATATGAAAGACATTGACAGTATGGAGGCCAAATTCAAAAGGCAATAAGGCCCTTCTAGTATGGAGGTTGTCTTTAAAGATGGCTTAGGCTTAATACAAATATGTTTCTTAGGCCTATCTTAAGCTAAGCATAATTCAAAAACTTGATAACTTGACTTGAAAGCCTAGTTCGTCCATGCATTGGCCTCACCTGATGCATAACTTATACATCCACTTGGTATCCTTGCATAGAATGGCATATTAGGAAGACAAATTATATGATCCGCTCGCCCAAGGATATGCATACAATCATGAGGTCCTTCGTACAAATGCAGCCTTGTTTTGGTCATTTAGATAGTAAAGCCATACTCCATTCCTAAGCAACCAAATAGTAAGACATTCCTTAGGCAAGATAGTAGCTACAATACAAATCTTTTGAAGAAAAAAAATCCATAGAACCTATGCAATGAGAAAATATAGAAGATGATTAGTTATCTAGGAATGGGAATAAATAGAACTAGATGTAAAATGCTAACAGAATTGAATTGTGCTAGAACATAGATCTTCGATATGTTCTTGCTAATAGGAATATCAATCAGCCTATAGTTGGCTCCTAAAGGAACAACAAGCTTGGCTCTCTTTTTATTAAGAGGGTACAGGTGGGTACTAGAACCACTTTTCTCAAAAGATGAAAATATTGTCATTGGACCTTAACCTCTTCTCTTATTAAAACTTTTATCCAATGGAGCACATCGAAGGATGACAAATCATTCTTACCAGTGAAACAAATTTTTAGAAGCTTAATAGAATGCCTTTTCATGATCATTTTAGTTTGGGAAATAAATCTGAATTACTCGTATGGTACTAAGAAAATGATACCAGAAAATGCCAACTGAATTAAATAGATATTCCATATTTAGCATGATCAGTTTAATGAACTAATCATCAATGAGTATCAGTAGCTAGTTGCCTACCTCTTGCTTTTGTCCCAATTTTATATATTCTGGCGCATCGTCAACAGCAACTAAAGCCGGTTCACAGAGTTTTATAGCTGCAGGTAGGTCCTTTAAATGCCCTCGCTTAAGCTATTTCGTCTCTGTGTCATGGCACTCAAATCAGCTTGGTCTGTTTCTTGTGTGCCACATGAGAATGAAGAAAATGAATGGTTGGCCAAAAGTGATCAGCAATCCACACTCAATGCATACTTGTCACAAAAGACATTATATTTTTCAAGAACACGGCATTCGCAACAGGACCCACGGGACAAATGGTTCAGATTGCCTTAACTATAGCTCATTATTAGAAGTACTTTTTGTTCCTTTTTAATTCTTTTCCTGGTGGAATGTTTGTTTGAAGCTTGTAACTCTTATCAAGGTTGTGTTTGTTGTTGACCTGAACTGTGGATCCTATTTCACGAAAATTTTGGAATCCCTTGCCACATGATTCTCTTCTTTACAAAGTTATGAACTATTTGTTTCTTGCTTTGTTAGTTTTTTTTTTCTTTTGTTTTCTTTTTTAATGGTAGTGGTGGATGGCACCATTGAGAAGTATGTAGAAATGAAAAAGAAAAGGATACACCTATTGAGTGAGGGGCACATCCACCTTATTCCCCGAAAGCTGTCACAAAATACCATGCAACAAAATAAAAAATCTCAATGCAATGACTAATATCTTGAAAAAATCTACAAACCTATTTTATCTAATATTCAAACTTCTTCAATTTGCACCATTAGCCTGCTGACATTAACAGATTAGCTAAAAAGAAAAACATGACGGCATAGTTTTAAAAAATTATAAAGCATTGGATGATATGTTATGATTTTTAGTCTGCGCTCATTGAATTTTTGGAGTTCTCCGCTCTCACTGAATTGCTTGAATTATGAAACCATATGCTTTTGAAAATCATCTACCATAAGTTTTACCATCGCCCAATAAATTTTTTCAGTACTCTCAAATATGATGTGTTAGCTAACTTAGAAGAGAAGAAATCTAAGACTATCACTACTGTTTTTAGTTTTACATTGTTTCGATAATAGGGTGACTCATCCTTCTCACATGTAACACTAATGATAATGTTGTTGACTCAATCATTTGACCTATGCGGCCTATGTGGATGAAGCATATCTCTAATTACATTGATCAAGCAGCCTGATTAATTGAGTTAATCTTCATATGGAATCATTCCATTATTCTCAATTCAATCTAGATTGTCATACAATTGTGCAATGTTTAATTTGAAGCATCACCACCATCTTTAAATGGTTAAAAACTAACATGAAAGTCTAATTGAGAAAACTAAACATTGTTATGTAAGTCAGGTTGCAAAAATGGGGCAGATCCAAATCTTAAGTGGACCACACCGCAGAAAATATCAAGTAGACCACACCATAGGAAGTAATGGGGATTGACTGCTTACTATTGAAAACTTTTAATTTGGGGACCACAAAAACTTTTAATCCAGCTGAAATTTGTGTTTTCCCTTAATCCAAGTATGACTTTATTAACAAGTTAGATGGAAAATAATTGTTATAATGGGCCCTAGGAAATTTTAATGTGGACGCTTAATCCCCACTGTTTTCCATTGTGTGGTCCACTTAAAATTTAGATCTGCCTTATTTTTGAGCTCATGTTAAAAAATGAGTTGACAAAATAGACAGACAATGTTAATAAAACGTAAACATCATAATACAGGCCATATATAGACCTTTGACACCAGCTATTTGGATGGTGTTAGGCACACTAGCCCAACACTAGCTAGTTGGATGGTGTTAGGCACATTGACCAAACTTCAACCTCATAACCCACACTGCATTAAATTTACATACATATCTTATTAAAATGCCATTGTGTAAGACATTTCTGTTATGAAAATAGTAGACCTTATACGTACCATCACATGGTATAAAAATTACAGTCTACCAAATCTCATGGTTAGGATCATCTGTTGAAAGTGATTTATTAGAATCATAAGCAATCCATTATCCATGATGAGAACCTAAAAAAAAAAAAAACAAAAAAAAACCCTAATTAGGGATTTTCAATTTCGAGTTCCTCACCTCCAGACACGGTAAATGATGATCAACCATACAAAATTCCAATCTGGGATAGAGCTCCTCTAGAAATAAGGAATTACAAAATCAGAAATACCAATTAGGGATTGAAAGTTCAAAAAGCCCCAATTAGGGATTTGGAATTTCAAAAATCCCCAATTAGAGATTTTTAATTTCAAAGCCCTATTATAAAAAGAAAAAGAAGACAGAGAAGAGGAAGAGGAGAATACCACTGCCACTACCGAGAGAGAGAGAGTTGTTGGTCGTGAGCGAGAAGGAGATGGCGAGAGCGAGAAAGGACGAGGATTGCGAGATGACCCTGCCACAACCGACTGGATGTGGTTTGCGTGGTAGGGTGGAGAGATCAGAGAGAGGAAGAGAGAGATAGAGAGAGAGGGGGGAGGGTGCGAGAGAGAGCGAGAGAGAGATAAAGAGAGTTTTGGGTTTGGGTTTTGGGAAGATGGACTCGCGCGGCCAAGAGACAGAGAGAGGGTGAGGGAGAGCGAGAGATTGAGAGAGGGCAAGGGGAAGAGAGAGACTGAGTGCGAGAGAGAGATGGAGAGAGTTTTCGTCTGCGCGCAGGAGAAAATGGCGGACGGGATGGGTTTTTTATTGTGGGAGGGGGTTTGGATTCTACAGGGGCACATGACAGACGGCTCCTTGGGGATGTTGTGTTTTAGTACCGTGGGGCCCACTGTGATGTATTTCATATATCCACTCCGTCCATTAATTTTAAATTATTATTTTAAGTGCTGATACAAAAAATGAGTTAGATCGAATCTGTAAGGAGACCACACAACATATTAACAGTAGAAATTTAATTTTTATTATTTCTTATGGTGTGGTCCACTTAGACATTTAATTTATATAATTTTTGGGCTCATACACTAAAATTATATATCAGAATTGTTGGATAGCTTAGATCAAACACATATATTCCAATCGACCCCATGGATCCCCTTAAGCATCATCTATGTTTAATATGGTTTAAGTGAGGAGGTACGCTTTAGCTACAGATCACTTAGGCTTTAGCTACGGATTAAATCCGTAGCTATATTGCTATGGATTTAATCCGTGGCTAAAAGATTTCAACGTCCATAGCCTTTGCTCGATTTTTTGGTAGTGGAATCTCAAGCTCTAACTCCCAAGATGCATCATTCATGAGCAATCTAGCAAGACTGTGTAGGGGTCAAGTCACACGAATCATCGACGACTGCTCCTTATGACTGAGGGTCCTACTGAGCAGCATAAAATCTGCCCTGGGCCTGCTGGGGAGGTGCGCGTCCCTCTGAGGTCTCTCCTGCTATGGGGGAGGTCCCGAAGGCTGGTGCTGAGGTCGTTGTTGCTGCTACAGTGGCTGTCGCAGAGGAGGATGCAGTTCCTTCGGCGCTGCTGTTCCAGATGGGGACACTCGTGCATGCAATGTCCTGTCATACCGCATCCAAAGCAGGTACTTGTGAACGGTCCCAAAGGTAGTGCTGGGGGTGCCACTGGTGCTCGGAATGTTGGGTGGGTCGTGCGTCGCTGCTGTGAGCGATGCTACTAGTGAGAACTACCAGAGGGCGCCTTCCTCTTCCAATCTCCCCTTTGGTCACGCGCTCTCTACAAACCGGCCCAATCTGACTCGTATATCTGGGCCCTCTTTACAATCTGCTCAAATGTCAGAAGCATGTGTCCAATCACATGTCTCCTGAGGGAAGGATACAAACTGTTCTCAAACTGACGGGCCTTCCGCCCCTCATCGTCAACAAGATACGTCGTGAATCTCGATAGCGCGACGAAACGTGCCTCATACTAAGAAACAGTCATGTCTCCCTGGACCAGAGTCTCAAACTCTAATGCGCGCTGCTGGCGCACATGCTCGGGAAAGAACTTCTAGTCGAACCGTTCTACAAAGTCCTCCCAGGTCCATATGAAATCGGCCGCTTCCGCTCTGGCGACAGATGCCCATCAATGTTGAGCCTCACATTGAAGATGGAATACAACTAATGGAACTTGCTGTTGGGTCGTACATCTCATGGTGTCAAATATCTTCTCCACCTCGAAGCACCATATCTCTACTGAGTAGGGTCTGGTTCACCTAAGAAACTATAACATCCCGAAAAATCGGGGGTCGGGCATAACTCAACACCCGAGTTCCATAACATCACTTACGCAACATAGATAATGATGATTAAATGTTGTCTGCATTAGTGTATTGAACATGAGTGAGATTAAGCCAAAACAACATATCATACTCCAGAGACAGTTAAATTGCAAGCGGAAGACTGTGATAGATATATAAAATATATTAAAACTATGGTGAGTCTCCAGAGTGTGATAACATTACCAGGTTAAATAATTACAAGTATAGTTCCAAAATATACCAAATGTGTAAGCGTAATGGCTTCTATCCCAAGTACCATAGCCCCGTCGATACAATACCAGGTCTTCATAAACCTGACAGAGAACTACATATAGGAGAATTCCTCCTCCACATCACAATAGTACGGCTCTGCTTCATAAGCATCGCCATCACCTGAAACTCAACAAATCTGGTTGGTGTGTACAACACCGTCCCGTAACGTGGGAGTGAGTGATCAACTGAGTGGAACAATAAAGCATAGGTTAACATGTTATCAATTCAGCCAAGCAGTAATGACAAAGCAGTAAAATCAAACACTCCTAACTACTCTTATTAATGCAAGTATGAATGCAGTCATGATGTATGCCCTCACCACACCCTCCCTCGTACGACACCATCTTACGTTCGCGGCATGCTTTCATCCCTCAGTGCTCCACATCTTCCAGGCACATGCAATGCATGATGAGCATGATTACCGAGTATTTATTAGTCCATTTCAAACAGCAGGATTGGAAAAACTAAGGTACTTCCCTTGTATCATTCCCAAGCATGATCCATTCTAGGGTCGTCAGTCCTAGTTAATCTCAGATGATGGTGTGTTTTCTAGGTCACTGCAAAGGCTGCCAGGGTTGTTATGCACAGAGGTTACACCACTCCCCCATCACCTCTTTAACGATTCATCACTATACAGAAACAGGCCTAGTTCATACTCTATACACCGCGACAAAACTCTAAGGCTCACCGCAATTTTAGAGTGTGCTCGAGGTCACTACAAAGGGCTGCCAGGGTTGTTACGCACAAAGGTTACACCGCTCCCCCATCACCTTATCAATGTAGGGCGACACCACGAATATAGTGTCCCATACCACCATATTCGGTTCACGAGTCTGGTTGCTCACTGGTCACTATGGGGAGGCACGTGGCCCCAACGTAGGCCGACAGCTGGACCACGATGTCCCATACCACCATGCCCGGCTCATGAGTCTTTGCGGATCGAGGTACCATGGTTAAAAGGGATTTCACTAGTAAGTTTGGTACCCTAGGTTCAAGCAGTAGCGTCCAAACATGGTGAACATACATTAGACAGATCGGGCTACTTGACGAGCTCGGCTAGCTCGAGCGCACAACAAGTTGAACGACAAGAAGTGCATAAGCACTTCGCGTGGCCAGCCACTATCGCCAACCGAAGTACGACTCGAGTTCGTCGAACACATCTCACGTGGCAAATGAATCATAGCCACGAATTCAATCCTAGTACTGATTGTCTCGACTATAATCATAGCCCCAAACACAATCAATTGTAGATAGATAAAGCAGTAGTGGATCAAGATTCAACTCATACAATCAAGGTCTGGTATTATCCGTTTAGGGCTGTCAGGGTTGTTGCACGCATTCATTGCTCCACTCCCCCATCACCCATGACGGATCATACAACGTAAACATGAATTTAAACATATGCATTACATAGATAAAATCATACAATCAATTGAGCATGTTATGAAGTACAACATAAGCATGAGTTTGTACATATTCAATTTCTAATCACACACATATCTAAAGAAATCATACACATAATTAAAGAAGTTGAGAATCATATCTCAACACCCTTAAACATTACAATTTACTAATTACTACTCATTCAGACATTTCAATAAACACCTTAAAATACATACATCAACATACATGACATATGTTGATCACATAGCCATTAGGCCAAATCCTTTCACTAGGGAGTTGCCCCGATCATAACACGCGTACACCCACGACGGATAGTCATGGAAAGTAGGAATCCAAGTTCCATATTCATTTAAACATTTTCACAAACACTTGGGCTACACATTTCAACGCATATAGCGTGTAGTGGCCGTGGCGTGATTCAGGGCAAATCCTTTCGTCAAAGGGGTATCGCCAATACAACAATCATATATACATGACAATTAGCCATAGCGAACATGAATGAGAATTTTATACTCATTCATTCATTTTCACAAACACTTAGAATACACTATTACAACATACATGGTGTATGTTAGCAAAACATGTATTAGGGCTAACCTTTCGCCAAACAAGTATTTTATCCATATATAGTATATTCATACAGCAAATAATCATGGCAAACACATCTCTAAAACTTATACGTATACTGTACTTTCTAGAATACACAATTTCAACATACATAGTGTATATAAGCAAAACATGTATTAGGGCGAGTCCTTTCGCCAAACAAGTAATTTATCCATATATAATATATTTATACAACAAATAATCATGTCAAACACATTTCTAAAATTTATACGTATACCGTACTTTCTACAAATACCTAGAGTATGTAGAATTTCATATTTTTCATCTTTAATCGAAACGAAAAAACAGACAACACTTTGTACATGTGCAATTGCATGCAGATCATGAATCTGTCATTATCTGACATTGAAAGCGTTGAAAACTATAGCCTATACACCTAAAGTCCGCACCTTTTGTCATAGAATCGTAACGGAGTCGATAGGTTTGTTAAACTTCCGTATACGACAGTTTGGCCACCTAGAAAACGAAGTAGGTTAGTTATTTCATAACCTACAACCATCAACACTCCAAATCAGATTAGGGTTAGGGTTTCTTACCTAAAAATGGGGGTGGAATCGCCGGTAAAGCGATTAGAACGGAGTGGTGGAGCATGGATAGCAGTAGGGAAGAACATCAGGGAGATCCTCCTACATCTCCCACACTTTCTCTCTCTTTTCTCTCTTCTCTCTCTAGGGTTTCTCTCAAATTCATATGGCTACAATGAGAGAGGGTTTAAGGTCCTTATATATCCTAAAAACTAACCGAAATAGACTCCAGGTCAACGTATACTTAGGTTATAACCAAAGTGAGCTAGTTTCAGCTCAACGGAGGACTTCTGACGGGCCTCCTTAAGCCAAAGGTCGGACTTAAGCTCACCGACACCGGATATAGGGGGAGTTAAGTTTTCGTTTCCGTCGGGATTCCAGATCACACGTGGCGGACCAGTTTCAGCTCAACGGTCAGTGGATCTCGATCGAAGATTCCGAGTACATGTAAATGTGTATGAAATTTCTCCTGATCCGAGGGTGTAATTTGGTCTGATTCTGACGGTCTGGTTGCTTAAAACTGATCTGCAAGCAACACGTGCCAGGTTACTATTCAAGATATTTTGTTTTGAATTAATATTATATTTCTCACACTCTTCACTCCGAACTCAAGCGAATAGCGCTGGGACACTATCTGGATCTGATTTTCGAGATGATTGTCAAGCCCAGCAAGGCGGTCCTAATTCCTTAACTTTGTGTTAATTGGACTTTCGACGTGCGGTCCAGATATGATACGGAGTTTCGAGATGCTCCCGAGAGCAGCCGGGTAATGAGATTGATCCTAGATTTTAGGGTAACCTAACGTCAATGATTCTACAAGTTTTGGGTCTTGCAGATCGTATTTAAAGTGATTGGTGCTAATTTCACAGGCACTCTAGTTTAACACTAACTAAATCTCGCCTAATTTCTAAAGGGTTTAGTCCTGTAAGATTTCTGTCTGAGGTGGTACTTAGTCCTTTGTAGTTTGTATATAAAGTGATCCAAGTTATACTACTTAGCTAGTTTAAGATAGTATCTAGGGTGAAAGTACTTTGAAAAATTGAAAGATCAAGGTGGTGAAGGGTGGTATTTGTGAAGAAAATGGTTTGAAAAGGGATTTGAGGCTTTAATTGAGTGTTTGAGAAGTTAAACCTATGTTAGGATTGACCCATCGCCTAAGGACGTCTAATTCCAGGTTGGAAAAAATCCGGGCTGTTACAATCTACCCCCCTTAAAACAAAACTTCGTCCCCGAAATTGGCTAAGGGTAATAAAGAAAGATTTAATTATTTCTTTTGCCTAAGTTTTATTGATTTCGAGTTTCTACGCGTGGTAGGGCATATACTAGTCTGGTTCATTTTAGTCTCCCCCCCTTAAAACTTATTTCTTTATCGATTTCTCATACCCTGATGGTTTGCTACAATTTATTTCTTTACCTATTTGGAGTCTTGACGATAATTCCCACTTATTTAGAGTAAGATAGTTGTTTTCATTGTTTGACCACCACGGAGAGACGATTGTAGTGGGCTTGATCCCTGTACATTGATCATCTACCTTACCAGGGTAGAAGGCTCATCGTATCCCTTCCTAATCCTGATGGATCCTGGTCTTCTGCTTGGCTAAGCAGTGAGTCCGTTGGTAGTCGCCCAGGATTGAGAATTGGGTCAAGCCGCGAATGCTTCGCAGTTGTATATTTTAGTAACTCCGTAGTCCGATCACTCTATAAAAGTAGGGAATGTCCATCATTGAAAGGCTCAAATTGTTTATTCTAAAGTGGCCCTTTAGGTCTTAGTCTAAGAGAGTCCGCGATATTATCTATGTCCAAGGAAAGGGTGAATCAAATCTTACTAGATAATCCTAAAACATTTTCATAGTAGAACTTGCTAGGGCTTCTATAATGTGCGTATTTAACGAACACCGTTTCAATCCTGGGCCAGTGGGGTAGGGTCCACCACGCTTTCGCTGCACTACCCAAATCAGAGAGGTGTATTAGCCGACCTAACTAGAGTGGGCTCATCATGTTCTACCCCCTTAAAAATTTATTTTCACCCTCAAGGCTCAAGATTTATGTCCTGCTCTGTATATCGGAACAAGGTGTAATTTAGGACCTACCCTTGACATGAAATGGGATGCGGTCTCCCACTACATTGGTCTTCTTTTCATCGATGATGTGTATTATGACATTGGTACTTATAGTTATCGAAAGGAGCTAAAAATGATGGGTAATGTGGTTGATTTCAGGGGCAAGTGTGAGTTTGAGGCCAGATGCCTAAGTCTACCAAAGGAGGACTATCATCACGGTCCCGATGTACCTTATTTACTCATGTCAAGCCTAACAGGCAGGCTATCTTTCTACGTTTATATGCACAATATGTGTGCCAACATGGCATGTGATTTGGGACCTAATTCCTAACTGTCTATTACTCACTTGGGAAATTCCTTAGGCCTAAAAGGAAAAATCTCTATTGGCTATATATTCTTACACTTCTCAAAGATGAAGTTATAAACCTTTGGTTGTAAGTGGTCGAGCCAACACGGAAGGAAAGTTGTGTAGTGGGTCAAAATCGGATACATGGACCTTCTTCCTCGCGAAGACAGAAAATTGTCGTATCAGTTCTGAATCCTAGTTGATCCCGACTCTCTACTTGATCGGAGCATAGAGTTCATTGGTAACTATCAGGATTGAGAATTCGATTCAAACCGCGAATACCTCGCTTATAGATAGTTTCTCTACTCCGTGTTCTCGATTGTACTAAGTCCTTGAGAAGGCGATTCTAAGGGGTGTATTGATTTGACCAAACATTAAATCCAAGGGATATAGAAGTTTCCTCTGAGCGTGACTAGTTACTAATCACACAAGCCTCCTAAGAGTTGTTAAAGAAGCCTATGAGTACTAAGGGGATTTAACGAAGGAATGGGTCCTCGCTCCAACCGACTTAAGCCGACTAACTAGGTCTATCATTCAATTGGCTTAGCCTAATTAATTAGTCTTTTACTTTCCTTAGCCTAAGCAGTAGCCTAGTCGCAACGTATAAGTAGCGGTAATTCCACTAGTTGTGATCCAAAGTCTATGCTTCTACACTAGAGGATTTCAGTTCATTTCTAATACAGGAAGGGTTTTATCACTTAGGGTCGAAGTTGTCTAATTGGAACTGGGTTGTCTGTACTTGACGCTCGAACATTCCACATGTGCTCATCCCAACTAAGAGGGTCCTAAGGTTCATATGATATATTTGGTGGATTTCCTACACGGTCATGTCTGTTGAAATCTAGGAGCACCGCTTTAAGTCCAAAACTCCAAGGGTCTAGTTATCAAACAACCATTTACTCTAAAAGCTTAAGCTATCAGAGTGTGGTGGGTTAATGTATATCAAGGGACTTTATCATTTCAACACTATTTGGCCAGTGGTCTTAAGTTGTGTAAAATGGGACTGTATTGCTAATCCTACATCGGGATTGGGAGCGGCATGGTTGGTAGGAGGGCGGGTGGGATAAAAATTAGTTTTATAAGCTTTTAAAAATAAGCCTGGTGTTGAAAAAGTGTGAGATGGGATTTCCAAATCCCAGGAAGTGGAATTTCTAAGTGTAATAGGAAAACTCGGGATATACTTTTCATTGCATACATTGTAGACATGGCATTGGAAAACATAGGATACACCTAATTTAGGGGCCATACCTTATACATACATTTATTGTTACTTATACAATTTTATTCACCTAACTCACCTAATGCAGTTTGGCCGAACGGGCCCTAAAGGGAGAAAAGGGGTTGGAGTTTTGGTTCTCCACAGATTTGGTTCTCATCAGGGGTTGTAGAGGCCTAACTGACAAGGAGTAAAGAAAGGAAAATGAAGAAAATGGATGGGTTAGAGGGCTTGCCCGATTTTGAACTCCAAATGGGGGGTGTGGGAGTCCAAATGAGGGAAACGGAGAGGGTAGGGAGGAAGGGACTGTTGTGGATGATGAGAATGAATAGGTTGTGGTCGAAATCAGCATGGAGAACGATTGGAAGGGCGATTTTGAAGAGAAACAGCCAGTTTGGAGAGAGAAAACGGCTTGGAGGGGAGGTTTGTGAAGGAAGTTGGGTTTCGAGAGAGGGAGAATGAACGGGAGCGACATCAGGGGGGTCCCACAACCCGAAAAGAGGATCAGCCCGAGCCGCGGGCCCGGCCCAGCAAAGAAACCGGTGAGGCCTCGCCTAAAAATTTTGGGGTTTTCAAAGGGGGGTCCCCTTGGACGTGTTCCTCCAGTCCCCTAGGCCCCAAAAAAACACTGGGTCCCACCCTAGGTACCCCTGGAAGTGCTCCGTTTGGCCCCCCGACCCCGATTCGCTCCATTTCGGGTAATTTCGGGCAAATCAGACATATCTTGCAATCCGGAATGGGTTATCTGACAAAAAATATATGAATTTGGGGTAGAATGAGCTAATGAAGCCAACCAACCCGCTATGTCGGGTTGCTCAGCCCGGAATTGTGAAAAAACCCTCTGATTGACGGTCGTTTCCCTGTTTCAATTTCGTTTTACTAAAAATAGTAGTTTTAGTTTGATTACTCTTCATCTGTTGGGCTTTAGGAGTTACGCCTATCGCGAAAAGAGCTTGGAATAATTAGTAGAACGGTTTGGTGAAGCCAAATAGGACACTTACTATTTTTGGCCAAAAACCCTGTGCACTAGTAGACATCACGACCTAATAGTAAGTCGCGAATTCTAGGAGTTTTAGTTGTAGTTTGTTTCTGATTTCTATCCCATTACTTGATATCCCTATTTAAAGGGTTGTGAACTCATTTTTCTTTTGTCATTCATTAATCAATTTTGAATTTATTAGAATTTATTTCTACTTTCTGCTTTCTTTCCTCATGGATTCGAGAAGTCTCTGTGAGAAGTCCAGAGAAGCTCCGAGGATTTGGAGTAGTTATCTTCATCACGCTTATCCTATATTCTACCGATTTTCAACGGTTAGGGATGAGGTGGATTGTGATCTAGACACATTGTTTGATGGTCTAGAAGTGTTCCGGGATCTTTTCATGCAATCATCGAGGCATATGGGTCCAATCTCTACGGTTGATCTCATCCAAATGTGCTATTTGGCGAAATAGGAGAACCTAAGTCTGTTTCTACATCCTATCGCTCCTCCTAAGTCAGAGTGCGTCAGTGTGCGTTGTGTGACCATAACCCAGGTCCGGTTTAATCCAAATCATGCTTTGATACCAACTGTAACATTCCGAAAAATCGGGGGTCGAGCATAACTCAACACCCGAGTTCCAGAACATCACTTATGCAACATAGATAATGATGATTAAATGTTGTCTGCATTAGTGTATTGAACATGAGTGAGATTAAGCCAAAACAATATATCATACTCCATAGATAGTTAAATTGCAAGCGGAAGACTGTGATAGATATATAAAATATATAAAAACTATGGTGAGTCTCCAGAGTGTGATAACATTACCAGGTTAAATAATTACAAGTATAGTTCCAAAATATACCAAATGTGTACGTGTAATGGCTTCTATCCCAAGTACCATAGCCCCGTCGATACAATACCCGGTCTTCATAAACCTGACAGAGAACTACATATAGGAGAATTCCTCCTTCACATCACAATAGTCCGGCTTTACTTCATAAGCATCGCCATCACCTAAAACTTAACAAATCTGGTTGGTGTGTACAACACTGTCCCGTAACGTGGGAGTGACTGATCCACTCAGTGGAACAATAAAGCATAGGTTAACATATTATCAATTCAGTCAAGCAGTAAAGATAAAGCAGTAAAATCAAACACTCCTAACTACTCTTATTAATGCAAGTATGAATGTAGTCATGATGTATGCCCTCACCACACCCTCCCTCGTGCGACACCATCTTACTTTCGCGGCATGCTTTCATCCCTCAGTGCTCCACATCTTCCAGGCACATGCAATCCATGATGAGCATGATTACCGAGTATTTATTAGTCCATTTCAAACAGCAAGATTGGGAAAACTAAGGTACCTCCCTTGTATCATTCCCAAACATGATCCATTATAGGGTCGTCAGTCCTAGTTAATCTCAGACGATGGTGTGTTTTCTAGGTCACTGCAAAGGCTGTCAGGGCTGTTACGCATAAAGGTTACACCACTCCCCCATCACCTCTTTAACGATTCATCACTATACCGAAACAGGCCTAGTTCATACTCTATACACCGCGGCAAAACTCTAAGGCTCACCGCAATTTCAGAGTATGCTCGAGGTCACTACAAAGGGCTGTCAGGGCTGTGTTGCACAAAGGTTACACCGCTCCCCCATCACCTTATCAATGTAGGACGACAGAACGAATATATTGTCCCATACCACCATAATCGGCTCACGAGTTTGGTTGCTCACTGGTCACTACGGGGAGACACGTGACCCCAGCGTAGGCCGACAACTCGACCACGGTGTCCCATACCACCATGCCCGTCTCATGATTCTTAGCGGATCGAGGTACCATGGTTAAAAGGGATTTCACTGGTAAGTTTGGTACCCTAGGTTCAAGCAGTAGCGTCCAAACATGGTGAACATATATTAGACAGATCGGGTTACTTGATGAGCTCGGCTAGCTCGAGCGCACAACAAGTTGAACGACATGAAGTGCATAAGCACTTCGCGTGGCCAACTACTATCGCCAACCGAAGTACGACTCAAGTTCGTCGAACACATCTCACGTGACAAATGAATCACAGCCACGAATTCAATCCTGGTACCGATTGTCTCGACTATAATCATAGTCCAAAACACAATCAATTGCAGATAGATAAAGCATTAGTGGATCAAGATTCAACTCATACAATCAAGGTCTGGTATTATCCGTTTAGGGCTGCCGGGGCTGTTGCACGCATTCGTTGCTCCACTCCCCCATCACCCATGACGGATCATACAACGTAAACTGTAACGACCTGAAAATTTCCGTACATTGGGCCGAGTACCACCTCGACCAGAAATCACATAGGATTAAATCCTTTAGAAATTTAACAAAGTTAACTAAGTACTAAACTCGGTTAATCATGAAATCCGTTGGGATCGCTTTAAATACGATCTGCAAGACCCAAAATCGGGGTGGTCTGTCCAGCACCCTCTACCCCCTGGCACGTGCCATTTTCGGTTTTGATTAGAATAAATGGGGCTGGAGCACCCCTCTTTCCATTTCACCCCTCTTTTCAAGCACCTCCACCCCATTTTCGATTTTCTCCAAAAACCCATCCCTCCAACCTCCAAATCTTCCATTTTTCTTCCATATCTCACACATCCCAACCTTCCACAACAGCCCTAGCTTCTCCCTTTCCCCATTTTCTCAAGTTGGAGCTCTCATATCCCTCCTTGGAGCTCAAAATCGGGTAAGATACTAACCCATCCCACTTCCTTCTTGTTTCTTCTTCATTTCCTACCTCTTGGGCTCCTCCCACACCCATTGGATTGTTATTTGTGGTGGAGCAAAGAGATCAGCCCCTTAAACCCCATTTTGGGCAAATTTCCATGGCCCTCCTTGGTGTGGTGGCCACCATTTTCTCTCTTTCCTCCATCCTATCTCTCATGGGAAAGAGGAAAACCGCGGCCGATGATGCCGGCCCAAGTAGGCCAGCCCATTCCCGAAGAAGATCCGACGTCGGGGCCGGCCCAAGCACCGTGCGGGAGTTTAGGTCAAAGCGAGACTTGGATCTCGACCATCCCGCCAGAAATGCTTACCCGATTGGCATGGAATATGGGCGCTTTGCGGGCCGCAAAGTTGTGTTTGAAGCTCATGTAGATGAAAGGATGTTCGGGCTACACCCACTGATGGACCGCCTGGTGGACATCGGTTGGAATTCTATGTTTGATGGCCAGTCGCCTGCATGTGAGAACACGGTTCGCGCCTTCTATGCTCACATCGTGGACGCATCTATTGAGCCTCTTCAGTTTACTGTTTCTGTGAGGGGCATTAGACGCACGATTACAGTGGATGAAGTGGCTCGGATCACAAAGCTGCCGCGTGGTCAAGTAGACCCCAGTGATAGCTTCTCCAGAAGTGCGCGGGAAAGGGATCGCCGCACGCGATATATTTGTGGTCGCCGGGTTACTTGGAGGAGAGGAAACAGCATTGCGGCGACAAAGATGGCAGAGGACCTCCGTTTACTCCATCATATTTTCACCTACAACGTGTACCCACGGTCGGGTAACCGCACGGAATGTACTCGGGTGATGGTAGACTTCTTGTACAAGATGGGACATGGAGACGACATATGCCTGCCCACGTTCATCCTATCTCAGATAGTGCATGCTGTTCGTTCTACCAGGAACGATCTTTCACTCCCATTTGGCCGTCTGATCTGCAGGATGGCTCGTGATGTGGGCTACAGATTGAATATGGAGGATCTTGCACCTGTCCGAATCATAAGTGAAGCGACACTTAGGAATATGAAGATCGGCCCTCAACAGCGGCAAGCCCGACTCGACGAATCTGGTGATGAGTCGGATAGTGCCGGCGAGGAGTGTGATGAGGAGGGCGATGATGACATACAGGAAGAAGAACCTGAGGCTCAGGACACCGAGGAGAGTTCACCTCCTATGGCTCAGGATCATGGTATAGATCGGGATGCTTTCGATGCGCGATTTGCCCGTCTTGAGGAAGGGCAAGCCGCCCTGCAGCAAGAAATTGGTCAAGTTCGAGCCAAGCTTGAAGAGACTGACGCATATATAAAGAGAAGTTTCAAGAAGATGTCCCGTACGTTGAAGGCCATCCTGTGCTGTGCGCAGGATAAGAATGCTCCTCCTCCACCGCCTACTTCGGATGCTTAGTCATCCATGTGTTGTGTGTTGTTGTTTATGTTGGTTACCGCGATAGGCGGTTTATGTTTTTATGTTGTTGATGTAGTAGGTAGTAGCATGCTTTGTATGTTTTCATGTAATGAATGTAATGGCTATCATGTGATTTTCTGTCGTGATTCATGTAACTCTGTAGTCCATGTATTATGACAATTTTGAGTAAATGAAAAGCATGTAGCCTCTTTGTATTAATGATGTGTGGAATGCGTAAGTGCCTCATGATGTGTATTGTGCTATATCTCACAAATGATCTACCCTATGTTGTATAGGGCATGCCGCGGCAGTATACGCGGAGCACGGCACATCTACGTTTGACCGGCTCTATGGACCAGACTCCTTCTGGTAGTGGCGGTCCTACGGACCGTGGATTGGGATCTGATCAGCCTTCTGCTAGTCCTAGTGGTGGACAGCCACCTTACACACCCCCGGTCCGAGAGCAGTATCGGCCGTCGTCTGCTACACAGCATGATTCCCAGGCTGCTCCACCGCCTGATAGATTTGAGCAGCTGATGATGATGATGCAGCAGCAGCAGATGCAGCAGCAGCAGCAGCAGCAGCAGATACAGCAGCAGCAGCAGATGCAGCAGCAGCAGCAGCAGATACAGCAGCAGCAGCATCAGGATCTGATGACCACTATTGCTGAGGCCTTGTCCCACGGTGGTGGTGCGGCTCCACCTACTACGTCTGCGCATCCTGAGGAGTATTCTGAGCCTCCTGCGCGATGTGAGGATGCGCCTCTGCCTACACCCGTTGCACCTCCTACTGGAGATGTCGGTACGAGAGGTCTACTCGAGCGATTTCAGCGCTTGAGGCCTCCTTCATTTGCGGGTTCTCACAGACCCGAGGAGGCAGAGTTCTGGCTGGACCGCATCTCCAAGATGCTACGGATGTTACATTGCTCTGAGGCAGAGCAGGTTGAGCTGGGTACCTTTATGTTTGAGAGGGAGGCCAGCTTATGGTGGGACAGTGTGCTACGCACGATCGGACAGTGTGCTGCGCACGGTCGCAGTGGACTTCGTGTGGACTTGGGAGGCTTTCGAGTCTCGGTTCCACGAGAAGTATTACCCGCAGACATATCGACATGAGCAGGAGGACGAGTTTTTGCGCCTCAGGCAGGGAGGCATGACGGTGACGGAGTATGAGCACCGATTTACCGAGTTGGGCCGCTTTGTCCCGACCATCCTCGTCACTGAGCAGATGAGGATGCGACGATTTACTGGAGGCTTGCGACCTGACATACGGTCGAAGCTTTGCTGCCACACTATCCCTACTTATGCAGCACTGGTCCACATGTCTATGACGGCCGAGCAGGATGTGGACCGTCTGGCCCGATCACGCGGTACTATGGTTGCGAGACCGCGACAGGATACACAGAGCAGGCCTATTTTAGGCAAGAGGCCTCGAGCCGATTCTCCCCCCAGGGCTGCAGCGCCCGTGCTTCCTATGAGACGCCCGTTGGTGACCTGCACGTTTTGCGGGAAACCAGGACACCCTGCCGAGAGCTGCTTCTCGTGCATGAGGGCTAGCGGATTTGCACCACCGCAGAGATTGGGTCGCCCTTATCCCCAGGCCATTTCAGCTCCGCCGCTACAGACCGCTCCTGCACATCCTTCATTCTGACCTCCTGTGCCGTTCTTCAGGCCGCCACAGCGACCCCTGGCTCCTCAGCCGAACCGCCAGCAGCAGGCTCGTGTGCATACACTTGTTGCTGAGGCACCAGATACGTCGATATCGACACCGACGGCTTTTGAGGGTACGGCTTATATTCATGATACTCCTGTTTCCTTATTGGTGGACACTGGATCCACTATCTCTATCATTTCTTGTGGGGCGGTGAAACGCCTATCTTTGCATACTGTTCCCATTAAGGGAACGAGACTCACTACAACTACTGGGACCTTCTCGGATGTCACGCGACTATGTGAGGGTTGCGCGATAGTTTTGGGTAGTAGCACAGAGCTCGTCGACCTTATTGTTGCTCCGCTATGGCACTACGACGTTATACTTGGCATGGATTGCCTCGCCAAGATGAGGGCGGAGATAGATTGCGATACTCGGATCGTGACCGCCTATGGACCTGACGGCACAGCTTTCACGTTCTCAGTGCAGGTCAGTTGGCCATGTCGAGTTGATTGTTATGCTGCATTACTTGTGCCGATTGATGGTCCGACACTGGAGGGTACGCCAGTGGTTAGGGAGTTTGTTGGAGTCTTTAAGACTATCCCTGGTTTACCTCCTCGGCGCGAGATTGACTTTACGATTGACCTTACGCCTGGTGCGATGCCCATCTCGTTGCCGACCTATCGTATGCCTCCATGCGAGATGGAGGAACTGCGGAAACAGATTGACGAACTTGTAGAGAAAGGCTTTATTCGACCTAGTGTGTCTCCTTGGGGAGCACCTGTGTTGTTCGTGAAGAAGAAGGACGGGTCGCTACGGTTGTGTATTGATTACCGTAGGTTGAACCAGGTCACGGTGAAGAACAAGTATCCTTTGCCCAGGATAGATGATCTGTTTGATCAGTTGAGGGGGGCGAAGTATTTCTCGAAGATTGACCTTCAGTCAGGGTACCACCAGTTGCGCGTGAGAGAGGAGGATGTACAGAAGACAGCCTTCAGGACGTGCTTCGGGCACTATGAGTTTTTGGTGATGTCGTTCGGTCTGACGAACGCACCAGCCGTGTTCATGGATCTGATGAACCAGGTATTTCGGCCCTTCCTTTACCGATTCGTCATCATTTTTATCGATGATATTTTGATATACTCCACGAGTCGGGAGGAGCACGAGGAGCACCTGCGAGCAGTGTTGGGTACGTTGGAGAAGAACCAGTTGTTTGCGCAATACAAGAAGTGCGACTTCTGGCAGGAGGAAGTCAAGTTCTGGGACATGTTGTGTCCAAGGATGGGATAGCAGTGGACCTTGCTAAGGTAGCCGCGGTTCAGGATTGGCAGCAGCCTGAGTCGGTTACTGAGGTGAGGAGTTTCCTTGGTCTGGCTGGGTATTACAGGCGTTTCATTCGAGACTTCTCGAAGATTGCCAGACCATTGTCGCAGTTGACTCGGAAGGACCTGAAGTTCGCCTGGAATGAGAAGGCGGAGGCAGCTTTTAAGGAGCTGAAGGACAAGTTGACGTCCGCCCCTGTGCTAGTATTGCCAGAGCAAGGGGTGAAGTACACGGTATATACTGACGCGTCTCGCGTTGGTTTGGGTTGTGTGCTGATGCAGAAGGATAGGGTGATTTCGTATGCCTCGAGACAATTAAGGAAGCACGAGGAGAATTACCCTACACATGACCTGGAGTTGGCAGCGGTCATCTTTGCATTGAAGCTCTGGAGACATTACCTCTACGGAGAGGAGTTCGAGCTTTTCTGCGACCACAAGAGCCTTAAGTACATATTCACGCAGCGAGACTTGAATATGAGACAGCGCCGATGGATGGAGACCTTGAAGGACTTCAAGTTCGAGGTTTCCTACCATCCTGGCAAGGCGAACCTTGTGGCAGACGCGTTGAGCCGCAAGAAGGCGATTGCATTTGCGGCACCGCTGATGATAGCGGAGTGGGACATGATGGAGTTTGTGCGCGACTTCGAGCAGAGACTCACTGTCGAGGAGCCTTTTGAGTGTGTTGCGCACGTTCGGGTGCGGCCACTTATTGACGACAGGATTGTTGCGGCCCAAGAGGGCGATTTACGGCTGTCTGAGCTTCGAGAGCAGGCTAGCGACGCCGTGGACTCCGAGTGGAGAGTTGGTTCTGATGGGGGTTTACGATTCCATGGCTGCCTATGTGTTCCTGATGTGGCTGACTTGAGACGCGAGCTTCTCGAGTCTGCCCATAACTCGAAGCTTGCGATGCATCCTGGTAGCACGAAGATGTACCAGGATATGAGACGGACTTACTGGTGGGACAACATGAAGGCCCACATCGCTGAGTATGTATCTCGGTGTCTGAGGTGCCAGCAGGTCAAGGCAGAACATCGCCGACCTCCTGGACTGCTTCAGCCCATGCCTATAGCGGAGTGGAAGTGGGACTTCATCTCCATGGACTTCATATCAGGGCTGCCGAAGACGAGGAAGGGACACGATTCTATTTGGGTGATTGTGGACCGGTTGACCAAATCGGCCCATTTCCTCCCTATCAGAGTTACGAACTCTGCAGACGAGCTGGCTAGACTGTACATCAGAGAGATCGTCCGTCTGCATGGAGTTCCCTTAGAGATCGTGTCGGACAGAGACACGCGATTCACATCCATCTTCTGGACTCGTATCCAGGAGGCGATGGGTGTGAAGTTGAAGTTCAGTACAGCGTTTCATCCTCAGACTGATGGGCAGACAGAACGGGTAAATCAGATTTTGGAGGATATGTTGCGAGCATGTGTGTTGGACTTCAAGGACAGCTGGGATGACTGTCTTCCGTACGCAGAGTTCGCCTACAACAACAGCTTCCAGGCGACTATTGGCATGGCGCCTTATGAGGCTTTATATGGTCGACCTTGTAGGACACCGCACTGTTGGGCAGAGGTTGGCGAGCGTAGCCTGATTGGCCCGGAGTTAGTCCAGACGACTACGGAGAAGATTGATATCATCAGGCGTCGATTACTCACAGCGCAGAGCAGACAGAAGAGTTACGCCGATACGAGGCGGCGGCCGCTGGAGTTCGAGGTCGGGGATCATGTGTTCCTTCGAGTTTCCCCTATGAAGGGAGTCCTTTGGTTCGGAAAGAAGGGGAAGCTCACACCGAGGTTTATCGGTCCATTTCAGATACTGGATCGAGTGGGTGATGTGGCGTATCGTCTCGCCTTGCCTACGCCGCTTGCTTCTGTACACAACGTATTTCATGTCTCTATGCTGAAGAAGTACGTTCCTGATCCTACGCACATCATCAGATGGGAGCAGGTACAGTTGAGTGAGGATGCTACGTACGAGCTGCGCCCGACGCGTATCCTTGATAGGAAGGAACAGGTACTACGTAGCAAGGTCATCCCACTTGTGAAGGTGCTTTGGACACATCATTCCGAGGAGGAAGCTACCTGGGAGACTGAGGCCGAGGTCAGAAAGAACTACCCTCAGATTCTCGAGGACTACGAAAAGGTATAAATTTCGAGGACGAAATTTTTTGTTTAAGGGGGGTAGATTGTAACGACCTGAAAATTTCCGTACATTGGGCCGAGTACCACCTCGACCAGAAATCACATAGGATTAAATCCTTTAGAAATTTAACAAAGTTAACTAAGTACTAAACTCGGTTAATCATGAAATCCGTTGGGATCGCTTTAAATACGATCTGCAAGACCCAAAACTTGCAGAATTGGTGACTCTAGGTTACCCTAAAGTCTAGAGCCAAACTCATTACCCGTCTGCTCTCGGGACTGAAACGAAACTTCGTATGAGGTCTAGATCGCACATCGGGAGTCCGATTAACACGAAGCTAAGGAACCAGGACCGCCCCACTGGGCTTGACAATCATCTCAAAAATCAGATGATTCCGATGTCCCACGGCCATTGTTTTCACTCCGGAGCGAGGGAGTGTGAAAAACACTATTTCCATCCAAATGAAAATATCTGGAATAGTGATCTGGCACCTTTCGGTTGCGCGTCAGTATTAAGCAACCTGACCGTCGGAATCAGACCAAATTACACCCTCGGATTAAGAAAAATTTCAGGAACATTTACATGTACTCAGAAATTCTGATCGTGGCCCACGGACCGTTGAACTGAAAGTGGTCCGCCACGTGCGATCTGGGAATCCGATCGAGCCGAAAACGTAATCCCACGTAGATCCGCAGAGGGTGAGCTTAAGTCTGACGTTTGGCTCAAAGAGGGCTACCAGAACACCCCTTTTGAGCTTGGAAAGTGGCGAACTGCCTATATATGCAGCCACCCTTGAACCTGAGTCTATTTGGACATGTTCTAGGCTATAAAAGGGGCTTAGAACAGCCCCTCTCACAGCCATACGAATTTGGGTCCAAACCCTTAGAGAGAAAGAGAGAAAAGAGAGAGAAAGTTTTGAAGATCGAGGCCGATCTTCCTCCTGCTGCTTCCACTCCTCCCACGGCCTACACCGCCCTATTCCAGGGGATTTCCCGGCGGTTTCCACCCCATTTGAAGGTAAGAAACCCTAACCCTAGGTCTGATTTGAGCTTGATTAGTGATAGGTTATGGAAAGACTAATCGAATGCGCTCTTTAGGCTAGGAAACTCCCGTATACGGAAGCCCCAACACCCTTGCTGATTCGTTGAAATTCCAAGGGCTGAGGTGAGGACTTTAAGCGTATAAGTTACGGTTTTAACGCTTTCAATGTCAGATAATGATAGATTCATGATCTGCATGCAAATGCACATGTACAAAGTGCTTTCCGTTTCCTGTTTCGATTAGCGATAAAGAATATGGAATTTTACATACTCTTGATATACGTAGAAATACCGTATACGTATTTTTGTTGAGAAAATGTTTAACATGTTTATTTAATGTTTGATTATATCATGTGTGGATAAAATGCTAGTTTGGCGAAAGGGATCGCAAAAATACATGTTCATGTGTAAATGTCATATATGTGGAAATTGTGTATTCCAGAAATTCCGCATACGTGCGGATTTTGGAAATGTAATTGTGATGATTATTTGCTGTATGATTACGATATACACGGGAAAAATACTCTTGAGGCGAAGGGACAGCCCAAACACGAACTTGCCCAACATACGTCATGTATGTTGGAAAAGTGTATTCTAAGTGTTTGTGTAAGTGCATGTATGTGTACATGTGTATGTACTAGTGCCTTAGATAGGCGCTGATATGGGTTTTCCGACTCCCTTAGAGACATGTAGGATCCCCTCCATGCGGTGGTTCACCGCAACCACTTAATTGTATTGCGCACACAATTGTATCCCTATGGGGATAGTGCTTTATCACATGCCTTACAACATGCTTTGCAACATGCTTGACTTCATGTTTTACTTCATTCTTTATAACATGCCTACTAACATGCTTGTGTTGCTTGTTTATCATGCTTTACCTCACATGCTAACGATGAAAACTGTTTGGGTTTGGGACTATATATATAGTCCAAACACTCGGGACCAGACTTGTGATTGTGGCTGAGATTCATGTCGCCACAAAGGACGTGTCCGGCGAACCCGAGTCGTACTTCGGTTGGCGATAGTGGTTGGCCACGCGGAGCGCTTTTGCGCTCCATATCGCTCAACTTGTGGTGCGCTCGAGCTAGTCAGGCTTGCCAACTAAACCGGAGTGTCATTGTGTGTTCACCCTGTTTGGTCGCTACTGCTTGAACCTAGGGTACCAAACTTACCAGTGGCGATTCCCGTTTAACCATAGTACCTAGATCCGCTAAGTTGCATGAGCCGGGCATGGTGGTATGGGACACCGTGGTCGAGTTGTCGGCCTACGCTGGGGCTTTGTGCCTCCCCGTAGTGACCATTGCGCAACTAACTCGTGAGCCGAATACGGTGGTATGGGACACTGTATTCGAGCTGTCGATACTTCGGCGAGAGTCGAGTACGGTGAGATCTGTGCTTGTGCTGACGGGCGACGAGTCCTCCGTGGTATCATCGAGTACACTCCAAGGGTCTGTGATTGGCCGCGAGTCTTTCACAGCAACTAGAGTGTGAGTTGAGCCGAGTACGGTGAGACCTGTACTTGAGCTGACGGCTAGTGATTGAGCCGAGTACGGTGAGACCTGTACTCAAGCTGACGGCCAGCAATTGAGCCGCATACGGTGAGATCTGTATCCGCGCTGACGGGTGACGAGCCCTTTGCGATGCCTTCACTAAGCTTCTCATACTATAATATCGTATGAGAATAACTGGGATTGACGACCCTAGAATGGATCATGTTGGGAATGATACAAGAGAGGTACCTTAGTTTCCCAATACTGCTGATTGAAATGGACTAATAAAAACTTGGTAATCATGAGCATCATCGCACCGCATGTGCTTTGTAGATGTGGCGCACTGAGGGAGTTAGCATTCGCGAACGTAAGATGATGGTGGTTTGGCAAGGGCATACAGCATCATGTCATGTCATTTTGCACTTAACAAGAGTAGTTAGAAATGCTTGATTTGTACTGCTTTATCATTACTGCTTGGTTGATTTGATAACATGTTAACTTATGCTTTATTGTTCCACTGAGTTAGCTACTCACTCCCACGTTACGGGACGGTGTTGTACACACCAACCAGACTCTGTCGCAGGTATAGAGGGTGCCTTGGTTCAGGAGCCAGAGCCCGACGTTGATGAGGACCAGGAGGAGTTCTCCTTCATGCAGTACTCTGACGGCTACGCTTAGGCCGGCTGCATCGCGGGATTCTCGGGGCCTCTTTTGAGGAGTGTATTTTGGGTTTTGACTTAAAAACAATACATGTATATTGGTGCTCAGCTAGTACTCATACTCTGGTGTTCAGAAAATTTTGGTTATTTTACATACTTGAATATAAAAATTTCAGTCTTCCGCTTGCTTTCATACAATTGAACTGGAGTATGAATTACTGTTATGGTTTAATCTCATTCATGTTTATTTCGCTAACTCAGACAACATTTAACCAGCATTGTGTATGTTGCATAAGTGATGCGTTGGAACTTGGGTGTTGAGTTCATACTCGACCCCCGAATTTCAGGGCGTTACATAAACATGAATTTAAACTTATGCATTACATAGATAAAATCATACAATCAATTGAGCATGTTATGAAGTACAACATAAGCGTGAGTTTGTACATATTCAATTTCTAATCACACAGATATGTAAAGAAATCATACACATAGTTAAAGAAGTTGAGAATCACATCTCAACACCTTTAAACATTACAATTTACTAATTACTACCCATTCAGACATTTCAATAAACACCTTAAAATACATACATCAACATACATGACATATGTTGATCACATAGGCATTAGGCCAAATCTTTTCACTAGGGAGTTGCCCCGATCATAACACGCGTACACCCACGACGGATAGTCATGGAAAGTAGGAATCCAAGTTCCATATTCATTTGAACATTTTCACAAACACTTGGGCTACACATTTCAACGCATATAGCATGTAGTGGTCGTGGCGTGATTCAGGGCAAATCCTTTCATCAAAGGGGTATCGCCAATACAACAATCATATATCAATGACAATTAGCCATGGCGAACACGAATGAGAATTCTATACTAATTCAGTCATTTTCACAAACACTTAGAATACACTATTACAACATACATGGTGTATGTTAACAAAACATGTATTAGGGCTAACCTTTCACCAAGCAAGTATTTTATCCATATATAGTATATTCATACAGCAAATAATCATGGCAAACACATCTCCAAAATTTATACGTATACTGTACTTTGTAGAATACACAATTTCAACATACATAGTGTATATAAGCAAAACATGTATTAGGGCGAGTCCTTTCGCCAAACAAGTAATTTATCCATATATAATATATTCATACAACAAATAATCATGTCAAGCACATTTCCAAAATTTATACGTATACCGTACTTTCTACAAATACCTAGAGTATGTAGAATTTTATATTTTTCATCTTTAATCGAAACGGAAAACAGACAGCACTTTGTACATGTGCAATTGCATGCAGATCATGAATCTATCATTATCTGACATTGAAAGCATTGAAAACCATAACCTATACACCTAAAGTTCGCACCTTTTGTCGTAGAATCGTAACGGAGTCGATAGGTTTGTTAAACTTCCGTATACGGCAGTTTGGCCACCTAGAGAACGAAGTAGGTTAGCTATTTCATAACCTACAACCATCAACACTTCAAATCAGATTAGGGTTAGGGTTTCTTACCTAAAAACGGGGCTGGAATCGCCAGGAAAGCGATTAGAACGGAGTGGTAGAGCATGGATAGCTGCAGGGAAGAACATCAGGTAGATTCTCCTACATCTCCCACACTTTCTCTCTCTTTTCTCTCTTCTCTCTCTAGGGTTTCTCTTAAATTCGTATGGCTGCAATGAGAGAGGGTTTAAGGTCCTTATTTAGCCTAAAAACTAACTGAAATAGACTTCAGGTCAAAGTATACTTAGGTTATAACCAATGTGAGCTGGTTTCAGCTCAACGGAGGACTTCTGGCGGGCCTCCTTGAGCCAAAGGTCATACTTAAGATCACCGACACCGAATCTAGGAGGAGTTAAGTTTTTGTTTCGGTCGAGATTCCAGATCATGGGTGGCGGACCAGTTTCAGTTCAATGGTCAGCGGATCTCGATCAAAGATTCCGAGTACATGTAAATATGTATGAAATTTCTCCTGATCCGAGGGTGTAATTTGGTCTGATTCTGACGGTCTGGTTGCTTAAAACTGATCCGCAAGCAACACGTGCCAGATTACTATTCAAGATATTTTATTTTGAATTAATTTCATATTTCTCACACTCTTCAGTCCGAGCTCAAGCGAATAGCGCTGGGACACTAGCTGGATTTGATTTCTGAAATGGTTGTCAAGCCCAGCAAGGCGGTCCTAATTCCTTAACTTTGTGTTAATCGGACTTCCAACGTTTGGTCTAGATCTGATACGGAGTTTCGAGATGCTCCCGAGAGCAGCCGGGTAATGAGATTGATCCTAAATTTTAGGGTAACCTAGCATCAATGATTCTACAAGTTTTGGGTCTTGCAGATCGTATTTAAAGTGATTGGTGCTAATTTCACAGGCACTCTACTTTAACACTAGCTAAATCTCGCCTAATTTCTAAAGGGTTTAGTCCTGCAAGATTTCTGTCTGAGGTGGTAGTTAGTCCTTTGTTGTTTGTATATAAAGTGATCCAAGTTATACTACTTAGCTAGTTTAAGATAGTGTCTAGGGTGAAAGTACTTTGAAAAATTGAAAGATCAAGGTGGTGAAGGGTGGGATTTGTGAAGAAAATGGTTTGAAAAGGGATTTGAGGCTTTAATTGAGTGTTTGAGAAGTTAAACCTATGTTAGGATTGACTCATCGCCTAAGGACGTCTAATTCCAGGTTGGGAAAAATTCGGGCTGTTACAGAAACGGGGAGGATCGTGATGTCGGAAATCCTTGAGAAGGGTGCTTGGACGCTCCTGCTCGGCCTCGACCGATGTAATAGTGCGACGCCTGCTCTGCCCCTGAAGAATAGCAGTCATCGCCTAAATCATCTGCTACACCTGGGTGGCACTCATAGGTACGGTCAGATCTACACCGGTCTCAGGTAAATGAGTGACATCCTCAGGATGGAAAGCATAAATATCTGGTGGTGGAGCTGGAATAGCAGGTGGTAGAGTGGGAGTCGCAGGTGGTGGAGCTGGAATAGCAGGTGGTAGAGTGGGAGTGCAGGTGGTGGAGTGGGAGTCGTAGGTGGTGGAGCGGGATTCGCTCAGGTTGCTCTTCTAGGCATCACGTCCTAAAGGAAGGAACAAGTGCCTATCAGCCTTAAGAATTCTCGAAGGCATAAACGTTAAAGGTTTATGTCAGAAAATCGCTAAGTTATTCGGATTCCAAACCTATTCATTCTAAATTCATAGTACATATGTGATGTGATCCTCAGGTATTCCCAAGTAATGCTCTGATACCAACTTCTGTCACGCCCCAAACTCAAAAAACGGGCTTACAAAATTCTCGATTGCCGAATCCGGCACTGACAGCCTCTGTAGTGCCCTATTCTCGGATTTCAGCACTCACATGCCAGATTCCGATCCTTGGATCCTACAATGAGGATTTTCAGTATGATTTTTTTAATAGAGCATAGCCAAGTCAAAAAACAACATCACCACATATCCACTATATCAAAAACATTAAGTACAATGTCGAAAGGGAAATACAAGGTAAACTGAAAGCTCCAAAATGATCCGACACACACTCTGCCTCAGTGCTACTGTGATCCAATGACACCTGCACGCAACGGTCGTGCATAAGCTTACAAAAGCTTAGAGGGTGGTGTAAGTGTGTGCGCAAGGCAAGCGTCAAGTGTACAATAACAGAGTAATGCAGAAATATGCGGTAAGTCCATGAATGCTATCAACTGTACCAAAGTTATATGATGCAAGATAAGAATGCTATCAGCCATACCAAGGCCATGTGATGCGTGGCCTATGTAATACACTTATCGGCCATACCAAGGCCATACCTGCACGCAAATGTCATATGCGAGATGCAAAGCAAGCATGTCAGTCCTCATCAAGTACACATATCAGTATAGTTCTTCTCTGGATATCACCGAGGTCTAATACACTTCACACTGACTGCCTCCTCCCTAGCTGCACAGCCAAACTAATAGAAGAGACCACACTATCTGCCTGACTAGTAGTCTGCCAATACCTACCCGGCTCATCGATAGCGGACTCATTTGCAAGCTGGTCAAACTTAACCTAGCTTATAGCCCCCTCGCTCATGCGGATAAGTTCACACCCCCTTCCAACCGACCAAGACACAATGAGAGACGTGGCCTACTGGTATTCGGCACTCGTGCACTCGTGTATCCACTCGGTCTAGACGTTGGAGCATCTCTTCGTACCAAAAAAGTTCTGGGATTTTCACCCAAGGACATCCTAAATGCCCACAATGCTAGAGGCAATATTTTCGGTATCCGATACGATCATCCACGATGTGCTTGTAGAGGCCACGGCCCTGATGTCGCCAGGGTGTGCAATGCTCATGACACACAATGCGAAATGCATGAGTCACACCATCAGTCATGCAACAATCTCACGCGTACCATGTGCTCATGTCGGTAACTCCTATCAATGAGTCCCATAAGTAATCTGCCCAATGGCATATGCTATGATCAACTACTACACATATCAAGCATACATATGATGCGTATGTGTAACGCCCTGAAAATCGGGGGTCGAGCATAAACTCAACTCTCGTGTTCCAACGCATCACTTATGTAACAAAATGAATGATGATTGAATGTTGTCTGTATGAGTGCATTGAACATGAGTGAGATTAAGCCAAAACAACATATCATACTCCAGAGACAGTTAAATTGCAAGCGGAAGACTGTGATAGATAGATAAAATATATAAACTGTGGTGAGTCTCCAGAGTGTGATAAAGTTACCAGGTTAAATAATTACAAGTACAATTTCAAATTATACCAAAGGTGTAGTGTTATCTAGTCAACATCTCTGTAATCCGCCGATCAAGACACGGCTCACGTGAAGTCATCAGAATAGAGCAAATACGAGCAAACATCATAGTCATCATAAAGGTCCGGCTCCGCCTCAGGAGTAGCGTCGCCATCTGCAATTAGATAAAGTCTGGTGGGTGTTCGGAACACCGTCCCGTAATGTAGGAGTGAGTAGCTAACTCAGTGGAACAATAAAGCATAGGTTAACATGTTATTAATTTAGTCAAGCAATGATGATAAAGCAGTAAAATCAAACACTCCTAACTACTCTTATTAATGCAAGTACGAATGCAGTCATAATGTATGCCCTCACCACACACTCCCTCGTGGGACACCATCTTACGTTCGCGGCATGCTTGCATTCCTCAGTGCTCCACATCTTCCAGGCACATGCAATGCATGATGAGCATGATTACTGAGTTGTTATTAGTCCATTTCAAACAGCAGGATTGTGAAACTAAGGTACCTCCCTTGTATCATTCCCAAACATGATCCATTCTAGGGTCGTCAGTCCTAGTTAATCTCAGACGATGGTATGTTTTCTAGGTCGCTGCAAAGGCTGTCGGGCTATTACGCACAAAGGTTACACCACTTCCCCATTACCTTTTTAATGATTCATCACTATACAGATACAGGCCTAGTTTCATACTCTATACTGTAACATCCCGGATTTTTGCCAACCTGGGATTAGACGTCCTTAGGCAATGGATCGATCCTAAGACCTTATCAACTTGTCAAAACTCAATCCCACAGTCTAAAATCGTTCCTTAACCCATTTCCTTCACAAATCCCACCCTTCACCACCTTGTTCCTTAAATTTTTTAAGTACTTTCACCATAAATACTATCTTGAACTAGCTAAGTAGTATAACTTGGATCACTTGATATACAAACTACAAAGGACTAAGTACCACCTCAGACAGAAATCTTACGGGACTAAATCCTTTAGAAATTTGGCGAGATTTAGCTAGTGTTAAACTAGAGTGCCTGTGAAATTAGCACCAATCACTTTAAATACGATCTGCAAGACCCAAAACTTGTAGAATCATTGACTCTAGGTTACCCTAAAGTTTAGAACCAAACTCATTACCCGGCTGCTCTCGGGAATGAAATGAAACTTCGTATTAGGTCTAGACCGCACATCGGAAGTCCGATTCAAACGAAGTTAAGGAACTAGGACCGCCTCACTGGGCTTGACAACCACCTCAGAAATCAGGTCCAGCCGATGTCCCACGGCCATTCGCTTGAGTCCGGAGCGAGGGAGTGTGAAAAGCACTATTCTCTTTACAAAATAAATATCTGGAATAGTGATCTGGCACCATTCGCTTGCGGATCAGTATTAAGCAACCAGACCGTCAAAATCAGACCAAATTACACCCTCAGATCAGGAGAAATTTCATACACAATTACATGTACTCGGAATCTCCGATCGAGATCCGCTGACCGTTGAATTGAAACTGGTCCGCCACGCGTGATCTGGGTATCCAACCGAACCGAAAACTTAATAGAACGTAGATCCAGTGTTAGTGAGCTTAAGTCCGACCTTTGGCTCAAGGAGGCCCGCCAGAAGTGCTCCGTTGAGACGGAACAGGTCTGCTTTGGACATAACCTAAGTATACTTTGTTCCCGAGTCTATTTCGGTGAATTTTTAGGCTATATAAGGACCTTAAACCCTCTCTCATGGCAGCCATACGAATTTGAGTTTGAGAGAGAGAAAAGAGAGAGAAAAGAGAGAGAAAGTGTGGGAGTTATGGGAAGATCTCCCTGCCGCTCTACCCTGCTGCTATCGGTGCTTAACCACCTCATTCTTGTCACTTTTCCGGCGATTCCGGCGTTATTTCTAGGTAATAAACCCTAACCCTAACCTGTTTGGGGGATTTGATAGTTGTAGGTTATGAAATAGCTAACCTATTTCCTTCTCTAGGTTGCCTAGTTGCCGTATACGGAAGCTAGACAAACCTATCGATTCCGTTGCGATTCTACGACAAAAGGTTCAGACTTTAGGTGTATAGGTTATGGTTTTCAACGCTTTCAATGTCAGATAATGATAGATTCATGATCTGCATGCAATTGCACATGTACAAAGTGCTGTCTGTTTTCCGTTTCGATTAAAGATGAAAAATATGGAATTCTACATATTCTAGGTATTTGTAGAAAATACCGTATACGTATAAATTTGGAAATGTGTTTGACATGATTAATTGTTGTATGAATAAATGATATATGGATAAAATACTAATTTGGCGAAAGGATTCGTCCAAATACATGTTCTACTAATATACACTATGAATGTAGAAATACTGTATCGTAGAAAGTACCGTATACGTATGTATTTGGAGATGAGTTTGCCATGATTATTCGTTGTATAAATATATTATACATGCGTAAATTACTAGTTTGGCGAAAGAGTTCGCCCTAATACATGTTTGCTAACATACACTATGTATGTTGGAATAGTGTATTCTAAGTGTTTGTTGAAATGACTAAGTAAATATGGATTTATGATTTATGTTTGTCATGTGTATTGAATGTAAGAGCATGATTGAAATGTACTAGTCAACCCCTTGACGAAAGGATTTGCCCTAAATCACGCCACGGTCAATACACTACATATGTTAAAGTGTGTAGTCCAAGTGTTTGTGGAAATGACTGAATGAATGTAGAACTTGGACCCATGCTTGCCATGACTATCCGTCGTGGGTGCACGCGTGTTATAATTAGGGTAGCTCCCTAGTAGAAGGATTTGGCCTAATACCTATGTGATCAACATATGTCATGTATGTGATGTATGTATTTTAAGTGTTTCTTGAAATGTCTGAATGAGTAGTAGTTAGCAAATTGTAATGTATAAGGGTGTTGAGATATGATTCTCAACCTCTTTTAACTATGTGTATGATCTCCTTTGATAGTTGTGTGATTAGGAATTGAACATGTACAAACTCATGCTTGTGTTG